>QEPC01001872.1:107663-124183 GCA_003113815.1 Sphenodon punctatus | reverse complement strand
TTGCCCCCTCCCTTTGTACCTTCAAGACCCTCCTCAAAACCCACCTCTTCCCCTCTGCCCTTCCGAACTCCTGCTAATCAACCCCACCCAGGATTATCCCCCACCTGTTATCTGCAAACTCCCAATTTACTGTAACCAAGCCAAGAGTACCTGAGTTCTCACATCCTCATGAACGTTGCATCCCTCGTCTCTCCCTCTGTTCCCCCTCCGTGCCTCCCCACCCCTTGTCTTCTTTAGACTGAGAGCTCTCGGGCAGGGACTGTGTCTATCTTGTCCTCTGTAAAGCGCCAGGTACATCACTGGCACTATATAAATGCTAATAATAATTAACAACAAATATAGTGCATCTCTAACTTCAGGGCTGACCTGGGAAAAAGATGTTGCTCAGTGGACTATTACAAATTTTCATAAATGCATGCAAGTTAGGGGTGACTTGAAGTGTACTTGAAGTGTACCTATTTCTCTATCAAGTGTGGGAGCGTATGCGATTGTACAGCATCAGGTACACTGCTGGCGCTATATAAATAAAGTGAAATGGAGGAAGCAAGATAGTTTAGTTGTTACTGGAGGTCGTATAAATTTGCATGTGTACAAATGGGTGAATGATACAAATGCCTTCGTCAGTACCTTCATACCAATTTGAAGCAATTCTTGGAGGCTTCTGATGAGGACAATAGAAGTAACTTGCCATAGTTTTGTAGATACTGTATTTACGTAATATATTTTGTAGTTAATGGTACATGCTCCTCTGAAACATGCAACAAGTATTGCAAATGCTAGAGAAGATACACTTGAAGTAGGCTGCAACTCATTTCCTTGGAGTTTGTGCAGTGTAGGAAGCATAGTCCAAGTGTTAATTCCCAATCAGAAGGTTGTTTGCCTTCACATGTTTCCAACTGCTAAAATTTTTATTGTAAAATTACACTAGCAAATCTCTGAAGTCAGTCATTTTGGGAAACTAAATCTTTTAAAAGAATATTCAAGGAGTTACATTGATGTATATTCACTTAAGCTATGAAGTTTGCTTAAGCAGACAGACTGACAGCATCCACTTACAAATTTCATTTTGCCATCGTAATTTTGGTATCTGTAGTCATTTGGCAACCCAAGGAAAGATTTATAACTACAGAAAAATCACGTAGAGCACTGTAGGAGCTTTCCTGCATTAGTAGGTGGAAGGACAGACCGACTTATGATTCTATGAGAAAACTATTCAAAAGTTTTTTTTATTGCTATCACCCTTTTGAATAGCTCTAGTTTCAATAAAGTTAAGAAAAATGCCATAGTAACCAACTACTACAAAAGCTTTACAATAGTACTTTTGCCCTCACTGAAGTTAAAATTGCCTAAAGGTTGACTAGGTGTCAACAGATGCTTGCATTTCTAACCCATTTTGTTAAGCCAAAGCCATTTTTATGTTATGTACAAATTAGATCTATTGCTCAGCAGTCTCATCATAAAAGATATAGCTCACATGTTTAGTCAGCTTAGTTTGTGTATGGAGTAGAATACGTGGCACAATAAGTTAAAGCCTATTCTACGTGAAATGTGGCCAGTTCAGCTGACTCCATTAAACATTTGTAGAACAACTTAGGGTTAAAGAAAAATTGCAGTTACTTTTGACTATAGTTTTACTGTCATTTCCAGCAAGTGAAACAGTGTACCCCAGAAGCTCACAGCATTATAATATAGACAATGAGTGGCCAAATCAACAATTATTGACAGTGGTCAAAGAGCATCATGAACTCTGTAGGGCAATTGTTTAAACTGTTTGAAAATTTACAGTCTCTTAATTTGCTTGAAGAATGAAGTTTCAGAACACAAAGCTTATTACCAAATTTAAAGCAAATTAAAACCAATAAGCCTTTTGAATACCTATGTTCTTTAGGTTTTTTCACAACTGTAAAGCTAACAGAACTGCAGCCTTTCACAATGTAGTAGTAAAAATATTACAGAAAAGCTTCTGAAATTTAGAACAAGTGTTCCCATGCAAGCCATTTTTTTATTTTTTTTAAAAAAGGAAGAAAATTACCAGCAAAGAGGTCTTCCCTGTCATCATTTAGTATGATTTCCGCAGGCTTTGGGCCATTAGCGTTTGTAGTGACATCTTCTGCAGGAAGACTGGCTGGTTCTGGAGATGATGGGCTTGACTGTTGGGAGAGGAAAAACAGAGAGTCAAAGAATTCATAGCATAGTCTGTTATCACTTTTACCTATGTCACATGACATGGCATTTTTCGACAAGCAAAAAAGCAAATCAACATGAAAAGGAAGCCATGTCAGCTATTTCCATTTCCTACTCCTGGTGGGATAACAATGAACAGGGGAAATAATTAACAGCTCTTTTATTATTTTTGAACATGGAATCAACCATTTCCTCTTCATGACAGGCATTGTAATCTTTTCTTCATAAACATAGATGGTAGGTCAACTTCTGGCTAATACAGTTTGTACCATCATACCATTTTCTAATATTAAGCCCCTCTCAGACTGACGCACTCATTCTTTTTGAACCAAGAATTGTCAGAGTATAATCGGTCTAAGTAGCATAAGTGAACCTCTTCCTTTTGAATTCTCCATATTGAACTCATTGCTGTACGCTGTAAAGTCTCTCGGTTAAGACATATATGCATGTAACTTGCAGTGTTTCATATTCATATGGCTGATGTTAAGTTAAGTCTTTCTGCTAAAGGGCACACGAGTATTTCAAACCACTGTCAAGACAAACAAGTAGTCAATCCAGCTTCAGAGCAATAACCATGAACCTATTTAATGCAGGACTGCATAATTTAACATCTTTTACTGTATGAATATACAGTAGCATTAAAAGGAAGGCTTTCCTAGTCATTACAAGTCTGCAATCTTCCAATTTAGTGTCATCTAATGACCCTACATGGGCTTGAGATGACAGCCTGTAGAAATGAGGTGAATTGCTTCCATTTCAAGGATAAATATTTACATTTAGAAGTGTTACTCTAATCCAGAGGTGGGGAACCTTTCCCTCCTAGGGGTCACTTTGAAAATTAGCACAAGCTCCAAGGGCCAAACAGACATATGGGGCAGATGGTGTTTAAGGGGTGCACTCAGGAAGGTCCAGTTCATGGATTTATGGAATAATCTGCCCCTCTCCTTGTATGCATGCCTGTATCTCTACTCTCTTACTCAGTCTTTCAGTGCTTTGGTGTAGGAACTGGATTCAGGGGCCAGAGTCAGGAACTGGAAGGGGCCCCCCAAACAAAAAGTCTACCTATGGGCCGCATATAGCACCTAGGCCCAAGGTTCCCCAGTGGTGTTCTAAACGGTTTCACTCCCAGTTTTAGAGACTTTCTGCTGAAGCAATGTACTTACCCCACAATCCTACACTAAATATATTCCACTCTAAGTGCCAAGGCCTTGTCCAAACACATTGCATCCCTGACCATTTTGGAACTCCAAAGCAACCTCATATACATTTAAAAACCCGAAGTATATGATAAAGCAGTGGAGTTCTCCCACCATACATTACTTGATCACCAGTCAATACAGCTCAAAATCTTTAACGTTTTCCCAGACAAATTCCACCTGTAACTGCCTCACTCATCCACCAATGCTTGCTTAAGAACACTACAAAATATTGAGCAGGTCAATAAATTCATGCACTTTAAGCAGGGCTGTAAAAATTATCTCACCTGCTTGCCTGTGGCAAGCACACCTTAAAAGAACAAGTGGAATTTTACCACTCTGGGCCCACTCCTGCACTGTAGGTCTCATCCTGGCAAGTAGTCTTATGCCTGGCTAGCATGCGTCGATGTATGTTTTTACAGGCTTGGGACAAGGGGGTGGATGATGGATTTTAGGTTTGAGACAGTAAGAAAAGAGCTCTTCCAGAGAACAAATATACCCCAAGCAACTCCTTCATTTATGAGAGAGAATCAAACAGGGTCTAACTGTGGTAGCTTGTGGAAACAAGTGTCCCACATTTTAAGGCTTTATAGGTCAAAGCCTACTCCACTCTAAAACCAAGAAGTTGCCAGAGTAGATCAATTCTTTTGTTAAGCAGTTCAGACCAGTAATATATGTTCAACAGAGGTAAGAAAAGGTTGACAAAGTTAAGCAAAGTTAAGCAGAACTAAGCCTTTTTAAAAATGAATTTTATACTAAGCTGCTATTTTCAAGTCTGCAAGCAAATCTATGGTGCAAAGTCAGAGATGCTCCATCTTCAGAAAGAGAGATGTTATTTAAGAACTCAAGTGCCATAGTGGGTCACACAAATGGTTCATCAAGCCCAACATCCTCCAACAGTGCCCCCTCGGTTACTTTGAAATACTCAGTAAAACCACAATGAAGTGATCCATCCCTTGCTGTTCTCTCCCAGCTGTTGCTAGTCAGAGACTGCATCTCCAACCTATTTGACCAATAGCCATTTATGAACCTATCCTCCAAGAATTTATTCAATCCTTGTTTAAGCCCAGCTATTCTACTGGCCTTCACCAGTCTTTCATTTAGATTTCTATCCTGTCCTACCCCTAAAAGCTCAGGGGAGCTAACAGGTAAGATTTTTTAAAAACCCACACTACATAAGATAGCTATCCCCCACCCACCCACAGTTGTAACCCTGCCTGTTCAAATGCCTGGCCAAGTAAGCAGGTCTTATGCTGCCTCCAGAAGACATTCAGACTACACCTTAGGCAAACCTCTAAGGAGCAGTCACCAAGAACACCTCTCAGCATGCTCCAGCCGAAGACAACTAACCCAATGAGAGAATTTGCAGGACAGCGCTCTCAGATGATCTTAGAGGCCATGAAGAACATAAGGGGCATGGGGTGGGGGAGAGAAAGGTGGTCCTTTAGGTAAGACAGACTCGGGCCATTTAAGGCTTTCTAGGTCAAAACAAGCTCCTTGAAATGTGCCCAGAAAGCTATTAACAGCCAGTGCAGACTCTGGAGTACTGGTGTAATGTGTTCCTGACAACCCACCCGTCAAGAAGCACACTACCATGTTCTGCACCAGCTGCATCCCCTAAACAGTCTTTAAGGGCAGCCCCACGGAGAGCACTTTGCAGTAGTCTAGCCTCGAGGTAAAAGTAGCATGGATGAGTGACCAAGTCCCCACCCGAAAGAAAAGGCTGCAGTCTTCTCACCAGATGGGATTGGTAAGAGACTCCTAGCCAGGGCTGTGATCTGGAGTTCCAAATGCAACCTAGGATCCAGAAGCACCTCAACGCAGTGACCCTGAGTTAACTAAGGGAGGCCGTATCCCATCAATGATGGGTGTCACCAACCCTCCTCAAGGTCACAAGGCCAGCCATCACTTCAGTCTTGTCTGGATTCAGCCTCAATTGGCTCACCCGCATCTAATCCAATGGCAGTCAGGCAGAGTAAGCATTGAGTGTGGGACCTGGGGCAGATGAAAGAGTAGATTTAGGTGTCTGCATATTGATGGCAGCACGCTTCAAATCATCACACAATCTTGCCCAGCAGCCTTAGATGCACATTCAACAGGAGGGGAGACAAGATGGAACCCTGAGGGACCTCACACGAGAGGGGGCAGGGGGAGGTCAAGTAATCATTCATCGTCACCTGCTGGAAACTTTTATAGGCTCCTCAAAAAAGCAGCATCAACTCACGTTAATCAGGCATAAATGACTACTTGCTGTTAGCTTCATGGAGCATCTTTTATTTCTAGCATTTGAGAGAGTAAGCAACAGCTCCCTATTGGTTCCCTGACACTCATTTCTATAAACTTCTATCATATCCCCTCTGTCTCTTCTCCAAGTGGAAGAGCCCTAACCTATCAAGCCTCTCCCTACACAGACGCCATTCCATACCCTTGATCGTTTTTGCTACCATTCTCTGCACGTTTCCCAGTTCTGCTATATCTTTTTTGAGATGGGGCAACTAGAAGTGCAGACAATATTCAAGGTGTGGTCACACCAGAGTTTTATAAAACAGCATTGGACCATTTAGTCTTACCCTTTGTTTCCCATCAGTTTGCTTGAAAACCACATTTAAAGTCATGTTGTTTTGTGACTATTCTTCAGATTCGTTACTTATGATTAGATCCAGTGTGGGTATTTGAGAGTTCTGAAGATACTGGATTGTGAAAGAGCTTTTCCAGGAGCGACAGTTACGCTCCAACATTTGCTGATTAATCAATTTTTAAAAAGTGTGGTTGAACAAAAAAAAAAAAGCCACCCCACCCATTCTCGTTATATTGGCAGCAGAGAAGCTTGTCTTTCTGATCAGCAATACCTGTAACAAATCTAATTTTAACTGTGGACAGATTGAACAGGCAGCAGAAAGGAGAAGTGTTCTAGCCCTCCATGTGAATAGTGTCAAACAGATCAGGTGGCCTGCCCCCAAAAAAGGAACCTAGCATTAGAGCGTGACGATAAGTTTAACAAAAGGCTAAACATGAACTGAGAAAAGAGTTAAGATCCCAAGCAAGTCTCAGGGTCTGCATTGTGTACATGCTGAAAAGAGCAAGACAATACATGGTGATGTAGACAACGGTAATGGAAGAAACCCTCCAAGTTTTTTTTAAATAAAACAAAAACAAAGAGGCTCCTGCAGGGTGAGAAATCTGCAGGCGCCTGGGAGTCATTGGTGTCCAGAAAACTGAGGCCGATGACTGGTTCTGGGGTGTAGTGGAACTAGAACGATTTAATAGCAGTATAGTTGGACAACTGATTTATTTATTTTTGCTCCCAGAGTTAGATTTGAAATTTCATGCCCTAGGCTCCTGCATGAATCCCTTCCATCTATTTGCACCTAAAACTGCAGTCAGAAGCCTCCTTCTTCCTCCCAAACCAACTTCAGAGGCAATACCAGATAACTGAAGCTCTTTACACATTACACAGGCATCATCAGTGGCTTTGTAGTTAAGGCTGCATAGTTAAAGCCATAGCAACTCCTTACATCATAGCTGAAGTCAGTCATCACCAAATTATATCACTTCTAAGTAGACTATAGATTTACAATGCGATCCTGAAGGGGTTGCGATCATGTAAGAGTACCTTTACAGGAAAGAGGCTCAGATCAAAGTTACAGTAGACTATTTTCTACTTTTAAATGGTTCCTTTTTAAATTTTAAGGCACACATTTAGAGATCCATACATACACATACACATGTTTTTAAAAAAATTTTCTATTTTATGTCATGCAAGGTACAACATATTCTTGAGCAGTAGGTCACTAAACACAGCACTATGCTCTCTCTTCAACCATGGTCTGAAGAAACTGCAATGTCATAGTGCCTCAACTGCTCCTGTAGGTTCTGTCATAACAAAAACAATGAAGAAAATGAGGAAAAGACCTTACTTGCCTCTAGTAAGACGAAACCGACATCAATGACATGAAGTACAAGACTGTTTAGGAGAACATGTATTTTTTGTAAAGTGCCAGGTACATTGCCGGTGCTATATAAATGCTGCTAATAATAATAATAAAGTCTGACAATAGTCAGTGATGTTTGCAACAAGGCAGTTAATGCTATGCCAAGACTAACTGTGCCATTGCCCTATGGCAACAGTATAAATTTTGTGCTTGCTCTAGAATAAATTGAGCAAAATAATCCTGATCCAAGCCATCATGTGTTTCAGAGTAACTGGTCCAATTGGCGTGGAAGTATACCACGGGGAAGAGGACACACAGGCAACATAAGCAGGGGACTAAGCAGGCAGCCAGAAGGAAGGTGGCAGGAACAGCTTAAGCCATCTGTTTTGTACTGGCCAATACAGAAGAACGAACTTCTCACCTTAACAGGGTTAGTAGCCTTGGGCTAGGGCCATTCCTACCTATTGGCACTAAGCTGTGTATTCTCGATTTTCCAGGAGACCACTGGACTACACTGTGAAGTTTCCCCCCATTTCTCCACGTTGCCTCCCCAATATTACCCTTTACCCTATTAGATGCATGTACATCCCAACTGTAAAGGATATTAACTATTAATTGAGAAGCATTAAACACTACCAACGTACATCCACCATGAGAATGTATACATTAGTTTGTACTATTATTTTACAGCATGTAAGACTGAAGGGCAAAATAAAGAAGCTTCCTACCCTGAAGGAGGAAGTCTAGTTTCAAATTAGGCAAGTTTAATTTACAGCTGTCATTCTTCTGGGAAAAAGGGTTCTACATGTGAATTAGCCCCTTCCAAAGTAACAAACCTTTTAAAACAGTGTGTACAGCTTATAAGAAAGTGCTGGTAGTTAGTCTTACCTATAAAATATTCCAAACTTTTTAGAAAGTTATTTACAAAATTTTACACGCTTTTGTCAAACCTCTAGAACAAGTTCAGCTTTTCTTTTAAAAACTGACAAACCCCTTTAAGCATCAAATTTTTAGTAAGACTCATGACTTTCTCCCAGAAGAATTCAATATACAGTGAACCTGCACATAAAGTACTGTTGCCCATAGAGCAAACACCACAGAAAACAGTGTTTCAGCAGTCTTCCAGTTATGGTAATCATTTGTGTGACTTGGAAAATCTAGCTTTTGCAGTTTTACAAGTTGAAATGGGATTTTAATCTGTATGGATGTCTATGTTGGAACTTTAACAATTTTCCAACACTCTTCCAGGGAGAGGGATTAGCCATGGTTCTGCTATTGTAGTTGTTTGGGTTTGTAGTTTTATTCCATAGTAGTAAAGAAGTCACTGTTTGCTCATTATTACAGTTCATGTAGAGCAGTGGTTCTCAACCATTTGTGGGCAAGAGCCACCAAAACAGTTTTTTGTTTTGTTTTTTTAAAAAACACAGGCCTACCTTTAAGAGATAGGGGGGGGGGTTTAGGTAGTTGAGGGTGCGGGGGGGAGAAGAGACAATCTGGCAACAGCAGCAGGGCAGGGAAGCTTATCCCAGCAGTGGCTGCAAGGGATCTGGGACTCACCCACGAGTCCTGATCCACTGGTTGAGAACCACTGATCTAGATCAACATACACGTGTTACCAGATGAGATAGCCCAGAGCAAGTGGGTGCCCACCTGCTTATTAGGTTTTTGCCCCCACCAGACGTGAAGCCCCCACTCTCAGTGGGGGTCTCAGAAAACATTTGCCCACACGGAAGGCTATGCATGTGCCCATATGTCCGTGTCCTGTCAATTAGGATGCATGCAGCCTACGCACAAATAAGCCTACCAGCACCAGAGTCACAGGAGAAAAGCCTAGTGTAGGAGGAGCAACGGCTTCCTGCCCCTCTCCCTGGCATCTAAGAAGGCCAACGTGCACCAAAATTCAGACGTGCTGTCCCATCTCCTCTTGGTTTGCAGCATGTGCCCAACGCTCACTCTTCAAAACCCACTGCATTCTCCTGAGCAACTTCCATAGTTAATGGTGAGTTAATGCACTGGGGGAGGGAGGATTTACACAGCTGCATGACCAAGGCTCATTTGTTGCTATGTTGTTCTTTACTACGTTTACAGGCAGCCAGGACAGTGCTGGGGAGCAACAGGATACTCCCCAGGATGCAGCAGGGGGGCAGGGAAGGAAAGGAACCATGGTGGGCAATGATCACACAAGGAGAACCATGTGCCCCAAAGATTCCACCACAGCAATCACCCAATAGCAACCTAAGCCAGGTGCTCATTCCTGCTTCCTTTTGAGCAGAAAGGGCAGCCACTGGATAAGGTGGGAAGGGTGGGAGAGGCACCATGGTGAAACGGCAGGCTGGTGGCAGTCCAATGCAAGGATTTTTGCAAGCTTTGGTGGCCCCATCCCCTACGACTCCAATTCAGCCACAGACCCGACTACAACAGTAACAGCTGCTGCATCTGAACCAAAGCCAAGCCAGCCTGCGGCCCCCACACCACGATCATCTAGCTAGCCCAAGCAGCATCTGCTGTAGCAGGTGTCAGCCCCAAGGGGGCTGGTCACTCACCAAGAGCTGTGCATGGGGAGTCAGGAGAGGTGGACAGTGGAAAATAGCAGTAAGGCATAACAAGCCACTTTGAGGGTGGGGTGTTCTTCCTGGTTGCCATTAGCAGAGGCATTGTCAGCTGCAGTGTGGAGCCGAGAGCTGCCAGGTATAGGGGAGGGGGAGATTGTGTGCATAGTGAGCAAGAAGTTTTCCTCCTCTACAGCTGCTGCACCTCCTCTCCCTGTTCCTTCCTTCACTTCAATTACAGGGACATCAGAAGCTGCAGAAAGAGGCAAGAGGGGAAATGCCTACTTGGTGGTGGGTGTTTCCGTTGCTAGTTAGTACAAGTAGGTTTTGCTCCTTAAGTACCTTCAGTGCTAGCTTCCATTCAGTGGTCACAATCGGTAAACAGTTATCCTCCAGCAGGCTTCAGAGTCCAAAAGCTGCCTTTGATGTAGCAGCGGACTAAGAGTCCTCAAGAGATTGCTGGGGGCTATGTTTCCTCAAGCTTAATGGGCTATTGTCAGCTTAACAGCCAAGGGAGTGGAGGCTACGGAGGGCTGTTTACCTTGGGCACAAAGAGCTTCAGTATTTTGAAAACAAGCCTGCTTGATGTGCTGGCCAGTACACATTCTTTAATAAAGCATTTTAACTCTCTCGGAATCCACTTTTTCCCAGGTGCTAATTACACTGGGGCCAACTACTGCATTAAGGATTTTCTTTGCTTAGAGCATCAGTCTGCAGTTACTGAAAGGTAAGCCTCCAGTAAGTGGCAGTTTACCTCTCCCTATGTCTTTCCTAGATTCTAAGCCACTCTTAAGTAGGGACCTGTCTAACTATACGTGTACAGCAAAACATAGGTTGCTGTCATTCATCTAAACAACAAATAAGATTGCTGCAGTTTATGCTCTTGCAGTTAAGGGGCTTGCTGCAGTTAGCGTGCAATGTGATAGCGTATGGCAATACAGAAGATGCTGGAGAAAGGGTACAAAGTCACATGTTTGACTGGGTCTTTTATGAGAACAGGGAAGGATTTCCAACCCCACAGTGGGCAGGACCTCAATGAAACAGTGTCCTGCTACCTCCCTGCAAGCCGTGAACTGTGCTGTGGATACGAGAAACTAGGCTGAGAACATGCAAGAACTAATTGTTTCAGGTAACTACTTTTGCCTTGAATTTTCTACTTTTCTTTTCAATGTTCACTATAGGCGGTCAATGAAGTATGTGATTTCCTCAAACAGCATTCTACACCTAGCAAAAGGCTACTTTCAGCTGCCAAGTGCTGGCAGATGCAAAACTAGACATACATCTCAATGAGCAGACAAGGGATAGCAGGTGTTGGATCACCTCCTTGAGTCATAATTGTTTGGGGTAAAAACAGCTGGGGTGGATTCTTGTTTCGATAGGTTGCCATGGCTGAGAGTCATGATGGGGGTGGAATACTGAGAAGGGGAACGGATGGCGCATGGCAGGCAAGATTGTCAATTAGGTTTGTTCTCTTAACCTGTGAGTAGAGGCTACCTGGACAGACAGGGACTCCCCAGGCTCCACACGCTAAACATGCAAGTGGGAGCTATGCAGACTGAACATGGACTCCAGCAGGCTATGTATTAAAAGTTTCTAAAGTCATATAAATTACATATATAATGCAGATGCATGCTCCATATTGCATTATCTGCAAATATATTCTGACAAAAGTGTTATATGCAATTGTATGTTTTATAAAAAATACAGGAGCAAGAGACTTCTAAAAGTACAATCCTCTTCAAAGTATCTTTAGAAATGCTTAGGTTATATCTGAGGTCATCAAACTTGCCATTTTTTTTTTTTGTTAAAAGGAAGCATAGTGATAGAGCAAGAGGCCAAAGATGATTTGGATGCCTTAACCCCATTAAAGTTCAGGGACAGGAAGCTTCCTTTAACAAAAACAGGAACACTTCAGTTTGCAGAGAGCTTATTCTGAACAAGAGGGGAGATGTTTTTCATCACTAGTGTTGCATTCTGCAAACAGAGCCTGGAGAGCCACAGGGGAAAAGCCACTACTTACAAAACTGTTTACAAATCAAAGCAAAAACGTTTGCATCAAATGAACAAAGGAAAACTTTACTTACAAAGGCAGACATGTTTAAAGTTTTCAGTCTTCACCAAAAGTTTTAAGAAGCCAAGAAACTGAAATGTTAATATTTACTAACCTTTTTCCATAACCCCTTCTATGGACAAGTTTTTCCAGTTAGCTATAGTTACTAGCTGTCCCTGGAAACAAGTGATAGCAAAGACTCAAGGCTATGTTGCCACAAACATGCAGACTACCCTGGTGTACTTTATTAGATACTAATAGGTACCCTAACATGTGCTTGCCTGCCTTTCAGGATAGCTCTATTTCCACAGAATGGAGAAGGTAGCTACCCAATGAAAGTTAGGATAGTTTACATTTACCAAACACACCCTTAGCTTCAGAAGGTTTAGTCAGGGAGTTATCACGGGCAAACCATTTTATGAAAATGTGGCCTCAAGACCATTGTCCATGCAGAGTACTCAGAAGCCGCACAGTGACACCATTCTTCTGTGCTAAGGAGAAACAGATGAAGGGGATGGAACTGGGGGAGTAATGATATTAAAACCTAAAGACAGAAATTTAGGAGAACCATCATGCTGGAGACACAGCAACTGGGGAGGATAGGATTTAGGGTTATGATGTGTTCACAGAATTGCTGGCAGGTATTGGGAGAAGGCAAAAGGAGATTGCCCTCAGACTGGCAATACAGGAAATGCATGCAATGTTAAAGAGATGCATGCAATGTATCACAGAAAAGACTGGGAGTTATTTGAAAATGAAAAAAGAAAAACACACTTTTCCTAGCAGACAGAGGGGATGGGGGCCTTTGGGGAAGCTGTTTGGAGGGGCGGTTCTTTGGCAGGGGATGACAGGTGGCGGCTTGTGGCGAGAAGTCTCCTCACAGGGACTTAGAGATGCGGGCAGGAAGGTGGGCGGGTTCCTTTTCTTCCAGCTGTGGGGAGAGGGAAGGAGCCGGAGCTCTGGGAAAGGAAGGGGGTTTTTTTGATCCCTGGAAGAGGAAGGCGAGTGTCAACGGCTCCAGGACCCGGAGCTGGGGTACCCCGCTGCCGATGCGAAGGGAGAGAGGCCTCACCTCCAGGGTGGACACGGTGCTGGTGAACAGATCCTCGCCGTCCTCCAGCTCCTCAAAATCGGGTTGCCGGGCGTCCCCAAGCGGAGGAGGCTCCCGTTCGGCCGCCATCTTCCCCTCTGCACTGGAGCGCGAGCGCGGCTTCCCCCTCAATCACGTGACACGCCGGCACCGCCTCACTTTAACACGTGATTGGAGCCTGACCCCTCCCACCTCTCCAGCCAGCCCCGGGGCGAGGACTCCCCAGAGGCGGCTAGGACGGCGCCGGGAATGCCAGTGGGGTGAGGTGGAATGACAATGGGCGCCAATGGGGAAAGGCACGTGTGCTGCTCTGGAGCCCAGGTGAACGCGGAAGGGCTGCCGCGAGACCGATAGGGCTCAGTGGGAAGTAATGGGGCTGAGACTCCAGCAGGTGTCATGACAAGTGGGGCACACACCGGGAGTGACATAGAGACCACGCGAGGGGAAGGTGGCTTCTCAGATAGAGCAGCACGAGGCATCGGTGTAAGGACAAGCAGAGCAATAGGGGAGCAGGTAGAGTGGCGATAAGGTTTCATAATGGGGGGCAATATGCCCCAGTGTGTAATCTGATGGGGGAGGGGGGACAAAAATCCCCTCCCAGGGGACATACAAACATGAAATGACAGGAAGAAATACTGGTTGGAAACAATAGCGGCAACACAAGTGCCAGTTGCAAGTAATGGGGATTTGCGAATGCCATAGCCCTTAACCAAGAAGCAGCAGCTTCTTGAAACAAAGGGAGTGGGGGGAGGATCTGAAATGCCAAGAAAAAAAAGAAGAGGTAGAAGGGGGTGTGTGTGTGTTAAAAAGACCAGGATGGGGAAAAAATGGGGATGCCACAGAGAGGAAATTGAAAGACGGAGTTGAAGGCTGGGTGGAATGACAGATAGGAGACCGCCAGAAGTGGCTGGAATGACAGGCGGGTGGGGATGTGTGTGTGGAATAAGTCAGACTGGAATGAAGGGAGCTGGGTGGAATGACAGGTACAAGATCACCAGGAGTGGCTGGAATGACAGGGTGAAGTATGGGTATGAAACGACCAGAAATGACTGGAATTATGGAAAGCAAGGTAGAATGACAGGAGGCCACCAGGAGCGACTGGAATGACAGATGCAAGGTCATTGGGAGTGTATGGAATGAGGGGGTCTGGGTGAAATGATGGGTATGAGGACACCGGGAGCTGCTTGACTGATGGGGGCTGGGTGGAATGCCAGGCAGGAGGCCACCAGGACCAGCTGGAATGATGGAGAGGTGGTTGGAATGATGGGGAAGAGGCCACAGATGTAGAAATTTCTGCAGAAAATTCACAACCTAGGTTCAGCCGACTGATGTCCCCTTAGACCTTCCCCACACAGGAAATCAACACAGTCAGAAGCTTTAAAAGAAATAAGGTTTCCTAAAAAGAATTATGTTAGTCATACAGACAGTCAAGTAATAGAATAATGCTTGGAGTAAAGACAACTTGGATGTACAGGAAAGTAGATGAGAAATAAAATCCAGTAATACATTCAGTGGTTAAGTTAATACCTGTAGTTATCTGAAAAAGTNGAAATAAAATCCAGTAATACATTCAGTGGTTAAGTTAATACCTGTAGTTATCTGAAAAAGTGCAGTAAAATAAGCTATTTTATAAACGCCCCCCCCCAACCCTAGATAAAGATATGATAGACTAAGGTAAACGCCCTCAAAGGAATGACCAGTTCCACTGAAGTGGGTTAGCTTAAATCTGCCACTTGACCCTGAAGACTTGAGGGTAGCGCACATAACACCAATATTTAAAAAGGGCTCCTGAGGCCATTCTGGAAACTACAGACCAGTGAGCCTGATTTCTGCACAGGGCAACATAGTGGAAATGATTATTAAGAACAGAATTACTTGGCTTATTGATAAACATGGCTTAATGGGAGAGAATCAACATGGATTCAGCAAAGGGAAGGTGTGCCTCACTAGTCTATTGGAACTTTTTGAGGGTGTAAATAAGCATGTTGATAGGGGTGAGCTGGTTGATACAGAGTATCTGGATTTTCAGAAAGCATTTGATAAGGTCCCTCATGAGAGAAGGAAATTAAAAAATCATGGGATAGGAGGCAGTGTCCTATTGTGGGTTGGTAGCTGGTTAAAGGATAGGAAACAAAGAGTAGGACTAAATGGTCAGTTTTCTCAATGGAGAGGTAAATAGTAGAATGCCCCAGGGATCTGTACCGGGACCAGTATTTTTTAACGTATTCATTAATGATCTGGAAAGGGGAGTCAAGAGTGAGGTGATAAAATCTGCAGATGACACAAAGTTATTCAAGGTAGTTAAAACATGAGCAGACTGTGAAGAATTGAAGGAGGATCTTGTGAGACTGAGTGACTGGATGTTGAAATGGCAGATGAAATTTAATGTGGACAAGTGTAAAGTGAGACACATAGGAAAAAATCCAAGCTATATGTACACAATGCTGGGTTCTAAATTAGGAGTTACCACTCTGGAAAAGGACCTTGGAGTTATTGTGGATAATACATTGAAATCAGCTCAGAGAAGGGCAATAAACATGATAACAGTTATGGAACAGCTCCCCCATGAAGAGAGTCTAGATAGGGCTCTTCAGCTTGAAGAAGGGACGACTGAGAGGAAATATGATAAAAGTTTATAAAATCAATGAGTGATGTGGAACAAGTAAATAGGAAATGTTTATTTATCCTCTCAAATAGTACTAGAATTAGGGGCCACCCCATGAAATTAACAAGTAGCAGATTTAAAACAAACCCTTTCCCCTCCTCTCGCCCTCTCCTTCCCTTCCTTTGAGGCCCATTCTTGCGTTTATACTTCCCCCTACACCTTCGTGTTGCTGTCATCTACCGCCCCCCCGGGTTCCCTCTCCTCTTTTCTCCCAGACTTTGAATCCCGGCTCACCTTCTTCCTCTCTGATGACACCCCCACTCTCATTCTTGGTGATTTCAACATTCACGTTGACACACCTTCCACGCCCTCTATCTCCCACTTTCTCTCCCTGACCTCCTTCTTTGATCTCCGACTCTGGACCGACTCCCCCACCCATACCGATGGCCACTCCCTCGACCTCATCTTCTCACGAAATTGCTCTCTTGCTGACCTCTCCTTTGATTCCTGCCATAATTCTGATCACTTCCTTGCCTTCTTCAGCCTCTCCCACCAACTCCCCTCCTCCTCTCCGCGCTTTCCACAATATGCAGACCATTACCCCCATGGAGTTTGCCTCCTCTCTATCCCCCCTCCTCCCCTTCGTTTTCTCCTCCTGCTCCCCTGACTCTGCCATCTCCGCTGTTAACACCGCTCTCTCCTCGACCCGTGACTCACTTGCCCCCTCCACTCTACCGAAACTGCCCTGGCCAAGATCACCAATGATCTACTTGTCGCTAAATCTAAGTGCCTCTACTCCATTCTTGTCCTCCTTGACCTCTCTGCTGCCTTTGACACTGTCGACCACTCGCTCCTATTGGACTCGCTTTACTCTTTGGGCTTCTACGGCTCTGTCCTTGACTGGTTCTCCTCCT
>QEPC01001872.1:46879-99081 GCA_003113815.1 Sphenodon punctatus | reverse complement strand
AATCCCCGCAGCAGGCAGGCTCTGAGGCTCCAGCCGCTGCCTGTGGGCTTTTAGCCCCCGCTACTTCCGGGTGGGGGGGGAGGGGACAGGACAGCCCACGTGGCTGCCCTCTGCGTTCCCCCCCCTGCCCCCAACCCACGAGTTCTTGCCTTCTTGTCCCCGCAGGTAACCCCCGCGGGGACGAAGCAGCGGGGGTTTACAAGAGTTAAGGCTCTTGTAAATTCAGTCATACTATAAAAAGCATGGAAATTCTAGCTTAAGGCTTATGCCTTAACTTGCGCACCATGTAACCAGTAAAGATGTTCTACAGTCTCAGATATTCTGATCAATTCCAACTTAGGCTCCATGCACCCACACTTTGCATTGACCTTTCAGTCCCAATCCTCTTTCTCTGCAGGTGGGGGGCAACACTGAAGCTGGGAAATGGAGGGGGTGACAGGGCAGCAGCAGAGCTGGTGGGAGCTTCGGGCTGGGAGAGCAGGGGCTGCTGGGAGCCCTGACAATCCAGGCACTGGCCTGGGGGAGTGAACGGGACATCAGGTCCCCAGCAAGTGGATCACCCAGCCTCTGAGGTGTACAGATCCCCACATTCCCAAAGGGAAATTGCTGCCTGAGGAGCAGCACAGATCCGCCCCCACCCTAATGCAGTGGAACAAAAGCTGCTGCTGTTTGCACAAAGCCAGGAGGAAACTTCCTCCCAGCCTCTGAGACCCCTGGTGTGGAGATGCCATGCCAACGGGTTTCCATTCTCTTAGTGCCTCTTCCTTCTTCCTGCCTCTTCTTTCCTTCTCTCCCTTATTCACACTGATCCCTGCCTACCCCTGCAGCCAGGGTCTAGCTCCGTCAGCATCCAGGGGCAGTTTAAATGGCTGCTGTTCATCCCCAAAGCCAGCACATCCCAGGGCTGACCAGACCTAAACCTACCCCCTCCGGGCCCTCCCTCTGCCCCACCCCATCTGCCCCAACCTAAACCTACTCACCTGTGTGCCCTTCCCCCTGCCCACCTGATCTGACCTCACCTAAACTTCCCCCTCGCATGCCCTCCCACTGCCTCACCCAAATTAATTTGGCAGGGGATGAAGGAGAAAGGAGGCAGGGACAGCGCAAATGAGGAAGAGAAGGAAAGAAGAGGTAGGGAGAAGAGTGGGGCACTAAGAGAATAGAAAACCCTCAGCATGGCACTCACCTGGCCTGGAAGAGGCACAAGGGGTAGCTTCAGGCTGGGTCAGGTGTGGGTAAACCTAACCCCTGTGCAACCCTGACCCAATCAGCAGCTGCAGAGATATAAACCTCTCCCAAGCAGCTGGATCTTTCCCCAGCTCTCTGTGCCCTAGCAGTTGACTGCGTTTGTTACCTTGCTTTGGGTGGGTGTGCTACTGTCCTGAGGCTGTGATTTTTGGAGTAGCAGCAGCACGGTCACAGCAGGGGAAGTCTGCTATCCTCCTGCTTCGCCTGACCTAAGTCTCCCGCCTGCACACCCTCCCCCATCCTTCTCGACCTGTCCTAAGCCTACTCCCACCCCTCAGGGAGGGCTTTGCTGACCGGTAATCAGCTGGGGAATTCCCTGGAGGGGGGAGAAGTCATGTTAGGCTGTGTATCCTGACTCTTAAAGGTTGCCTCAGGCAGGTGGATGGAGGATGTTTCAACAACAGCAGCTGCTTCCCTGACCTCTTTGTTGGCTGAGATGGTCACTAACAGCAAAAAACTGCACCTCAGCCTCCACCTTTTCAATTGCTGTACCTCAGCCATTTCTCATTTGAATTGGCTAAAATTTGGAAACCTTCAACCTCTCACCCAAGCAATCTTCCCTTCAAACTTTCATAATGATAGTATCAAATATCTCTATTTGATAACAAACAGAATGCCCATGCTTTATAATGGACAGTGTGCTGCGCCTTAACTATACGTACAGGCAAAGTATTAAGGTATCCCTCACACCATTTTATAATTACACAACAAAAACCAGGCAGAATAAATGGTGTTTTTAAACAAACGCCTCCCACCCATTACCTACCCATCATGCATGTTGCAGGGCTACATTGGCACCCTATGCAGCCCTGCAACATGCATGATGGGTGAGTAATGGATGAGGAAGTGCTTGTCTAAAAACACTTAAAGGCACGAACAGAGATGGTAAGTGTAACAGCAGGCAGCCCCAGGATAAGCCCTGGCAGCTTCTGAAAATACATAGTGCAGGTTTGTTTTGGAACCAATGCAGCCCTGCACCGTATACTTTTCAGAAGCTGCCAGAATTAAAGGGGAGATATAGCAACCCTACTTTCAGGATCTGCGCTCAACTGAGGCCAGCCCACATGGGATCTTATCTCCAACATCTTTATTATACAGTTAGTGTGCCCTCGGCAGTTCAGTACACAGTCCATATCTACATACATTTCATCGATTGGGGTCTCCCTCATCCTATACATAGTTCCTGGTTACCCTTAATAAGTCAGGCCTCCCTGGCAAGGCACAGTCCCCCCTACAGTCAGGTGGGCAGAACCCTCCCTGGCTCCTGCCTCTCCTACAGCACCTTCCTACTCAGCTCCAGGCTCAGTTTCCTAGGCTTAGGGCTGGCCAAGCTACGCCCAACCCTGCTGGGTCACATTAGTCACTTGGTTGCCCAGCTCTTGGGCTAGCTCAGCTGAAGCATCTTAGGGTACTGTCCTGCACTGCTTCAGTGTCTACATCTCCAAGACTGGTGCTAACCCTCCTTAAAGGGCCAGGCTCAGGCAACCAGCCTGACCCTGCTACAGTAAGGTATTTATCAGTGAGAGCATTACTTTGTTACTTACTTGCAAAACAGTATCACTATAGTTATAGTTTGCTCCCTGAGCACTCTGTAACAATGTATATCTGATGATTTTTACCTTATCAGGCCTGAGATTTGTGGGTAATAGTCTCTCTGTATGGGCTTGATCCTGCAAAGTGCTAAGCACGATAGTCTTATTCAACAGAGCACTTAAGCACATGATTAAAGTTAAGCACATGGCTAATTCCACTGAAGTAATGGGACTATTCATGTGCTTAAATTATTAATTGGACAGGGCTAGGGTGCTCAGTAGAGCAGTGTTGTTGATTGGGACTACTCAGTAGTAAGTGTTTTAGGACTGGTAAGGCCTCTGTGTCTGAATGGTGTTAGGGGAAAGAATTAATAGCAGAAAGAAATTCCTGGCAGTAAGAAAAATGGGGGGGGGAATCTGGAAAAGCTTTAGACTACAAATTTTAGAGGTGTAATTGTCCTAAATCATCACATTTTTAATGAACTAAAAAAGGACACATTAGGCATTGTGCTGTTGAGTTGTTTAAAGAAAAACAACCTTATGCCTCCACAGAGGACAAAAGGTTCAATTCGGGCTCAGACTTCTTGGGAAAGATTGCAACATGCAAATATTTACAAATCTCCCTCTCTCACTAAACACATCTTCCAATCAGCCAAATAAACATTACATTTAAAGTTACAATAGCTGTTCTTCTATGGAGCATATGTTTTTTTCATAAATGCATGAGTATTTCACAGCATGTTTTACACAATATTATTAGTTAGTTCCAGCTGAAAGCACATATGTGTTTTATGCTTTGACACTCGTGATCAGTTATTTAATTATGAGTCATAAATGTGCCTTTTATGTGAAACCAACGTCTACCCTGGTATCTCATGTTCCTTTTGAGGCTTGGAGTATTTTTGTTGTTGTTGTCATTTACCTCATGTAAATAGTACAACAGAAACCTCTTTTCTCCATCTACATCTAGTCCTCTCCTCTCCTTCATGCAGTAGTTTAGTACTTCAGAATATTGTAATATGCACCTTTGCTCCAGTTCCCAGAAGTGTGCAATGGTACTATTGGCATGCATCACTGAAGAAAGAGCATCAGGTCAGAAGAGTGCAGATGGCTACCCTGGTCAAAAAGTTACCCTGCAGGAAGGGAGGCCATTCAAGAGAAGAAGTGCTACATTCTATATACAGGATAGCCCCCAGTCTGGAATGTGGGGGTGGAGTGGGTTGGCCTTTTCTCGGTGAATGTACTATGTGATGAACAGAGGATGCTTACAAAAGTAAGGGGATTCTTCCTGAGATCGAGGGCAGGCAAATGATGGATCTTACAGCCATATATTTCTTATCCCATTAGATACTTAAATAGTAGGGATGGGACTATCGGTATCGAATTAAGCCGATAATTGGCGATAGTGGATTAAGCTGATAATATCGGTATCGGTTTATCGTTTTTATAACATTGCCGATTTTTCGGATCTTTAACATTGCGGCCATTTATACCCGATATGCCGATATCAGATTAATCCGATACTGATAAAACCGGTAACCGATAATTTGCCGATAGTCCTATCCCTATTAAATAGTCAGAATGTCTGAACCAAAGGCTGTCTTATGTATTTCAATAGGTAACTACTGCTAACCCACTGTATTTTTCCCTCCGAATACTACATGTAAGCTTTTTTCTAAATCTCATTGTGGATTTTAATAAATTTTATATACATTTTCTTTATACTGTTTTAACTTTCTGGGAGCTCCACTCAGTGAGAGCCTAAATCCACCCCCAACCACTGCCTGGATGTTTTATCAGTGACAGAAGGGAAAGAGCTGGAGAAAGGAAGACAATCACTGGTTTAAGATTGTCACAGGCCTTATATAAGAACATAAGGAGTGCCATACAGGGTCAGACCAATGTTCCATCGAGCCCAGCACCTGTCTCTGACAGCGACCAATTTCAGTCGCTTGGAAGAAGTACCCAACAGGTCACAATGGGGTGGCTTTTTTTTTTAATGGGCCACCCAGAACCTACTATAAATTCTGGACCAGATGTTTCCAAAAAGTCACAGCACCATAAATGTTGGGAATTAACTCCTTCAGGGGTGGCGGCCTGACAGCTAAACCATAAAGAGGTCAAAGGTATGGAGACAGACACAGGGAAATGCCAAAGTAAAAGAAGTTTTATTTACTAGTGTAGAGTTGAAAGGCCAGTTCACTGCAACGCTGGGAGACACAGAACAGCTGGGCTGAATCAGAGCATCTGGAGTCCCAGTGGCATCCTTGAGTGTATTTATGAAAATTTAAACAAAGAACCCAAACCTGTCCAATGAAGTGTAAGCTCATTGGAATACTCATACATATAAGTGTCAAATTCGTAGTACACTGGTATGATAAACATACAGTCATCCAGTACCATCTTCTACAACAATGTATTAATGTGGCTTACTCCTAGAGCCAGTGGCCTGAGAGTTCTTCTCACCTAAACATCTAGTACAATTCCTGTTCCCAGGAATACACAAAGCTGTATGTAGGTGTACTTCTACAGTTCTTGGCTTAGGTTCCCATTTCCAGTAACTGGCTGCTGTTAGGTTTTGCTCCTCTCTGAATGAGAAGCCTCTGTCCTGACATGAGTTCAGGCCTGAGCCAGAGTCTGGTTCACTGAGGTGACCCATACCTGGGAGTTTTTATACCTACACATTACCTGTTGTTCTCTCCCAGGTCTCGACAGTAAGAGGTTACATTCCTCAGACCTATCTGGCTAATACCTGCTGGACCTACCTGACTAATATCCTCCAGAAACTTGTCCAACCCTTTCTTAAACCCAGCTATACTACTGGCATTGACCACATCTTCTGGCAACAAATTCCAGAAGATGGAAGTGGAAGGAGAGAGAATTTCTGGCTGCAGCCAAGAATGGCTTTAAAAAGCTTTCTGCTAAAGTGGATGAAATGGAAGAGTGTATAAGATCACATATATGAGTTTTTGGAAAGAAATATTGTACTGGAATTCTGCTGGAATTTCTGCTAAAATTCATGCTGAAATTTTAAAACCTAAATCAATCATTCTGGAGTAAGTAGTTTGAAAAGATATGGCTCAAAAGATAACTTTGCACCTAGCAATGAAGGATCTGAAAGACAGAGCAAGTACATTGCAGTTATAGCCAACACATCATTCTGGGCAAAAACTAAAAGCCACTGCAATAAACCTTTTCAGTTCCAGGACAGAGAAAAAAATACTAAGGAATGCAGTCAATGGGGCTGATCCCAAGTCCCCCACATGCAGTTTGCAAATGCGCTGTAGATCCCGTGCTTTCCAACTAAAGGAAACACTCTGTGTGGCCAAAACAGTGCCTCTTTAAGACTCTGAGAGGCCAGGGGCAGAATATTCATTTGAGAACCACTCCCCACCTCTGAGTTTTCTCTCTGTGATACTGTGTGAGGCTCAGGCAATTGCCCCCATTTCCACCCCCCACCCCAAAAGGGCCTGGGCCCAAAAATGTGCATACTCTCATCAACAAAAATTGGCCCTATAAAAATATCAAGTACTTTGTTTCTAGTAAATTAAGGATCACGTATGTGGGAAACTTGGGTGGTTCTTTATTGGGAAGAAGTAGAAGAATTTTTGGACTCTGGAAGAATCAAAGGATTTATGAGCAGATGCTAGACAAAGTAGTGACCCTTCAGTACAAGGAAAAAGATAAGGACAGGGCAGAGCAGTAACTAATTATGATTACTATTATAATGCCAGCAATGTGCCTGGTGCTGAACTAATAAACATCTGTTAAGGATTAACTAATAGATAGTAGTGTTTTGGGGGCACTAGTGTTTTTTTTCTGCCTAATGGAATTTAATGTGATTGTGAGAAAGGAGGAAGATTACCTTTCTCCTTAACTCAGAGAATAACTTGTCAGAATGGTGAATGGATGGAGCTGCTGCAGGGGAAAGGAGTCTCAGCACGTCTAACCAGTTCAGTTTTAAAAGGGGAAGTAAAAGGGTTATGAGTGTGGTTGGCCAGTTTGGTTGAAAAAGCCATTTGAGCTGCTTGTTAAGCTACAAACAACAGGAGGGAAATTGCACAGTTCATAACAGCACTGCACCTAGAAATTGTGGCACAACAAGAGATCTTCCAAATAGTTTCTTGGAATGTAAATGGAATTAATAACCTCATTTAAAGGGAAAAAATATTAAATTATGTGTAACATGTATCCTGATACTACAGAAATCATGGGTAGGGCAAGAATATTTATTTATTTAAAAGATATGTTACCCCGCCCCTCCTGCAACAGGCAGCTCGTGGCGGCTTACAGTCATTAACACATCACAATAAAACATAATAAAAAAGGAGGAAAGTAACACGTCCCACCCCTCAATACCCACTCCCCGCACCCCACCACTGCCCATCTCCCCCATCAAATGTCTGGCAGAACAGCCAGGTCTTACAACTAGGGATGTGCGAACCAAGTTTGGGGGTTTGAGGTTCAACCCGAACTCAGGGTGTTCCGTTCGTGAACACCCCGAATCCGAACTGCCCCTGCCCAAACCAGCTGAACAAAATTGAAGCTTTATACCAGAGTAAGAAAGAAAGGGGAATTGTGATTCTTTTTAATGAGGACACTAAAGTGGAACAGGTACATAAACTCTAACACACAGATATTGCATGATTAAGGAGTGATGTTTAATACTTTAATGAGTATTCTCCCAACTTAAGGCTTTTTTGTAAGACTGCCTATTCAAAATAACTGAAAATAGAAAGTGTAGTATATTTGGTAGGAGATTTTGATTGGATTTCACCCCAGTACTTGACGACAACAACAACAAGATGACTGAACATCAGGAGCCAAACACGACAAAAAGACTATATTCAGTTTCTACAACTTTTATGACATAACAGTTGGTATATGTTTTCATGTTGGTCTGCTTTGTTTCTTTGGCACCTTCTTACTTATCCAGGCTTGGGAGTGGTACTGCTAGTGACAGAAGAACTGGCACAGACACAGAACAGATATGAATGGAGGTTGATACCAGGGTAGATTCCAAATAAAAGTAAAATTGCAAAGGAAAAGTTGTCAGACAGTCCATAGATATTTGGAGAGAACTGCATCAAAACAAAAGAGGCTATTTAATGCACTTACTCATGAAAAGGTCCCATTGATTTCAGTGGGGCTTACCGACAGAAAAGTGTATTTGGGATTGGGGCCCTGTAGGGAGTCACTCTATGTTCATACCTCACAAGTTCTGCGTTTTCAGTTCTCCCCAAGGCAGCACTCAAACTTTCAGTTCTGGCAGGGAGGGCCCAGCCCATTTTATTATCAGTTCCTCTCCAGAATGCCCACGATTTCTGTAGGGCTTCCCCCTGACATTGGATTCAGTCTTAAATGCTAAACACAAAACAGGTGTCACTAACACAAAATGTTATTTCCCAAGTCCAGGGAACCTCTTACAGGTTCTTTCCCCCCAATCCAAAGGCAACTCTTACTTCCAGGCTTCCCTAGTGACTTACAATGGGTATTTTCAGATGTTACGAGATCGCAGTGAACCACGGTGAATACCCACCTGTGGTCACTGTGACTTGCACGTCTGTTTGGCGGCCGCCAGATGTTCGCCACGCTCAATCCCCACATGGGGTCAGTTTCAACCACGCTTTCCGGGCTAGCTGCACCAATTCCCCGGGAAGCGTGGTGAAAGTGATCCCTGGCAGGGATCAAATAAAAGTAACGTCTGGTCGGTTGCCATGGCCCAGAAGCACCGGCGGGATTCCGGGCCGTGGCGGATTCGGCCAGACGCTGTGGCAGCATCCCCGGAGGCGGGCGGCAGGGAGCATGGAGGGGGCGGGGCCGTGCGGCCGCATGTTGCGCCACGCAGCCCCGCCCCCTCCCCAATTCCCCGCCAGGATCCCCCGGCAAGTCTGTTAGGGCGTGATGGGGTCGTCCCGGCGGGGGATGACTTTATTGTTTTCATGACAGGGCCAACTGGCCCCGTCACGTCTGAAAACACCCAATGGGTGCATTTAGATGGACCGCAGCTCTGGTTCTGCCTATACCAGTCCACTTCACCCCTGGGCTGGCTGGTCTGTTTAAAAGCTCCCTGCCAGATCAGATGTGGAAGTGGAGCAGGCTGTGCCTGCTCTAGGGCAGCCACGCTTGCAGAGTTCTTGAACTTTCTGAAGCACAGCCTGCAGAGCAGGATGGCCAACCCCGGGGCACCAGCCCAAGCAGAGCTGCTGTCCGTCTGCTTGGCAGAGTCACTCTGGAACTCTGCTTTCGGCCTGCCTATATAGTTGCGGGCACCACCCTAGGGTGTCGGGCAATCTGTCCACAACTCTATGGTGTGGAGGCAAGGGGAAGCCACACAGGCTGACTGCAGACCAGGGAAAACCGCAAGGTCTGTGTAAAGTGGATCGAAGTGGAGCTGCAAGCAGGCGGATGTGGGGGTACACCCCCGGAGCAGGCAGCCTCCACATCCATCTGTGGAGGGCTTTTTATTCTCCCCTTTGATCAGCTCATGTCCACAGCCACATCCTCTGCCCATTGACTATATAGTGGGGGAGTCTTAGCTAGCTAGGAGCTCCTTTTCCTGATAAGCATTATTCTTATTCAAGAATTCTTATTCACAAATGGAAACAATACATCTATCATTAAAAAGTGTTATTTCAAACATATTTTCAGATTATGCTCCTATCTAGGCAATTATTGGCCACTAAGGGAACAGAAAAACAAACAAGTAAAACACTAGGAGTTCAATAATTCTTTGTTACAAGAGGTAACTGTGGTATAATGGCAAAGAAACAAAATAAAGGGATATTTGCAAACATAATGATATAGCAGAGATAAGATTCTGTCTTTTGGGGAAGCTGTAAAGGCAGTTTTAAGATGCAAATTTATTAAGATCTCCAGTATTATGAAAAAAAGACAAAGAATTGTCACAAAGTAGAATAACTTTAAAAGAAACATACCCTTACAGATAGTAAAAAGATTATTTAAAGTAGTTCATGTTATGGAAGCTCTAAATACACTATAAAAGACACTTGAGTGGCAGCTAGAATAATTGAAGAGAACTTTCTCTTTAAAGAGCAGTAGACCTGAAAACATTCAAGAATTTAAACTGAGGAAAAGGGCTAAGAAGCAGACCATTTCTCAGATCTGGTAGGGAATAATATACACAGCTCTCAAACATATTGAGGAAGTCTCTAAGTCCTTTTACACAGATTTACATTTTCCTCCTCTCTATTTACAAAACAATCCTCCTCCAATACAACACTATCTTAATAAAAACAAAAGCCCCAGCCTTCCAAAACTGAGGAGAAAAGCAGTTACTTAGAAAGACATGTCTAGGGATGCAATAAATATAATATATAATGCAATATAATAAAATATAATATATAATGCAATATAACATAAATATAATACCAGAATATTAACCAAATAAACTCCCAGCTCAGATGGACTTAATTTTAATGAAATAGTTAGAAAAGAACTAATTCCGCTGCTTCACAGAGCTTTCATGGAAATCAACATAAAAGAGGTTCTTACAATATCTGTGTCTGCTCCCAGAAAGGTGTGGAACTAGTTTGGTTGGTTGGCCCCCAGAGACTTATGGAACCAGAGAGGTTCCAGAATGCTCTGGGGGAGTTACCCCTTGATCTTAACGCCCGCCTGCTCAATGACCTCGTCTCATTTTGGAACACCTTGCTGACTGAGGCTATCGACTGGGTGGCTCCTAGGCATCTGCTTCCTTCTCGTCATCACTGCAGGCCCCCTTGGTTTACAGAGGACCTACAGTTATTGAAGCAGGAGGGGAGGCGGTTAGAGCGACGGCGGTGCCTTTCTCAGGCTGAAGTCGATAGATTGCTGCATAGAGTGAGTTTAAGAGCCTATGCTGCTGCAAAGTCTCATCCAGCAGAGTTTTTCCAGGTGGTGAGGGGGCTGGTCAGTCTGTCCTCCCTCCTCCTGGAGCTGAATTCATCCAGCGCCCACTGTGACATGTTTGTTGAGTACTTTGCTGATAAAATCGCTCGTATTCAGCACGAGTTTGACCCTGCATTTATTGCAGTAGGAGAACCAGAGGCTATGGACCTGGTCTGGTCCTATTTTGTGGGATCAGTTTTAGACGGTGTTGCCCGTCGATGCGGGGGTGTTCTTGGGGCTGTTAGGGCCACCTCTTGTGAACCTGACCTGTGCCTGTACTGGCTGGTCAAGGCCAGCCGGGAGACATTGGGGCTGTTGCTGGCTGGGGTGATCAGTGCCTCCCTATGGGACGGCAGAGTGCTGGACCGCCTCAAGGAGGCAGTGGTGCAGCCTCTGCTCAAAAAACCATTACTCAGAGTTGATTCCCTAGCCAGTTATCAGCCGGTCTCTAACCTTCCCTTTTTAGGGAAGGTTATTGAATGGGTTGTGGCTCAGCAGCTGTGAGAGCATCTGGACCACATTCTTTTCCTAGATCCCTCGCAATCCAGCTTTCACTCAGGGCATGACATTGAGACTGCGCTTGTGGCACTGGTTCACAACCTTCACCATGATATGGATCAGGGTCGGTTGTCTCTCCTGATCCTATTAGATCTGTTAGCAGCTTTCGATACCATTGACCATGAGATGTTGGCGACCTACTTATGGGATTGAACCGGGGTGGGTGGGACTGTTCTCGAATGGTTCCACTCTTTCCTAGCCGGAAGAACTCAGCGAGTGGTTTCCAGGGGACTGTTTTTTGTCCTCCTGCGACCTCACGTGTGGAGTCCCGCAAGGTTCTATTCTGTCTCCTCTCCTGTTCAGCGTGTACATGAGGAGGTTTGGTGTTCGGTGTCATCAATATGCTGATGACACCCAGCTCTCTCTCATTTTCATCAGACCTCAGCCCGGCGGTCTCAGTGCTTACTCGATGTTTGGCAGCTGTGGGGGACTGGATGAGGGCGAGCCGTCTGAGACTGAATCCCAATAAGACGGAGGTGATGTTGGTGGGTAGTGGCAAGGGGGTGGAGGCCCCCATCATTGATGGGGTGCGTCCTCCCCTCATCTCTCAGGTCCATAGTCTGGGCATGCTCCTCGATCCCCAGCTCCGCCTGGATGTCCAGATGGATGCTGTGGGTGGGACGCGTTTTGCCAATTACATCTGGTGCGTGGGCTTTGGCCATATGTTTCTGATGCGGACCTGGCTACCATCATCCATGCTTTCATTACCTCAAGACTTGACTATTGCAACGTGCTCTATGTGGGGTTACCCATGGTGATGGTTCGAAGACTGCAGCTGGTGCAGAATGCGGCGGCCCATCTCCTTACTGGGATGGGTCGCCGGGAGCATGTAATGCCGGTTCTCCGTTCTCTGCACTGGCTGTCTGTAGTTTTCCAGGCCCGATTCAAGGTGTTGGTGGGTTCT
Organism: Sphenodon punctatus; assembly: GCA_003113815.1. Taxonomy (NCBI): domain Eukaryota; kingdom Metazoa; phylum Chordata; class Lepidosauria; order Sphenodontia; family Sphenodontidae; genus Sphenodon; species Sphenodon punctatus. The sequence goes on along the minus strand of QEPC01001872.1, from coordinate 86,949 downwards.
GGATCGACCCCTGCGGTCATCGGGTGGGCGCCCTCTGGAGGTCCCCCAGGTATCCCAGGGGTCTACGATGGAGAGGGCGTTCTCGGTGGCCACACCACAGCTGTGGAACTCCCTTCCAGTGGAGGCCTGAGTGACTCTGGACCTCCCTTCGTTTCGACATTGATGTAAAACCTGGTTGTTCCACTTGACTTTTGGCAAGGGAGGGGGGTAGTATGGTGGGTTAGGAGGGGGCATGGTTGGGTTGTTTTGGGCTCCATTTGGTTTGTTTTAATTTGTATTTTATTGTTATGGCTATAATTTGGATGTTTTATGAGGACTGTAAGCCACCCTGAGCTGCTTAGTCAGGATAGGGTAAGATATAAAAACTTAGAAAGAAAGAAAGAAAGAAAGAAAGAAAGAAAGAAAGAAAACTGCTATCTGTTTATTATTATTTTATTTATTTATTTATTTATTTTAAAATTTTACTACTCTACCCCCTCCTGCCACAGGCAGCTCAGGGAGGCTTTCAATTTGGAAATTTGTATTAGAGGAGGGAAAGCCTATAGAGTAATGTACCCCTTAACATCTGTCTTCAGTACAGTTGTATCTTAAGGCTTGGCTAATTAGTTGAATACAGTAATAGGTAAACTAATTAACAGAGATTAACTGCATTTATAGCAGACAGAAGCTCAGCCGAAAATATACGGCAACAGAACTTTATTACTCAGCTGTATCAAAACAGAAGGAAATGATTTTAACTTCCTTGGATGCAGAAAAAAGCCTGTGATGGTACTGAATGGCCTCCTTTTCTCATATCTCTAACTATAACTGTCATGAACAGCCAGCTTGTAGTCCAGTTCTAGTCAGGCAGCAGGGACCAAAGGGTCAGGTCCATGCTCAGACAGGATCCAGGGATGGCAGCATCAGGCAGGCTGACTGGAACAGCCCGGCCAGCCAGGGAGGGAAGTAGAACAGGATGGCTGAAAGGAGCTAGCTGGAAACAGGGACCCCCGGCAAACAGGTCTGCTTAGCACTCTTGACATTACTCAGACAGTGAAGTGTGGCAGAAAGGGAAAATAAGTAGGGAAGGGAAGCCAATGGGCAGCAGCTCTTCAGTCATTTGATCTCCCCTAGTTACCACAACAGATTGGCTGGGATGAGGCTCATAGGTCAGGGTCCAGTGGCTCAGCATGGGGTTGTGGTGGCGCAGGTGGTAAGGCACTGGTTCTGGATCTAGATCACTAGGGACCTGTGTTTGAGACCCTGTCATCCAGCCCCGTCGTGGGGGGCTTTGGGCCCCGTGGAGGCGGGGGCGGCTTCCTGCTCCCCGGGCACCAGAGGCGATGCCAGCCCCTGCTGTTGTAGCATGCTCAGAGGCCCCTCCCCCTGCCGCCCCAGCAACCCCACCGCCTCAGCAACAGCTGGGCAGGGCGGGCTCCAACGCCATGGAGGCGGCGCCACACTCTGTGCAGCATTCTGCAAGTCTTGTGGCACGGGGCGGGACCCTTGTAATATAAGACCAGCGCTGGGAGAGCCCCAGTGCTGGTGAATGAGAGTAGAGACCAGCCATCTGAAAGCTAAGTGAATGTGTTATGAACTTTGTTATTGTGGGACTCAATAGTGTGTGTTGTGCTTCCCCCTTGTGTTCCCTGAGTGTGAGAGTGGGTGTGTGTGTACTTGAGAGTGTGGACCCTGTTCCCCCCCTCCACGCCAGCAGAGGACGGGGTTAGGATACAAAGGCGCATTGGTGAAGTGTGAGAGAGCGTGTTTCCCCCCCCGCCCCTTCCCCCTGACAGACCCCTGATCTATACACCAATGTTAGGTGTTAAGAAACAAGACAATAGCTTAGACTGCTGCAGTCCATGTTCAGTCTGTACTCACAGTTTTAGCACAACGAACCTCACAAATGGACAGGTGTTCTTCCCCACCGGGAGCCACCCCCCACTCCACTGAGACGCAGTCACTCCTCAGATGCTCTAGACTTTTGCCCATGACTCTATGGTGTTGTATGTGCGCAAGGCTGCATGCAGCCTAACTTTTGGTACACACTGCACAGACACATGGGCACGCATTCGCCCGGATTAGCCAGCATTTGCCTGCACAGTGGAGTTGGCATGTTCCCAGATCCTGGCATGAGTGTGTGTGTGTGTGTGGGGGGGGGAATGAACATCTGGTGACCACCTAACAAACAAGCAGGTGAACATCCACCGGGCATGAGCTATTGTGGGCTACGGTCAGGATCTCCTTCAGTCTGACTTGCCAGAATCCTTTTCAGTCTCACTCCTCTGTGTCTTCTTTCTTGACAGCTGTCCCTCATTGCCAAGGAAGATTGACATAGCTGAGCCTTCTACAAGGCTCTGGGCCCACAGGCCTCCTCATTAGTGGACAGGGCTCCCGGCTGCCCTTAAGAGCTAGCCACAACCCCAGTCTCCTCAGAACAGCTCAGCACACCATAGCAGCTCTGCCTGCTCCTCCTGGCTCTTGTACCTCCTCCCTACTTCCTCATCCTTGGTACCCTCTGACTGACTCCGTGGTTTGATCCCTCATTTGGCTCTGATCCTACAATGAGTCGTTTACTGGTCTTGATCCTGCAACATCCACTTTGCCTCCTCCCTCTCGCCTCTTCTCCCCTCAGTCCTCTCCTCCTCCCCTGATTCTGCCGTCTCCACCTTCAACTCCTCTCTCGCCTCCACCCTCAACTCCCTTGCCCCCCTCTCCTCCCGCCCGGCTCGCTCCCATAACCCTCGCCTCCCATAATCCTCTCCTCCCGCCCGGCTCACCCCCACCATTTGCCATCTCTGCTCCTGCACCCGGGCTGCGGAACACCTCTGGCGCAAATCCCACTACCGCGCTGACTTCCTCCATTTCAGATTCTGCCTCTTATCGCTCAATTCTGCTATCTCCCTCACTAGACGGCAGTACTATGCCTCCCACATTGAGTCCTGCTCCCAGGACCCTCACCGCCTCTTTTCCACCTTTGACTCCCTTCTCAAACCCCCGTCTTCCTCCTTCCTCTGCGCTCAGGATCTTGCTGTCTTTTTCACCTCTAAGATTGACAAGATCCGCCTGGATATTGCTTCCAAGTTCTCTCCCCCTACTACTCCCTCCCCCTCTCCCAACCTCTCTCGTGTCCTCCTTCCCTCCCACCTCTCTTGATGAAATCTCCTCCCTGCTCTCCTCCTCCAACCCCTCCACTTGTCCCCTGGACCCCATTCCTTCCTGCCTCCTGACTTCCATTGCCTCCACAATGCTTCCATTGTCACCCCTCCCCTCCTGCACATCATCAACCTCTCCCTCTCTACCGGCTCCTTCCCCTCTGCCTTTAAACACGCCACTGTCTCCCCCATCCTCAAAAAGTCCACTCTGAATTCCTCTGAACCCCCTAATTACCATCCTGTCTCACTCCTCCCTTTTGCCTCCAAGCTCCTTGAATGGGTTGTTTACTCCCGTTGCCTCGACCTCCTCTCCACCAACTCCTCCCCTGACCCGCTCCAATCTGGCTTCTGCCCCCTTCGCTCCACTGAAACTGCTCTTGCTAAGATCACCAACAATCTTCTTGTGGCTAAATCCAACCGCCTTTACTCTATTTTTGTCCTCGATCTTTCTTCTGCCTTCGACACTGCTTACTGGGCTTCTTTTCCTTTCACTGCTTCAACCTGCTAAGTTTGCTGTTTCTAGAAATTATAAAGAAAGTGTGTCATGGCTGAAGTTGTCACTGTGGAGACGTGAAGGTTTATAGTAATTTCTTAATCAATTTTAGCACATACTTTATGGGAGAGAGGTGAACCAACCAGCCATGATTCTTGATGTAACTAAGCCAAGCGCATGCACCTGGGACCTCGCATCCTCGTGAATGTTCACTCCTTGTCTCTCCCTCTGTTCCCCTTTGTCTCCCTCCCACCCCCACCCCATCTCTCAGATTGTAAGCCCTAGGGCAGGGACCGTGTCTATTCAATTACTTTGTAAAGTTCCAGGTACATTGCTGGCACTATATAAATGCTCGTTAATAATAATAATAATAATAATAATAATAATAATAATAGTAATAATAACTGTGATCAATTTTTTTTTGACAGTACATCAATGAAGTCCACGTTTGTTATAAGCTGTTGAGTTAAAGAAGTACAGATAGTAAAAGTGGTCAGTCTAACTAGACACACAATGCTGAGTCTTAACTGGGCTTTAAAGTAGATAAGAAATTCAACATCACAATTTGAGGGGGGTGCGTGTGTGCAGGGTTTTCTTATAAATTTTCACATTTTATGCAGTGAGTCAGTTTCTATTGGCTTACTGATTTAGCTGAAAACTATTTCAGATCTGAATGGAGGTAAAGAGCAGGGGAGATAAGGAAGACAGAACTGCTTTAAGAGGATAGAGAAAGTGATGAAGAAGTCCACTCTTTTCCAGTAGAGCCTGTTATTGCAGGCCAAAATCCCTAACTTGATTCTCTTTCTCCCAGAATGGAGACCATATATTTTCTTTTTGTCCGCTGGTGCGCTTCCCTAGATGAACCTGGGTGCTCTCAGTATATTCCTGCTTTTCTAGAACTTAAATATATGAGACAGGTGGTGAGAATGCTACTGGTCCTCAGTATAGCAAAGATCTCTTTTTTTTACAGTGCAATTCAGACATGTAGTGCAACAGTCAGATGAGAGTTGTTGCTGTGGTAAATCATCAATGAAGTGAATTTAGGAAGAAGCATGTTTAAAGAAATGATTTTAATAAAGTGCCAGGGTCATTTGACACATACATAGTAAGGCATGGAAGATGCACAAATATGAGAGAGAGATAAGGAAGAAACCATTAGCAATGGAGCTTGGGTGAAGTAAGTAAGTGAGGGGAAATGACTGATATTCAGTAAATACACCCTTAGTCAGTTCCCCAGATTACCAACAGGATCAAACTGTGGTAGCAGTCTGCCATGCTGGATTCCCCACTACACCCATGCCTATCCTCTCATAGGGGGGTCTCCATTACATGCTCCCCTGGCTTTCTGGATGGTTTAAGCAAGTGGGAACAGTGAGCGTGTAGGATTTGAGCCATGGCCCAGTGTTGGGCCCCTAGGATTTACTACTTTTCCTGAAACCTCTACCTATACGTCTTCTCTGATATATCCAAATGGCTAAGTATAGCCGCTTTAACCTTGCCACAGTTCAGGACCTCTTCAGACTTGAGGGCACCATACACTGCCTGTGCAGCCCCAGCAAAGCAGGGGGTAGGATGACAGCCCTCTGGCCCTTGAGCCGCTATGCTAATGTGGCCACCATCACAAATGTGTTCAGAAACATGGGCCCATCCTATTTTGACACACTAGTAGGGGTGGCAGGGCTCCCTCTGTGTCTCACTCCCTCTGGCCCATCACCAAAGCCATCAGAGCCGGGGTGAAGAGGAACATCAGCTGAGTGACCAACTGAGACTGCACCTGAACAGCTGCCAGCTCCTGGTTAAGCTCCTCCTGGCTCTTTTGGTGCTGGGCAGCCAGCTGCTGCAACAGTCTTTGCGGCTTCCCTGTCCGGGCCATCTAATTCTCTAATAGCCATTTGGCCAGTATATTGGCTTCTATCCTCAATGAACGTCATCTACCCTTGTATCAGGGATGTATTCTCCACTACTGTGATTACCTCCTGAGTCCATAGGGCAAATTGGTCTAGGTATGTCCTAAATGGGGTATGTCAGGTGGGTGTTTACTTTGGGGAATGATCCTCCTGCTTCGCTAGTCCCATTCCTCCACACACACACCCATTTTAAAGGGTTTTCCTTCCATCCTTTATAATGCGCCTGTCAGATGGGTGTCCCTAATCCTGCCTTCCCTTCTCTGAATTTGAGCCAGGGACTTACCTTGGGTCACTGCGTAGAAGAGTACTGTCTTCCCACGTTCATCAATATCCTGGGGGTTGCAGTCCCCCTCATGTCACTCCCTTCTCCCTCTCAGGCATCCCGATGACATGCCAGAAGGGTTCTTCACCCAGCTGCATCCAACCCTGCCCATTGTTCCGGCACCCTCTGAAGATGCCACCATTGTAGCAACCTTTATTGCTGGGCAAATCCTCAGCCCCTACAGCGTCATCATCACATATCGCTGTTGTTACCAGGCAGGCCTGCCCCCTTTGACCATTCTCCGCTCCTGCAGCTCCATTATCACACACCCATTGTATCTACCAGGATTAAGAAAAAGATTAAGAAAAAGATCTGTCAAAATATTTTCTTTCCCGAGTATGTGAGAAGTTAAGAGCCAGAATTTTTCTTCAAATGGTTCCAATCATATTCTCAATGCATAATTTGACATCCATTGAATTTTTTCCCTCTGTGATTATGGAAGTAAAAGAAAAATTTTCCAGGAAAAATTTGTACATTGTGCCAAGATATAACTGTTGTAATAGTAAGTTTTGTTGACTGAGTACTGCAGTGATGTTCACCAACGACAATTTTGCCATAAACTGACTTCAAGGATTTGTCTGCATTATAGTCAGATCATGCAAATGAAAAGCATGAAAACTGAATTTGGGTTAACAATTGATTCCTACCAATCTGTACCATATGTGGTGGTACTAACAAACTAACAAGTATCTTAGCAAATGGTTATTAGATTAATTATTATTATTATTATTAGCATTTATATAGCGTGAGTGATGTACATAGTGCTTTACAAAGAATAAGATAGACACGGTCCTTGCCCGAGAGCTTACAATCTAAAGACAGGGGGAGGGGAGACAGGGAAGGGGGAACAAAGGGAGAGACAAAGGATGCAACATTCATGAGGATGCGGGAACTTAGGTACATGTTCTTGGCTTGGTTACAGTAAATTGGGAGTTTGCAGACAACAGGTGGGGGATATTTCTAGGTGGTGACGATTAGCAGGAGTTAGGCAGGGTAGAGCAGAAGAGGTGGGTTTGGAGGAGGGACTTGAAGGTGTGGAGGATGGGGGCAGGGCGGACTAGGGCAGGGAGGGAGTTCCAGGTGTGTGGGGCAGCGAGGGAGAAGGGACGAAGGCGGTTGGGGGAGCAGGGGAGGCATGGGAGGGTGAGGGAAGGGATGGAAGAGGAGCGGAGTGCTCAAACGGGTTCAGAGGGAGATCAGGGCAGAGAGGTAGGGGGGAGTGAGGTTGTGAAGGGCTTTGTAGGTGAAGACGAGGAACTTGTGCAGAATACGCTCAGGAAGAGGGAGCCAGTGGAGAGAGGAGAGGCTGCACATGGTCAAAGCGACGGGCTAGATGGATGATCCTGGCAGCAGAGTTTTGAACAGAGATAAGGGAAGAAAGGTGAGAGCAGGGAAGGCCAGCGAGGAGGAGGTTAGTCGAGGCGTGAGATGACTAGGACGTGGATGAGAGTGTTGGCATAGGAGACGGACAGAAAAGGGCGAATCTTGGCTTAGACTTAGACTTTATTTACAGCACTGGCTTTTGTCATGGCCTGCAACACACAACACAGATCAACAGCAACATAATCCAATAAATTGGAAATGATACAATTAAAATTTATATAAAATCCATATAGTTATCTCATAATATATACATTTATCAATCATTAATTTAAACGGGCCGGTCAAAAGCCCGTCCAGCCATCCATTTAACTAAACAGTCCAGCTCTTATAGAAAACAATTACAGACTGATATAATCTTCAACCATCACAATGGTGAGCAGCAGTCCAACTATAACTAAATCAGATTGATGACGCAGCAAGGTTAACTCTACCCAAAAACCGACAGAGAATAATTAAATAAAATTATCCGATTAACATATTCCAGTCGGACATCGATTAGCTGCACACAGCTTGACAATTGGCATTAAGGCGTGACTGTATAAATTTCCTTTTTTCTCAACCAAACCAACAAATGTTGCTACCATAACCAATTCATCTGGTGTTATCAAAGTAATTAAGAAACGCATATCTCCTGTTTTTGTTCTCTTTACTCTTTCAATTAGTGGTGTTATCCAAACACTCCTAAGGTTATGGTAATATGGGCAGCGCAACATAGCTGCTGTGCAGGATGGGGCGGTATAAAAATCTACCAAATAAATAAATATAAACATTAGATGTTCAGTTGTTTCCACCTCCTCCATCGAGGTATCTTGACAATGTTGTGGAGGGAGAAGCGGCAGGATTTGACAACGGAGTCAATGTAGGGTTTGAAGGTGAGGTGTGAGTCAAAGATGAAGCCCAAGCTGCGGGCTTGGGGGACAGGGAGGATGCAGACCCCGTCATTGGTACTTGACAGGGAAGAGGGAGAGGAAGGATTGGGAGGGAAGATCAGGAGTTCAGTTTTCGCCATGTTCAGTTTGAGTTGGTGTTGAGACATCCAGGTGGAGATATCGGAGAGACAGTTGGTGAGATGAGCTTGAACAGAGGGGGAGAGGGAAGGAGTGGAGAGATAGAGTTGAATGTCGTCAGCGTATAGGTCGTATTGGAAACTGTGGGAGGCAATGAGTTTACCTAGGGATTGGGTGTAGATAGAGAAGAGGAGAGGGCCAAGGACAGAGCCTTGGGGAACCTCGACTGAGAGGGTAAGGAGGAGGCGGGGGAGCAGTTAGGAAGAGATACATTGATGGAGCGGTCAGAAAGGTAGGAGGAGAACCAGTCGAGGACAGAGTCCCGGAATCCAAGGGAGTAGAGCGATTCAAGCAGGAGCGAGTGGTCGACAGTGTCGAAGGCAGCAGAGAGATCAGGGAGGACAAGAATAGAGTAAAGATGATTGGATTTAGCCACAAGAAGATCGTTGGTGATCTTAGCAAGAGCGGTTTCAGTGGAGTCAAGGGGGCGGAAACCAGATTGGAGGGGGTCAAGGGAAGAGATTGTACAGTGCCAGGTACCCTGCTGGCACTATAAAAATAAATAAATATAATATAATAAATAAATAAATTAAATTATAATTAATTATAAGATAATATCTGCCAAAATCTGAAAATCCAAAGGAGGTAGATTTTTCTTTAAGCCAGGGCTGGAGAACTTCAGGCCCTGGGAGCACAGCAGCAGAAGTGGGTGTGGGGAGAGACCAAAATCAGTCTGTGGCTAGTTTTTAATGTGACCCCTTAGTTCCTGGATCTGTCCCCTGGATCCAGTCCTACCCCCAAGCACTGAAAAGCTAAGCTCAGGATAAGGGATCAGAGGTGAGGGCATGCATGCAAGTATAAGGGACAACTCCATGGCATAGATTCATGATCTAGGCCTACTTTTCCTGAGCATACCCCTTAAACACCTCTATCCCCAACTTTTATGCAGCTCTCAGAGCATGTGGTCATTTTCAAACTGGCCCCTGGGAGGGAAAAGGTTCCCCACCCCTGCTTTAAGTGCACAAAAACAACTGTACAAATAACAGACTTTATAGAAACTAACAATTTCCTTTTCTCCTATTTTCTTTTGTCTTTTTCTTTTATCTCAGTCTTTCTATCTTCTGTTTCTCTTAATTTGCTTTTTCTGTGGCTTTTATTTGTAGCATTCAAAGTTTCATCAATCATCTGTAACTATTCTTACATGCAGGTTTGATGGGGGGAAAAGGCTCATTTATATTTTCTTTTGACTCTACAGGGAAAACAGCAACAATAAAATCTCCTTGACTCAATTTCTCAAGAATTGCGGGAATGTGCACGGACCCCCACCCACCTGCCATGACAGTCACATGGGTGGTGTCCACTCATGCCCACGCAGCAGGATCTGCGTGGGCATGAGTGGGCCTGTCTCGTGCAAAAAGCATTGAAAACTAGTACAAGCTCTGTGGGTCAGATATGAGTTGGGTGTATTTTCTTAGAAGGTGTGCTCAGGATGAGGGAAAGATGTGTAGGATCTAGATCATGAATCTATGCCATGGAGTCATCCCCTATCCTTGAATACATGCCCTCATCCTTCACATAAGCTCACTCTTTTAGTGCTTGAGGGTAGAGGCTGAATCCAGGGGTCAGATCTAGGAACCAGAAAGGGCAAAATAAAACCAGTTACAGGCTAGACTTGGCCCATGGGCTGGGAGTTCCCCATCCCTTATATAAGCACAGAAGCCTTGCTCTGACAGAAACCCTACTGAAAACGTAAGCTGAAACTACACTACCACCAGGGACCGGAGTTGACTGTGTTGCTGCAATTTGCAGTGATTTTTGCAGAATCAGTCAATCCTCGCAGTGCCATGCTGAAATTGCAGTGACACTGCAGTGGGGGCTGTCTGCAGGGTCTTTAAATCCTGGCTCAGGCATAAACTTGTTGCCTGACCCCAAACTAAAACTGCTGCTGCAGCTGCCATCTGTCTGGGAGGTGTGACCATGACCCAAGGGTAAATAGGCCCCTGGGAGATGAATTGTGGGTGGGTGGGGTCTGAAGGCCCTAAGTTATGGGTGAGGGAGGTCTGGGGTTTTAATATGAGGTGGGAATCCTGGGGGGCTGAAATTCCAGAGGATTTGAGTTGTGTTTGATTAGCAAAGTTGTGATTCTATGTCATACCTGTTGCAAATTTGCTTCCCAGCATGCATAGTTATGCAAATCAAATTAATTATGCAAATATTAATGCTTGTGGTGAATTTTCAGAATTTGGCTTCACAGGTTGCAGAATTTAAGATTTTTTGGTGCAGTGAACTCGGATCCCTGACTACCGCATATTCTTAAAGTCAAAAACTAAAAACTGTACAATTTCTTTTTAAAAAAAGACAAAAACATCCCTGATTTAATTTCACTGATTTCAGAGGAGTTAAATCAGGGGTGGATTAGGCCCATTGTATGTACCCTGTGTGGTTTTTGTTTGTTTTGGGATTTTGCAACAGGACTGCAACAGGCTCTTACGAGACTGGGTGCCTGGCCATCTAAATGGCAGATGAGATTTAATGTGGACAAGTGCAAAGTGATGCACATCGGGAAAAATAATCCAAACTATGAGTACACAATGCTGGGTACTAAGCTAGGAGTTACCACTCAGGAAAAAGAGCTGGGAGTGATTGTGAACAATACATTGAAATCCTAATTTCAGTGTGCAGCAGTAGTCAAAAAAGCAAACAGAATGTTAGGAGTTATTCGCAAGGGGATAAAGAATAAAACTGAGGATGTCATAATGCCTCTATACAAATCGATGGTGCAACTGCACCTGGACTATTGTGTGCAGTTCTGGTCACCCCATCACAAAAAAGACATCGCTGAACTAGAAAAGGTACAGAGAAGGGCAATGAGAATGATAAAGAGTATGAGTGTCTAGGAGAACTTTGGCCTGTGGAAGGGGACCTGTTCACCTCAGGATTTGCGCTGGTGAGCTGTTGTGTGACCAAACTGTCCAACTGTGTGAAGGTCTTGCTGGAATAAATGCCGACTCAGAATGAGAAGGGGGTAGCCCTGTCGGGGGCCGACATTTAGTCCAGTGGGTCCTTACCTGTCAACTGTGGGGAGCCTGGAGTCCAGGACCAGCGTGGGGGCGGAGCCGGCGACCTACACATAGAAAAGTTCCCAGTGAGCCTGCGGCGGTGTGAGAAGGGGGTAGCCCTGTCGGGGGCCCGACATTTAGTCCAGCGGGTCCTTACCTGTCAGCTGTGGGGAGCCTGGAGTCCAGGACCAGCGTGGGGGCAGAGCTGGCAACCTGCACGTAGAAAAGTTCCCAGTGAGCCTGCGGCGGCGCCGTGGTCACACACCGTGGTTGCGCGCCTATGGGCTGCGCACCTAAGGGTCGCGCGCACAAGGGCGGAAGCCCTTTGGAGTGCCCTTAGGAGTGCTCGGGAGTGTGGCCCGGACCCCTGACCATTTGTAGTTCAAGGTTTGGCAGGGTAACTGTTGAGGCATCTGGAACAGGGGGGTCAACCCAGACCCTGTCTTTATGGCGGGGAGGAGAAATACCCGGAAGACCAAGCACCAGGCAGCTGGGCCTTTGTTAGACCAGCCACAGGTGGGACAGCAGAGCCTGGACAAATTCTACTCCCTGTGCTCACTGGCCCATGGCTCGTCCCCGGGACGGCCTACCCAAGCAACGGATCTAGCTACGACTAGGGGGCCCAATGTATCGCCTACCTTTAACATGGCTGAGCCACGACCATTGCCTGCTGATCCTGTTTTGCGGTGCTTGGACCCCTATTTTACGCATGAATCCAAGCAGTCTTCATCTGTGGACTCTATTCCTAAGGCGACTGTGGGCCCTAGTTATGTGAAGGTGTTGGGGAAACAGTGTGCGCTCATGGGGGATTTGGTGGCCCAAATGTTGGGCAAATTTGGGAATACCATTGCCCTGATTCAGGGACAGTTAACATCTATTCTACAGCAGCTCATAGACCTTAAAGTGCATCAGGGGGGAGCACCATCAAGGGATGGCTATGGTATTGATATTGCTACACCTCAGGGAAATTGGGTGGAGGGGCAAGTGGGGATAGATAGGGGGAGGCCTTTGGAAAATGTAATGCCCAGAGTTGGGGATGAGGGGGTAAGGCCAGAAAGTAGGAGGTTGGTGCCAGTAACTGGGGCAGTAGCCCTCAAAATCTTTCCCCTATTTAATGGGCTGTTTCCCAGGTGGAATTCCATACCCAATATATTGCACTATTTAGAAACCCTATTGGGATGGATTCCACCGGGTGCGATTACATCATTCCAGGTACTGCCTGCCAATGCCCGGTGTCAGAGACTTGTCTTCTACTTTACTATGCCACATATCACCTTTAGAGTGCTGTATCAGGCAGCCTTACTTGCCTCCTGGGGTGTTTATGTAGGGGATGTACTGAAGGAATTAGCTGTCCACCCCGTGGCTAAGTTGCAGACTGCCCAGCCTACTGGTCCTGCCAATTCTGGGCCAACCACGGCCAACCATCGGCTGGGTGGGATTCCCGAGGAGCCGAAGTTTATTTTAGCTTCATCCCAGGGGACCTCAATTAATAAACGATTGTGTAAAATCACAGAGAGGTGTGCCCAGTTGAGGAGCTCTGAGGCAGAGTCACTTCTCCCAAAAACCTCCTTGTCTTCTACCTATATAGCTCCCCAGACGGATGTTAGCTCCTGTAAGAGCCCGGAGCGGGCACCTGAGGGTGGGCCGTCACGCACAGAAGTAGGGATGGCCAAGCCAGGGAATCCGGGGCAGGGTAGGGTGGCAGGGGAGGAACAGCGAGGAGCCATGGCTCTTGGACAGTCACCAAGGGACCAAAGTCAGGTTGAGGGGGCTAAGCCGGGGGTTGTCCGCTGACACTCTGCTGGTCCAAGGAGCTTGGGGTGCAGGGTTGGTTCCTGGAACATCACTGGGTGGGGGTCAAGGGTGGGGGAGGTAGACTTTATTAAGTTTATTAGAGAGTTTGGGCTACTTTGCCTTCAGGAGACCTGGGCAGTAGCGCCGTTGGTGCTTCCCCCAGCCTTAGTTCACTTTAAAGCAGTTTCCCTCCCTGCAATACCTGTGGCTCGGAGGGGGCATGCTTGTGGGGGTTTGGCATGTCTCTTGCATGAGACATATTATGACAAGCTTATTTCCATTGTAAAACAACCCCCATTTCTACTGGGTTTCTTTTGTTGGGAGGTAGGAAATATATAATTTTTAATGGGTATGTCCTGCTTCATACTGTACCACAGTATGACCCCACGACTTGGGCTAAGTTAGAAATGGTGATAGATGATACTTTGACAGCTAATCCCAATAGTTATCTTTTCCTGGCAGGTGATTTTAATGCCAGGTTGGGCCAGGACGATCATGCATTGATTGCCCACGGTGTTCTTGCTCCCCCTTTGGCTTACCCATCACTATTACCTCGTCAATCCAAGGATCATATTATTAATATGGGGGGCGGCTTCTTTTGGCAAGGTTGAAGGCGGGGTTCAACCTTTGCCTTCTCAATGGGGCCTTTCTTGGAGATTGCCCTGGGGAATTTACCTTTTTGGGTGCGAGGGGCTCCAGCGTGATTGATCTCGTTTTGGTATCCCTTCATGTGTTACCCCTGGTTAAAGAATTTGCAGTGGGTAAGGAGATGGCTAGTGATCATTTGCCAATAGCCGTGGTAGTTGATCTGTATGGGGGCCCGCGGGGGCGGGGCAGGATGGTTGCAGGCAGGTCCTCCCCAGCACGAGGAGGTTGCTAAGTTGGAGATATTGCAGTCAGTTAGCTGGGACAAAGCCTCAGCCTTAGACCTAGCAGGGTGGCTGAAAGATCCTGACAGAGGAATTGAGAGGTATGATCTGTCTTGGCCAGGATTGTTCTGGGGTGATGGAGGCATTCGCCGCTTTGTCACGTAAGGTTCAGGCCCTGTTCAAGGAAGGGGAGCACCCCATCCAGTGTCAAGCCCATGCAGCCGGGCAGGCATGGTTTGACCAGGAGTGTTGTAGGGCTAGATTCCAGTTGAAAGGAATTTACTTGGAGTATCGGCGGGTGGGGGATAAGCAATTGCCTCCTTTATACTTTCAAGTTAAGAGAGAATACAGGGCGTTGATTAAAAATAAAAAGAAAGCTTACTGGGTGGCTTCCTGGAAGTCGCTAATTGAGGCAGCTTTGAGGGGTAACTCCCAACAGTTTTGGATACGTTTAAACTCATGCTCGGAGGCTAGTACGCACAGGAGCGTGCCATCCATTCCCGCTCAAGTTTGGACCAAGTATTTTTTGAACTTGTACTTCACATCTGTCGGATGCAGGTGGATTTGTCGCCTTATTGGAGGGAGCTCAAGCTTGGCCCCCAGCGTCATTTGGGGAGGATAGTGATTTAATTGACTCCTGCAAGAGTAATAAGGCCCCAGGCTGGGATCTCATCTCCATCAATTTCCTTAAGAATTTTAAGGAGTGGTGGGTGACTGTTGGCAGTGCTTTTTTCGGCTATTGACTCCTTGGGGTGTGTCCCATCTTCTCGGACTTGGGCTGTAGTGGTGCCCATATTTTAAAAGGGCGATAGCAGCAAGCCGGAGAACTACAGGCCTATAAGTCTCCTTTGCATTATAAGCAAACTTTACGCCAAACATCTGTTGAGTAGACTTAGTGCTTGGTGTGAGAACTCTGGCGCCATTCACCCCAAGCAGGCTGGGTTCCAGCGGGCCAGTTCAACGATCGACCACTGCTTTACTCTCATGCATTTGGTTGAAAAGTACAAACATCGTAACAGGAGATTTTTTTGTTGCCTTCTTGAACCTCAGGATGGCTTTTGACTTGGTGAGTAGGCCGATCCTGTGGTCCAAATTGGAAAAATTATCTGTGGAACCAAGGTTGTTGGCCCTGATCAAACTCCTGTATGCCGACTCCAACTTGATGGTTAGGTTGGGCCTGCAGGGACATATCTCAGAGGAGGTCCCAGTTAAGTGCGGAGTCAGGCAGGGTTGTGTGCTTGCACCCACATTATTTAATTTATTCTTCAATGATGTGATCCCAAGCATGGCTTTGCTTCAATTTTTCCCTCCCCATTTGACCTCGCGCTATATGGGCTGTTTATTATTCACCGACGATCTCGCCCTGTTGTCTCAGACCCGGAAGGGATTAAGTAGGCAATTGGATGCCTTTGTGGACTATTGCAGGGAGAATTATTTGGTTTTAAATCTTGCCAAATCAAAAGTGGTCGTTTTTGCCAATTCCCCCAGGACAAATTGGTATACCTGGAGGGTCAAGGGTACCCAGATCCTCCAGGTGAAAGAGTTCAAGTATTTGGGGATCACGTTTCAAGCAGCAGGGGGATGGAAAAAACACATCGAGGGGGCCGTGTTGGCGGCTAAACAATCTGCTTTTGGTATTCAAAAAAAATAAATCTGTTTCGGGGAGAGTAGAGTTCAAGTTGGCCCTACGGGCCTTTAATGCCAAGTCCTCTGCTCAGGCCCTTTATGGCGCAGACCTTTGGGCACCTTTTACTATCTCCCATTTGGACAGAGTCCAGTCAGCTTTTCTTAGGGTGCTCCTTAGGGCCCCGGGGGCAGCCATTTGCCTTGAATTGGGCCAGCAGAGGTAGCTCTTTTGGGCTTGGGTTAGGGCCCATAAGTTTTGGCTTAGGCTCCATGACCCATGTCAAAAGGGGTTGTTCCCCCACCTTCAGGTGGATACCTTTAGAATCCGGTGGCCCCGGAGGGTCGAGGTCCATCTCAATAGACTGGGTTTTTCCCGCCCTTATGTCCTTTCTAAGGAGCGAGGGGCGGTGGTGGTAGAAATCAGGCGCCGGTGGGAGGATGTGCACCTGCAGGAGGAGAGGGGCCGGGTGGCAGCCTCTGTTCACAAGCTCCACTATCTGAGGTGGGCCCCACAGATTGACAACGTAGCCCATTATTTGGCCAAGAAGTACTCTGCCAGAGGGAAGTGGTTGATGATGGCTGTAAGATTTAATGCCCTTCCAATGAGTTTATGGGAGGGCAGACTTGCCAGGGTCCCTTTTATGCAGAGAGACCCTTTGATCAGCTTGAGGTTGAATCTTCTGAGCATCCGTTATTCAGATGCCACCTGTACGATCAGCTGTGAGCAGGGATATTGGGGGTCTCTTTTCCCTAGCCACTGCTCATGGTCTGACGAGAGGAGATTGGGATACTTGCTCAGAGATGCCCACTTTGACACCACTGCTGCTGTGATGAAGTTTTTGATTGCTGCAATTAGTAGGAGGCATCAGTTTATTAACTTTAGACCCTTAACGCCTGCTCTGGAACTGGTGGGGGTGGCTGAAGATTAGAGGGCTGTTGGGGGGTTGTGGGCCTTTTGGGGCCCAGGCGTGTTGGAATATGGGGTATGTAATTTTGGTTCCATTGTTCGCAGTTTTGTGTTATGTGTTGGTTATGTGTATGTAAGTCTAGCAATGGCCTGTGGCTACGCTACTGAATAAATATTTATTGATATTCATATTGATAAAGGGTATGGAATGGCTTCCGTACAAAGAGAGGCTTGACAAGCTGTGTCTCTTCAGCTTAGAGAAGAGAAGACAGGGGGGACATGCTAGAGGTTTATAAAATCTTGAGTGATGTGGAACGAGTAGATAGGGAACGGTTATTTACCCTTCTCAAATAGTACTAGAACTAGGGGACATTCCATGAAACTAGCTGCCGGCAGATTTAAAACAAATAAAAGGAAGTACTTTTTCACTCAACGCATAATTAACTTATGGAATTTGTTGCCAGAGGATGTTGTCTAGGCCAGTAGTATAGCTGGGTTTTAAAAAGGACTGGATATGTTCTTGGTGAGTAGGTCATTAATGGCTATTAACCAAGTAGCTTACTGGAAGAATTTTTTTACTGTTGGGAGCTGGGAGTAAACAACAGGGAATGGATTGCCTATTGTGACTGCTGGTTCTTCTCCCATGCGATTGAGATTGCCCACTATCAGAGGACAGGATGTTGGACTTGATGGACCATTGTTCTGACTCATTATGCCACTTCTTATGTTCTTATGTTTTTTAATTAATAATGTGGATATGCCCTCTTAATATGAAGAAAAAAAAAAAAGTTTGGGGTAAATCCAAACTACACTTTCAAAAGCTAACCTTTCTGGACAATATCTTCCCTCTCCACTTGGGCCTCCTCCCACCTTTACCTTTAGGACCCACTCTCTGGACTTCTTGGTTCTGAGCAAATAGAAGTGTTACAATACTGGGAGAAAAAAATGGCTGTTGTGGGAATGGGGTTGAGTAGATTTTTCAGTATAATTATATGGAGGAAGTAACAAAAATCTTACAAGTTTTTCAGTTCTATTTTGCCAGCCCAAGGTGTTTCAGATAAAGTCTGGTTAACCTACAAACTGAGCAGACCTTCCATAGCGATTAGCAGGTCTTTAGGATTTTCTGTTATGGGTCATCCTGCATGACTAGCTGTGTCAATTCAATTTTATTTATTGAGACACTGGCCAAAAACAGTTATACAAGCAGTAGACAAATATTTAAATACATATGATACATAGATACATAGAAGCAGGTGGTCTTGCTCCTCCAAGGAGCAATAACAAGGCCACACCAACCCCCTAGACATAATTAAGCATACAAATACAAAGATAAATGTGAATAATCTTACTCTTCTCTAAAACAGTAGCGCAACCATACCCTTCCCCTAAACATGGTTAAACCTACTTACAGAAACGGGGGAATGGAGGACCAATTAATCCCCTAATAGTGATTAAACATACTCTAAATTATTTCCAGAAAAATTAAACAAGAAATATACTAGAGCAGTATAACCAAGATAAAATATGTAATTCAGTATTGCCTTGCTCTTTACAGAGCACATATTGGCAGCACTTGACTCCTAAGTATCTTCATAATGCCTTGCTCTCACATGCTCTTGCATGTGTTGGCAGCACTTGGCCACCGAGGATCTCCATCTTCTCTTATTTCCACAGAATTACCTCCAAACCAGGATACATAACACTGGTAAAGGCCACTTAGGTATCAATTAATCCACTTGTTATCCCCATCCTTGCATTTTTATCATAGCATCTTAATCTTCCTTTCTTTCTCAGGATGGGTTTTACCTGTCCAAAAGCAATATCTAATTGGGAACAGCCAGGTTCAGCTTTCTCAGGCTTGTGTAATAGCAGGATGGGCTGCCTGGTACTAATAGAGGCCACCCAAGCAGCAAACACAGCCAGTCTGTTTATTATATCCTGATCTTTCTGCTGATGTAACCAAATCAGTCTCTCCTTCCTAGAAAAGAATTGCACTTGCCCAAGGATGGGAGCGAGAAGACAATGTCTGATATCAGCATAAAAGGAGCATTCCATGACTTACTTCCTTTACACTTTATTGCAGGGCCAATAGGCCACTGCAGACACAGAAACAGAAAACAAAAAAAACACAGACCAAAAACACCACAAATATATACATAACAAGTAATAAAGGAAGAGGGCTATTACAACAACAATTTCCATACAGGGTTTGGTCACTTCCTAGTTTTATTAACTATAGTCAAAAACTTAGAAACCACCCTAGTGATGTCTTCTTTCTTATCCAGTAACAGCATTTTTATTTTTTCATTCTTACTACTGCCACTGAAGTTCTCTATAATCGGAGCTATTAAACTGGCTTGGGCACTTAAATACAACGGACACTCCAAAAGGATATGATCAGCCGTTTCTGCTTCCTTTAGTGGACATGAACAAAGTCAATTTTCCACAGGGACTTTTCTGAAACGGCCATCCAAAAGGGCTGACTCCAAACAATTTAATCTTGCTCGCAAGAAGCAACTACGCGGTACTGTATCTGTGAGTAGATTCAAATAAGGCATAGGGGACACTGAAAGATTCCTTATCGGCAGGTACTCTTTTGCTGAAACTTGCTGGGCCAACACGACTGAGGTTTCCTGAAGATCAACATCAGACAATCTTTTATTAAGCAATTTTTTAAACAACTTTACATCTCAACAGAGTAAGAACAGGTTTAGAAAAAACAAGCAAGCTGATCTTGTTTTCCACTGTGGTTAACCAGGAACTGGGATGGTTATCCCCAAGTACCAACTGAGAAAAACAGGCAGCTTGATTAAAATAAAGCTTAGCCCAATACCCTAAAGCCGGTGCCCATATCTGGGCATTAAGTAGAGGCAAGCCACATTCAACCCTCAAAAGGAGATTTGGACAACAACGAGGAACCACAAGAATGGCTCGTAAGAACTTGGATTGAATTATCTCCAGTTCTTTCACAGCAGAACTTCCCAAGACCCACAAAGATGCTCCATAGGTTAGCTTGGCTTAGCATTTTACTACAAAGATCCTTAAAGCTGGGACTATCAATTGCCCTCCTTTGCAGTAAAAAAACCTAGAAATTGTTGATATATCAGCTTTGGCCTGAATCAAAGAGGAGTGCTTATGAGCAACCCAATCTCCCGAGGCCTGGAAAATTATCCCCAGATAACGGAAATGTTTGTTTGTTCTAGTTCTTGCTCATCCATAGTCCATTTATGGACACCCCGGTTTTGGGTAAATACCAATACTTCTGTTTTGGAACAATTTATCTTCAATAAATTTTCCTTACAGTATCTTGCAAAGACCTGGAGTTGCCTTCTTAGACCTACTAGCGAGGTGAAAAGCAGAACCACATGATCTGCATAAGAGAGACTAGCTATGGAGATGGTATTCAACATAGGGGAATAATGTTCCATGAAGTTTAATAATGTAGGGAAATCATTGATATACAGGTTAAAAAGCATCGGGGCCAATATACACCCCTGCTTAACACCTTTCCATGTATGAATATGGTCAGTAAGTGCCCCATTCCTCGCTATTCTGACTCATAGAGGAACAGGAACAGTAATCTGGCATCAATTGCTAGGATTTCTAGTTTCTGCCATAGCCGATCTCTGGGTATTAAATTGAACACCGTTTTTAAATCTATGAATGCTGTATAAAGGGTTCTACAGAGTTTTTTTTATACTTTCCTACAAGACGCGCCAACACAAAACAATGGTCTAAAGTAGTCCTCCCCAGCCTAAATCCTATCTGTTCCTTGCAGATAATCTGCTCATGATCTACCTAAGCCTCCAACCTACTGAGTAGGTGATGAGCATACAGCTTACCTACCACACACAAGAGGCTAATCAGTCTATAATTTGCCAGATCTGATCTGTCTCCCTTCTTAAAAATGTGAACCATGATTACCTTGGTCCATTCTGCTGGCATCCTACCGGTATTATTTATTTCAGTAAAAAGTGCCACTAGCACAGGGATCCACCAACCTGCACATACCTTTAAGAAGTCTGGTGGGATGAAATCCCCCCCAGCGCTCTACAGGCCTTGACTTTCTTTATAAGATCCATTATTTCTGTTTCCTGCATTCCATGACATAACGTACAGCATCCACCACAACTCCTAAACCACATGGGCAGATTCTCACCCTGACAGGGATGCCAAGCCATTGGCCCATGGTAACGGCCGATATCATTTTCTCCAAGAGCAGCCTACTCAAATGGATGCGTAAATTAAATTTTAAATCAAGACATAAATACTCAGCAATCCTCTCAGGTGCCCAGTTAACATATAATGGGGCCATCTGACTAATCCTAATAGCAGCATAGTCATCTTGCCGGGATATATTGGTTAATCTTTACCTCAAAATCTCTCTTTCCCTCATAGAGAAAAATCTAAGATCATGGGAAAAATAATATCCAGGCCCAGCAGTATTGAGTACACTAACTACAAATGGTAGCCATGGAGATCGCAATCTGAGTGGTCTCATCAAGTCCTGATAGTGGTCTCATCAAGTGTAGATAGCACATCTTGGGAAGATGAACAGGGCTAAAGGTTAAGGGCTTAAACCAGTAATTCATCACCCTTCTCTTGATTTTTAGCAAGACTGGCTTTAATGCCAATTCAGATCTCTGAAAGGGGGCTAGTATTGAATTGAGCAGTCCTAATATAGCTTTGCAGAACTTATTCGGATGCACTTCCAAATCACTACCTGCAGCATAGCCCCAGGTTTCAGAGCCATAGGCTATTTGTGGGATAACCTTGGTTTTAAAGGCTCTTACTGCCGCTGGAATTGATCTCCTAGCATGAGCATCATGAAACTTCCTAATGACAGCTATAGAGTGAAAACTTTTAACGTTTATGCTGGCACTATGCCTAGCCCATGAACCACTAGCGGAAAAAAGTACCCCTAGATACAAAAGCGATGGCAATACATTGATTTTACAGCCATCAATATGCCATGGATAATTTCTTACTCGTCTCCCCCACTTCACAGTCTTAGTTTTCCCATAATTAATGCGCAAATTATTTACTTTGCATAATTCAGAAAAACAAGACATAGCTCTTTGGAGACCAATTGGCATCTTTGAAATAAGTATAGCATCATCTGCATAGAAGAGTATACCCACATGGGAGGCCAGGATCTTGGGAAATAGCGGTGTCAATATTCTATGTGGAGAACCTAGACCTTAAGCCACAAGTTGCATTTACTGAGGTGAGAGCTTAGCTAATGGTGTTCCCACATGTTATCCATGCTCATCGTAAGTCAGAGGAGAGGCACACGTGTGAAATTCTGCAGTATCTGCTCAAGTGAGGCTGCTGCTCCATACATTAGAGGAAGTTGTTCCAGTTTTTTCTGGGCAACCATCCTGCGTTTGGCATGTAGTAAGACTCATATTTGTGTGCTCATGTGAATACACAAACACAGATTATCACAGTGTACAGAACCACCCTAAGTGGGGCAGCATGCATGTGTAAACTGGAAGGGTGTACATTACTGTCTGGAAATAGTAAAAACTGCCCATGACTGAGATGTATTACGTCCTGAATTTGCTCTGTATAGATGTAGTCTTATGAATCCTCATATCGATATATAATCCCATTGACTTCAATGAGATTGATTACAAGCATCTGCAGTGTACCTGTTAGTTCATATTCCATAATCAAAAGCATCTGAACTGCAGTATACCTGTTAGTTCATATTCCATAATAAAAAAACTCCAGTTTACAAGAAGAGTTAAGGCTCTTGCAAATTCAGTCATGCACTAAAAAGCATGGAAATTGCAAGTTAAGGCTCTCACCTTAACGTCCGTGCCGTGTTAGCAGTAAAGACATTGTACAGTCTCATATATTGTGCTCACTTACAACTTAGGCTCCATGCACCCACACTTTGCCTTCATCTTTTAGACCCTATCCTCTTCCTCTTTGCAGGTTGGGGGCGACACTGAAGCTGGGGACAGGAGGGCATGAGCTGGCTCCTCACCCCCTCAGTTTCCTCTTTAAGAAAGAGAGAACTTAGGAGTTCTGGCTCCCACCCCTTCTCCCCCTCTAATCTACTTGGTCCCAGCCTCATAACAGAGAACTCCGGACTCCTGGCTTCCAGCCTCTCTACCGAACTCTAATCCAGTAGACTGCACTCACTTCGCAGGCAACTCAATAGTCCTGTTTCCAAGCCTGTTCTTCTCTCCCCTGATCTCAACCTTGCAACAGGCAACCCAGGAGTCCTGGGTCCAAGTCACCCCTCTAAACCTGTAGCCCCCACTCCCCTCACAGAGAACTCAAAAGTCCTGGGCAATACAATGTTTGTCTGTATGTGTCATATGGAACAGAAGTGTGTGTGTGGAATGACAAAAAGAAAACAGGAGAGGAGATGGAACAACAGGGAGGGAGGCTATTGGGAGTCAAAGGAGAGGGAGTCACCTATGGTAAGTGGGTAAAATGATAGGACTGCCCCCCTCCCCGGTATCCCATCAGTCTTCTGAATAAATTATTTCACCTCAGAACCTTGTTATTGTAACTATTTCTAATTCCGCCTCTCACTGCACCCACTTACTTAATCCTGCACATTCTTTGTATTTTTTCCCTGTCATTCCAACCATTCCACTTACTGCATCTGGTGCCTTCCTCATCATTTCACACCCTCTTGCCTTCCATATGTACTCCCAAAGATGCAACTGTGTTGTATAATTTTACAATCACTTCATTGGATGTTGGAATGACAATAGTATTTATTTAGAAATTGGCATTGTTGTTGCCTCCATTCCTTCCAATGGCCATTGCATTTTATTAATTTCAATGCATACCCAACTTAGTTTTAATTAAACATTTGTATACAATTCTACCCAGCTTCACTGTGCTCTGGGAGGGCAGTGGAGACTAGTGGATAAGAGGGATGGTTGTGAGCCATTAGTCAGCTGTCCCATTCTCCCCAACTGAAATGAAAGGATAGAGGAAGAGGAGGAGGTGAGGAGCCAGCTCACGCCCCTCTGTCCCCAGCTTCAGGGCGCTTTTAAACGAGACAAGAAACGCAGCTGATCCTTTGATCAGCTGCCTTTCTTTGTGCTCGTTTAAAAGTCTGACCTGCTTTGAAGCCGGGTCTTCCCCACGTTAGGTCGGCCCGGCGATCCTTCCCCCTTCAATGCGGATCACCGATGTGCCGGCTTTAACCTGCACTTCCAGGTCCCCTTTCTAGAGTGCGCATGCGCAGAAGGACGCACATGTGCACATAGTCGCGTCGTAGAGAGGAAGGCGGGGGGGGGGAGGGGAGATGCGGCAGAATAAACGATCCCGCTTGTGAGCGGGATCATTTAAAAGCACCCTCAGTGTTGCCCCCAACCTGCAAAGAGGAAGAGGATTGGGGCTAAAAGACGAAGGCAAAGTGTGGGTGCATGGAGCCTAATTTGTAAGTGAGCACAATATGTGAGACTGTACAATGTCTTTACTGCTAACATGGCATGGAAGTTAAGGCGGGAGCCTTAACTTGCAATTTCCATGCTTTTTAGTGCATTATTGAATTTGCAAGAGCCTTAACTCTTCTTGTAAACTGGAGGTTTTTTATTATGGAATATCCAGTTTTTTTGTTAAATGCAATGGAGAAAATTTGTCATGTTAGTACAGTAGAATGCTGAGCAGCAAACCACTATGAGAGCAGGGCTTAGGGGAGGCTAAGGTGGAAGAGCTACTCCCTTCAGTTTAGAAGGTTGTTACTTCCTTCAAACAAGGTGAAGCTTGATTTTTACTGGTAGCTCCCTGCTTTTACTAAGAATACAACAACTTTGGTTCGGTTTAAGCATTGCAAACTTCCAACAACTGTTCTCTATGATCTCTCTACCTCATGACTTATACAGGAGTCTTCCACTCTACTCCCCACTGTCAGAGCTCTTTTCCTTGTGCACCACTGGCCATTCTGTTTCTATAAGGACGTCCCGCTGTACAGGATGCCCCAGGCTATTTCACTCATTGTACAGGGCTCCCTGACTCTGCTGTGCCCATGTACAGGACTCTCCACCGGGCATAATGCTGCCCATTCTGCAGCTCTCCACCTGTACAAAGCTTCCTCACTCAGTTCTCCTTTGTCCAAAGCTCTCTCCCAGCACAATTATAGCCATTATTCTGCAGTTCTCTGTCTCTACAAGACTCCACCACTTTACTCCCTCTTGGACAGCACTCCCTTTCTTGCACAATGCTGCCCACTCTGCAGACCTCCCCCTGTACTGGGTTCCATATTCTGTATCCCCAATAAAGCTGCTCCCTGTAAAGTATTCCCCCTGTGCATGGCTTCCACTGTGGAAACTATTCTCTGCCTCTACTCTCTCCCCTTAATGCCCCCCCTTTGTGTATGCGCCCTCCCTCCCTGCTCCCCCATAGGACTTCCCTCTCTGGGCTGAGGCTCGCTCTTAGAGTCCTCCCAAGAGAACACTTGCCATTCTGCCCCACAGGGCTGCTCTGCACAGGACCCCAACATCTCCCTGCCCCCCTCCTGCAGAATGCCCACTGTATCATCCCAAAGCACCTGCGTACCCCTTATTCCTCAGTGGGGTTGGGAAAGTCAGAAGGAGAAGCGCTGAAAGAAGATGGATTCCATCCCACCTGTAGCCTCCTGTCTCTGGGATAAACCTCTGCCCTCTTCCTGCACCTGGGACCATTCCAGGCACATTCCAGCACTCCGGCCCCAGTCATGCTCCTCCAGTGGGGTACCCCATTGGAGCCGCAGCCCAGACACCCCATATTTTTGGAGGGGGAAGGCCTGTCACTGAAATCCATGTGCTCTGTGTTTCTGGGTGGGTTTAGGGGGCAAGATCAGCTACCCCAAACATCACTGCAGGATTAGCTAGCTCTGTTTAGCCATCTCAGTGTCCCTGGCCCCCAAGCTGAGGCACTTGCTGTGTGGGATCAGATCAGAATGACCTTCAGCTCTCTCCCTTCCACAGGCCTTGCTCTCCTCATCTCCCCACCAGATCAGCTTTAAATATGACTGCAGGGCCGGCCCTAACACGGAGTGGTTAGGGGCGGCCGCCGAGGGCCCCGCTCCTGAGGGGGCCCCGCACCCAGCTCCCAGCCTGAACCCAGCGGTAAGGCCGGCCCTGAGCACGGAGCCCTCGGGAGCCAGCTTGCCGCGTCTGACAGGCAGCAGAGAGGACCAGCAGGAGTGAGGGAGCAGCAGAGGCCCCGCCTCTCCCACACTCTGTGCCCCTCCTCCGCTGCCTGTCACAGTCGGCCAGGGAAAATGAAGAAAAGAGAGGCAGAGGCCCCTCCTCCCCCTCATTTCTCCTGGCCGAAATGGGCCCGGCTGGCCAGCGTCGCGACGTGAGGGAGAGGCGGGGCCTCTGCCGCCTTCTCCCTCACTTCCAGCGGAAGTGAGGGAGGAGAAGCAGAGGCCCTGCCTCTCCCTCACACCGCTGGCCTCCTCCATGGCCTGGCTGGGGCCCAGGCCACCTCTAGCCTCAGGCTGGAGTTGGCGGCAGCGCAGCAGTGGTGACCAGGGAAGAGGAGCGACGGCCGAGAGCGGCGATAGCGGATCAGGTAGGTAATCCGAACGGCCACTTGGGCTTGGGGATGGGGGGGAATCCCTCCACCCATCCCTGAGCCCAGGTCCGAGTAACACCCCGCCCCCCTGAGTCGGGGAGCATCCCTAGGCCTAGCAGCTGCCAACAACTTTGCCATCGGCAGTGCCTGAAATTAGGGCTCCACATTCTTTCCCAGCCCAGGGCCCTGCTTTCAGTAAGGCCGGCCCTGCATGGCTGATCAGTCACTCATACTGCCCCTTGGGAGGTGCAGTTCCCTTTCTTTCCCCAACACTGATAGGCTCTAGCAAACAGTGCCTGCTGGGAGTTGTATTCCCCAGTATTCAAGACTTTGCTTTTAAGCAGTCTCTGCATTACACATAGGATGTTTGCAAGCACTCCACACTCAGGATGGTCTCCATAGGCTAACATTGAATTTTCAAGATGTCATAACTTAAAAACTGCTAACTGGTTTTACAAAAAGTAAACTAGAAGGCACCCCCTGGCAGCCTCCTTGAATTTTCTACAAGACTTACACCTCCTCCCAACCAACACAAAACCCCTTTACTAGGGGTGGGACTTCCGGATCTTCCGGTATCTGATACTGCCCGGTATTTGGTGTACTGGCAGTATCAGATTTAACCCGGTAATCTGGTGTAAATTACCAGATTCCCCATACCGGATTTTTTACATTGCGGCCATTGAAATGAATCTGAAATGAAATGAGGCTGCGCGGGTGGAAGGGGGAACACCCCCCACCCACCTTGGATTTTAAAATTTTTTTCCCCCCCTGAAGTCTCTGCTAGTGTGGGCTCCAGGCCGCCGCCGGCGACCCAGAGCCCGCACCAGCAGGTAGCCAGGTACTAGTACTGTACTAGGGTGATCCCTGGGGTAAGGGGTGGTTTAACACCCCCCCACCCCAGGGATCACCCTACCTCCCCAACCAGGGATCGCCTACCTTGCGCTCCGGGTGGCAGCAGCAGTCCGGCGGCTTCAGCGCTGGCTGTGGCTGCTGGCTTCAGCGCTACTAGGCCTTCCGGGGAAACCCAGAAGTTCACCGGAAGGCCTAGTAACACTGAAGCCGGCAGCCACAGCCAGCGCTGAAGCCGCCGCCGGGCCGCTGGGCCGCCGCCGCTGCCCAGAGCGCAAGGTAGGTGATCCCTGGGTGGGGAGGTAGGGTGATCCCTGGGGTGGGAGTGGGGTGTTAAACCACCCCCCACCCCAGGGATCAGGCTAGTACTTCCTGCTGGTGCGGGCTCTGGGTCGCCGGCGGCAGCCCGGAGCCCACACTAGTAGGGAGTGGGACTTTAAAAAAAAAAATTTTTAAATCCAGGCTGGGCAGGGTGGGTGAGGGGTGCCCCCCTTTCCACCCGCACAGTCTGGGAGGGGGAGGGGGGAGGTTTTTGGGGTTTTTTCCATTGATTTCATTGGGGACAGTTCCCCATTGAAATCAATGGAACAAATCCGGTACCGGTAAACCGGTACAAATCCGGTAATCTGGTTTTTTTTAATCTGGTAACCGGTAAAACCGGTAACCGGTAATTGCCCTGGTGTCCCACCCCTACCCTTTACCCTGCCAAAATCGAGTCAGTCTAACTTTTGAAAAAACAGGCTTCAGGGTGCAGTTTTCAAACTGTGATATCTCAGCTATTATCCAACTGATTCAACTGAAATCTGGACAGCATGAACCGCCTACTCCAGTGATCCTTTCCCACAAATGTCATGATCCTAATTTTAATAATCATGCCAATTTTATAGCAAATAGACTGTTGGGGCTTTATAATGTAGAGTGCAACATACCTTAACTATTAGAGTACTCTAATAAGACTTATTAAAAGAACAGGAAATACAATGTGGGGAGCAAACTTGCAGTTGTCAGCTGGAGAATTAGATAACCTTACCCAATACATTGCTCAGAACTGTAATTATTATCAGTTTTTGAATTTGCTTAAAAAGATTATTATGGAAAGTCCTTTTAAAGTTCTTATGTGGGCTATTACAGACATATCTGGAGTTCTCATATCTTTAGTGGTGGACTATTATTCCTCTAGGGCAGGTCTTCATATTGGCCTGATCCATGGAAGTTACAGCCCCTTGCAAAATTATTTTTTATCATAGCACTTTAAGTGTTCAAAGTGCTTTACAATCCTTTCCTAGTTTATTTTATTTATTTATTTCCTTAGATTTATAGGCCACCCCTCTTGCTAATGCAGCTTGCGGCAGCTCACAATGTATTAAAAGCATAAATATAAACAAAATTAAGAAGAAAAACAGTAAAAATACAATAAAATTCCCCCATGGCAGAAATAAAAACCTTTCCTCCCCAACCCGGCCCCCATCACCCGTCTCCCTCACCAAAAGCCCGGTGGAACAGACAGGTCTTACATTGTCTACAGCAGGGGCGGGGAACCTCAGACCCAGGGACCAAATGCGGCCCTCAGCAAGTTTTTATTTGACCCCTTTTCAGTGCCTGGATCTGGCTCCTGGATCCAGTCTCTACTCCCAAGCACTGAAAAACTGAGCTGAGGATAATGGGCAGAGAGGAGGGCTAGGGGATAGATCCATGGGCCCTCCTTTTTTTTTTAAATACACCTGTTAAGCACCACCGCTCCCAACTTCTATGTGGACCTCAGAGCTTGTACTAATATTCAATGTGGCCCCCAGGACAGAAAAGGTTCCCCACCCCTGGTCTATGGAAAGAGGGAAGGTCAGAGGCCGAGCGGACCTCTGTCAGGAGTTGCACAGCCTCGGTGCGGCCACCAAGAACGCCTTTCTCATCGTCCCCACACCTTGCTTAGTGCCTGGTTCCCCCCTCATAGCTTCCCAGTATCTTGTGAGTCCCTGTTTGCTACCTTGTTCCCCTTTACGGTTCCCACGCCTTCTCATAGTTCCTCTCTCAGCATCTTGTTTTCCCTTGGTCTCTCTGCCTTCTTGTAGTTGTTTGTCCAGTGTCTTGTTTCCCTTGATAGTGTCCCAGTTCCCTTATACTCCCTTGCTCAGTATCTTGCTCCTTTCCTTACTTAGTCTGTTAGTCTTTGTATGTGTCTTGTTCATGTTGTATTCCCTTACAGTATTTCGCAGTACCTTATAGTAGTTGTCTTAGCCCCTCCTCTCTTAGTCTTGACTGCTTGTTGTTTGTGTGGGTTGTCCTTTCATTCCTAGCACTCCAGCATCCTTGTGGTCTCATTAACTCTTGCTCCTCTTAGCTTGTTATATGTGCTATCTTTTCGCTGTTCTCCCACAGTTCCTTTAACTTTTCCCATGCCTGAATACTTCTTGTCTGTGGCTGTTTTTACCTGTGCACAATTATTCTGAAATAGCTGTAAATCCAGATTTGTCATTCCGGAGTTTTCATTCAGGGATAACTGTTTACACAATCATTAATATTGCGGAATAAGCAGTACTCCAGAATAAGCACTAAGCAGTTCTCTATGACAGGGATAAGCATTTACACGTTCACTGTTCTGGAGTAAATTAGTCCAGAGTAAATAAATTCTCAAAAATGAAGATGTATAACTCCAGATTAAAACCAGAATTTGGACTTATTTACTCTGGAATAACTGTTTACACAATCACTTAATTCTGGATTTAGAGGCATTTACTCTGGACTTATGATAATGTAAAAACAGCCACAGTGGTGTTTCTCTCTGATTTTATCTACTATTTACTAACTCGTCACCCTCTACTGCTTGAGTCTTCCACTGCCCTTGGGAGATTGTTTCTCCTGCTAGATCTCAAGGTAGTTCTCAGTGATGATCTCTGGCCTCAGCCTTGTGGCTTTGCTGATTACTCGGCCCTGAGGGAACAACTATTCTGGGGCTTCTATCCTGCTCACTATCTCTTGTGGGGACTTGGGTTGTAGGAGTGAGCAGGCATTTCTGTCCCCAAGACCCTCCTTTCTCACTAAGTTCATGCTAGCTCACCCCTTGGGTCCATGAGAGGGGCTCCCTAAATTGCAGGTCATGTGGTCATCTTATGTATATGTTGTTTCTAGTTTACTCATGGACCACTTCTGAATTGCTGTGGACTCTCTAGACTATGTTTGAGACTCTGTGGGCCCATATTTCACACCAGTGCTTCTCGCACTCCATCGTCATTTCAAGTTTATTCATGGATCACACATATTGAGGGGCTCTAGACTGTACACAGTCTGCACTTGCCTGGATCTGTCCTTGCATATCATTCCTTCATATTGCTATTT
Source organism: Sphenodon punctatus (assembly GCA_003113815.1). NCBI lineage: Eukaryota > Metazoa > Chordata > Lepidosauria > Sphenodontia > Sphenodontidae > Sphenodon > Sphenodon punctatus. The sequence continues at coordinate 56,732 of QEPC01001872.1, read as the reverse complement.
GCTGTGCTGGCTGTCATCATCATGAAGATGCTAAGGGATGTGATTATTAATTTAGATAGCGTATTAATTGCTTTCTGTAAGCTCCTCAGAGAACTTTGCTTTTTATCTTTAATGCATTTGATATCCCTCAAGAACAAACTTGAGAATATGGTTTCCTCCACGTCCAAATTTGCTCTTATACAAAAAGTTCATGTTTACACAACTTTGGTAGTATTTGTCAAAAATATTTAAAAATGTGAATAACCCATATATAGGTGTTCAGTTTACACCTGGAAATTAACACAAAAATTGTGCTCACAACATATTTAACCTTCTTTCATGTGCACGGGTACCATCTTCCCATGAAGTTTTCACAACAAGGGCACACAGAGAGGCATTCTTGGTGGTGACCACACAGTTATGGGACTCCCTCCCCTTGGAGATCCACCTAAACCCAAGCCTGCTTGTCTTCTGGAAGAGATGTAAGACCTTTTTGTTTGACAGGCAAGATAAGATTGGGTGGAGGGGTTAGGGAAAAGGTTGGTAGATGAAGGGTGGGGGGCCTATGGGATTTTATGTGGTTTTATGTTTTGCAAGCTGCCCTGAGCCTATTTGGGAAGTGTGCAGTAAAAATTGGAATAAATGTGTTTTGTGGGTGCCACTTGAGCCTTTAGTTTGTAAAATTTGGTGTGTTCCTTATTTTAATGAATAATTGTATTGTGTGTTTTAAATACATTTTCAGGCTGGATAACTCCCTCTGGTGGTTAACTTGATACTTAGACATGCCAGTTACTATGTTGCTGCTGATGGCTATGGGTATTTTTACATGTGATAGCACTAGTCACCGCCACACTTTGATCCTCCTTGAGGTGAGAGCCCTCACCCCAGGTAGAATCTGACCCTGCTGCCGAACAAACGTGATGGCGGCTGGGGCTAGGCAGGGGGCGGAGGGGACTTGCTGATGTGTTCCGCGCGGCCCCTCCCCCATGCTGCTCAGCAACCCGACACCCTCCCTGATGGGTGTGTCAGGGAAGTCCACACCCACCCGGAAAAGCTCCAGCCACCAGCTGTAGTTAGGTAGAGCGGGCCATCAGACATGACAGCCCGCTCTACCATGGTCTGGGAATGGCTTCCACAAACCATGGCAGGGCTAACGTGTACTGGCAGGCTGCCCAGCGCACAACCTGGAGTTAATCCTGTCATGGTCCAGGGTATGTTTGTTTCTGTCTGCAGCAAACATCTGGTGGGTGGGAACAAATGTGACACCACAATGGGTGGCTACGCCGGCGTAAGCGTGGCCATCTGTGGTAGCACGGATTAAAACTATTACTTAAGGGCTTATTTGCACAAACTCTTAAAACCCCTTAATTCTCTTTAACCCCACTTTTGTTTACATAAACACAGTGTTTAAAGCAAAGTAGGGGATTACTACACCTGGGGGGACATATACTCAAAATACATACTCTGGAATAGTTAATTTCCAGGGGCAGGTGACCATGGGTATTTTCAGATGTTACAAGATCACAGTGAACCCCCGTCAATACCCACATGGGGTCAAAGCGCCCTGAACGTCTGTTAGGCGGCTGCCAGATGTTCGCCACGGTCAATTCCCACATGGGGTCAATTTCAACCACGCTTCCGGGGCTCTCCGCCGGATAATCCCCAAAAGCGTGATCAAAGAGCTCCCCGGCGGGAACCAACAAAAAGTAACATCTGGCCAGTGACCACTGCCCAGAATCCCCAGCGGGATTCCGGGCCGTGGTCAAATCGGGCGGGCGCCGCAACTGCATTGGCCGCGACGCCCACCCATCTCCCCAGAGGGTGGGTGGCGGGGGGAGAGTGGGTGGGCAGGGCCGTGCGGCCGCACGTTGCACCGTGCAGCTCCGCCCCCTCCCTGATTCCCCGCCGGGATCAGCCGGCAAATCTGTTGACCGTGCCGAAGTGATCCCGGCGGGGAATCTCAGGGTTGTTTCCATGACGGGGCGAAGCCGCCCCGTCACGTCTGAAAACACCCCATGTCAGCAGGGAAAGGGCATTTAACTAAACGTGGTAAGTTATGATGCATGATTTTCAAACAGGGTACAAGCCTCCAACCATTGAAGTGAATGGCAAAACTCCCATTGACATTATGCCCACAATCATTTGATTCCTGGGCAGCCTCCTCATGAATTATCACTCTGTGTTCATATGCCCACTTGCAAAGTGTGTTTGGGGGTAGCCTATTAGTATGATTTAAACTTAAGTTACGTTGGTCTAAATATATAATATTGCCTTTTTCAATAGCTATTAAAACACTTTGGATTTGGACTGGTGTAACTAATCAATCTGAGTTTCTCTCTCTGATGTTAGTACAGAGTACTGTAAGTGCTAATGAGATTGTATCTTTCTAAAAGTTCTATTGTTGAAGTCTCTTGAGGATGCTGAATATATTTTCGCTGTTTAGTCTTCAATCTCTACAAGATCAGTGATGATATTATCACCGGGTGTTTTCAGACATGACGGGGTGGCTTCGCCCCATCCCGAAAACAACCCAGAGATTCCGCTCTGGGATCACCCAGGCACGGCAAACAGACGTGCCAGGGATCCCAGCAGGGAATCAGGGAGGGGGCGGGGCCACGCGGCGCAACGTGTGGCCGCACGGCCCCGCCCCCTCCACGCTCCCTCGCCGCCCGCCCTCTGGGAGACGGGCGGGCGGCGAGGCCAATGCCGCCGCAGCATCGGGCCGGTTTGACCACGGCCCGGAATCCCGCCGGGGATTCCGGGCCGTGATCGCTGGCCAGGCGTTACTTTTTTTTTTGTTCTGGCCGGGAATCACTTTCACCACGCTTCTGGGGATTTTCACGCCGGGAGCCCCGGAAGCGTGGTTGAAATTGACCCCATCTGGGCATTCAGCGTGGCGAACATCTAGCGGCCGCCGAACAGACGTGCAGGGCACAGTGACCAGTGCCACATGTAGGTATTCAGCGTGGTTCACTGTGATCTCGTCACATCTGAAAACACCCACCATTACATATGAAGAAAAATTCAAGGTCAATAAAACTCACAGGTGAACGTAACATCTACAAAACAGAGCCAGAAGAGACTTGGATAAACCAAAGGAAATGAGGTATAATTAGAGCGATGTCATTTCCTTGTCTTCTCTAGAGTCAGAGTTAATGAACTACAAGCAGTAGGAAGCCCACTAATTCTAAAACATAGCTTTTTTTTAGTCCATAATCCTAAAAGCATTTCCACTAACAGGGACAGAATCACAACCTATATTTCTGATCATCCCTCAGCCACCTCTGGTGCTTCAAGAGAAACTCCCACTGTCCCCTCTCCCTGTCTCCCCCTCCTTGTCTTTTAGATTGTAAACCACAGACAGGGACCGCGTCTATTTCTATGTTCTATACAGCGCCAGGTCACACGACTGGTGCTATATAAATGTTTATTATAATAATAATAATGTAGACAATTGGGTGCATCATCCACTATTAAAGTAACTGATTTTTAAAGTCACTGACTATTAAAGTCACTCCACTATTAAAGCCATTGATTTTAATGGATGGTGAATTGTGCCCAGTGAGCATATCCCTTATCCTAGGTTTATTCTCCTCCCAGATCATAATAATCTCCTTATTATCCTGATATCATGCATTGACTACAGAGACTGTGGTACTGTCATGTCTCTGGTTAGGTGGGTTGGATGGAGGCTTTATAGTCAGAGGGTGCTCAGAGAGGGTAAATGTATTGGTGTGGTCTCTGGAGGGTGGCGGAGAAGTATGGGATAGGCTAGGTCTCTGATAGGGCTGCTATATGGTTTGGCTGGGATAGGTTTGATAAGTGCTGTCCTGGAGGCGGATTGCAATGAGTAACTATTGTGCAGGGGAAACGGCAGACACCCTTGGTTTTTAAGGAAAGGATTATCCCCCATCATATTAGCATGCTGTGGCTGCTGGAACCTCCTGTCTCCAGTCAGTTGCCTGAACTGGGAGGACAAAAATGACAGTCTCCAGGCAGCGTGTGTTGTGGCTATATACAGGAGTGTACTGGTCTCTGAGTGTGCGCAGTATGTATAGGGTGCGGTGGCAGGCTGCAATAGTGAAGGGATTGACTGGTGAACAGGGGGTGGGACTTCAGGGGCACAGGGCTCTCCCCATTGTACAGAACTATGGTTAATTCACTGCCGATTGCTGTGGTGTGAGCAGACCCTTTAATAGGGTTGCCACCTGTGGTAGTTTTTTACTTGACACTCCCATAGGCCAAAATGGAAATGTCAGGTAAAAAAAGACCAAAGGTGGCAACCCTACCCTTTAAGAAGGCATGACAGATCAAGTCACCTTAACTCGGGCACTTTAATTCCTTGAACAAATTCAAGGCTGTCTGGCTCAGGCAAAACTTCAAATCATCAAGTTATACATCAAGTAATAGAATTTTCAGCCCAGAATTTTCATCATCTGGGGATTTACCTAGGTCCAGGTCTACCTGTTCCCCTGCTGCAGGGAGTTCCAAGCCCACCCTTCTGAGATCTCCAGGCCAGCTTCTTGTCCTCCAGCAGCATTTGGGGCCGATCTTCTCTTGTCTCTCAGTCTCTGGGTTCCCCAGCTTTAAATTCCATCTACCCAGGTGGTCTCCCAGAGAGTGAGTCAGGAGCCTTCTCCTCTCCTGTTCCCACTCCTTCCTCTGCCTCCCTCGAGGTTCTTTTCCCAGCTCCTCTTCTCTACCAGTGCAGTAGTTACTTCCCTTCCTATGTTAGTCCTTTGACTTCACCATCTTTTACGATTCTCCAACTGCAGCACTGTAAGCTAGCCCTACCCACACAGGCAGCGAGTACTCACATGAACCCTTTTATTGCTGTCCTCAGCCTGGTGTATACAGACTCCATGACATATTCTGGAAGCAGTGTAAAACCTTTCTTTTTGGCAAAGGGTTTGGCATCCCTGAAGGTGGGGTGGCCATACCTCCCCTTTAAGAGAGCACGCTTATGAAAAATACATGGTGCAGGGCTGCACTGGAACCAGTGCAGCCCTGCACCATGTATTTTTCATATGCGTTCTCTTTTAAAGGGGAGGTATGGCCACCCTACCTGAAGGGCAGGTGACTTGAATGTGGCTGAGGTACATATTTCTCTCGAGGGTCTAAAGCCTAGCTGGAGATTTTACTGAGGAGGCAATAAGACGTTTCTGTGAGGATTAGGGTCCGGTTGAGGTAGTGTGGATTTAATACCAAGCTCCCTCACCTTCGGTCCTTAACTCCAAATCATTAGCAGGTGTTGCTTGTGCTGCCATGACTACTGCCTGTCCGCATCTTGCTGTCACTGCTGACTTTAGCTGCTGTTTCTCCCTTCAGATTGTGCTGCTGCTGCTGGCCCTGCTGAAAGAGTAGCAACAGCCAGGATCCACAGCTGCATCTAATGGCCACTATAGTAAATAACTGCAGCTCTGTATGTCTGTGGCATTCCAGCAAGACCTGTGTGTGAAAGGGCTGCCAGTTTATTTGAATTTCTACCCTGCCCTTCTCCTGAGGCTCAGGATGGCTTATAACATTAAAAACACAGAACACATTAAAATTCTTTAAATAACCATTCCCTTGTCCCTTAACCCACACACCCAAACCCCCATATCCCTGCCTGCTAAACACTTTGCCAAAAAGCAAGATTCTACACTGCTTCCAGAATACGTTCAGGCTCTGACGGACCTCTGCAGGGAGGGAGTTCTACAATACTGGGTCTGCAACTGAAAATGCCTAACTGCGGGCCCTTGTCATATAGACAAGATTGACAGGTGGTATCGGCAAAAGAGCACTTCCAGCTGAGCGCAAGGGTCACGGTGGAGCATGGTATGTACAGTAGATATGTGCAGCCCAGGCTGCTTAAGGCTTCAAAGGTTAAAACCAAACCTTGAATTGTGCTTGGAAAGCTATAGGTAGCTAGTGTAGACTATAAAGCACGGGTGTAATGTGCTCACAGCAACCCTGGGACCACATTCACACCCTGCGGTGTTGGCCAGCTCCTTGCAGGTTTTGGCTCTTGCGTGGAGTTGGGCCAGTATAAAAGCTTTGTCCCCCCCCCCCCGACTTTGCTGGAGATCACCCAGAAGGGTACAGAGCTGAATTTCTTTGCTCTGTACTCTTCCGAGTGATCTCCGACAAAGCCGCGCAGGAGCTTTCATACTGGCTGAACTCCGTGCTGATTTTGGCTTGCGGGAGCCCAAATCTGCATGCTGCCAGAGGTGTGAATGTGGCCTGGGCCACCACATTCTGCACCAACCACAGTTTCTGAACAGTCATCAAAGGCAGTCCCATGTAGAGAGCATTGCAGTAGTGGCCTTGAGATAATGAAGACATGAATGATGGTGGCCAGATCTGAATCAGAAAGAAAGGGCCGCAGCCTCCTCACTAGATGGGTGAGATTATGGGTGATAGGCAGCCCTTCCATTAAGCTCTCCCAAGGGTGGCTGGGACAGGAGAAAAGGCCCTGGTCCTTATTTTCACCCCCAACCACCAGTGGTAACCCCTCACCCCAGCAGCTTATGCTTGGCAGGGAGAGTATATGCTGCGTGCTCTCAAAGAGTAGCCCAGTGGCTATGCTGTGCTCAATGGTGTTTCATGCCTCAGGCATGGTGAGAAAAGCAAAACTGACCTATCATCGCTATCCAGTAAAGGCCAAATTCTGACAGGAGAGGCCCATGGATATACACACCAGAGAGAGCATCAAAAAGTGAATGAAGCATGGTCTCTGGGTCTGTTACATCTCCCTGTGTCCAGTAGTTAAAGCTAGAGCTCAGTGCCATGCGACTCAGCCCCCTCAGGCAAAGCCCTTCTGTTCCACCTTCGATTATGGAGCCAGGATTTGGCCCTAAACCAAGGCATAACCACCACGCTCGGAACTCTTTGAAACATTTGTCCTTGCTCCCTATATTTCATGGACTTGTGAAAAACACTTATCAAAAAGGCATACGAGTCAGCTTGCTTTTTTCCCCTCCTTACCTCATAGCTTTCCTGAGAAAGGTGATTAGTGCTCAAGGTTTGTTGCAACGCATATTTGTTTGTTTGGCAACTGTTACCACTGAATGGTACCAGGGAGTCTGGGTTGTGTTGGGTTTTTTTTCCTCCTTCGTCTGCACTTTACAAATTTTGTAAAGTGCTATTTATATCTAAAACAAGCAGCTATAGGGAAAATACAAGGAGGAAGCATCCAATGAAAAGAGAAGTCCTCATCCTTATTGAACAGCATCCTAGTCTTAAAATACAAACTAAAATCACTGATTGCTAGTCAAAATGAAAACCCTGTTTTCCCTTAGCTATCAGATACTGGTTCCCCACACCTGCCTGAAAATTTCTTTTAAAGTTATCTTTGTGCTTGTTTTAACCAAGACACTGGTAGGAGTTAGTCACAGCTAGGTTAAGGCAGCACTGGGGGTGGGGGGTCTTGCCATTAGCCCCTTACAGTTCCCAGAAGACAATCTTCCACCAGCTCTGCATGAACACATCTGTTCCTTTCTGCCACCATTTCTTTATCAGAAGGGAAAAACTATCCCATGATACATCACTTCCAGGAGAAAGGGAAGGAAGAAATAGCAGAAAGAAACTGGAAATGTGGAGTGTTGATTTGTCATGACTCATGAGACTGAAGGAGGTGCAGTTGGAAGTGTGACAGAAACCCCCAATGGTTCACATGAGGCAAAAGGAAGTGGTAGAACGTATTAAAAAACATAAAATCATTACACTATACAATCAAGCCCCCGCCCCCAGGAAATCCAACTCTCTGTGGTGGCCAGCAGGGCCCCATCCCGGCACCTCGACAGGTTCCTGGAGCAGCTCGAACCCCAGGGAAAGGGTGGCAACGGAGCAGGAAGGAGGAGTGCTGCTGTCAGTAGCACTGATATCATCAGATGTTGCCCCGACCCTGCCCAGGCAGGTTTGCCGCAGCCATAGGTAGAAAGTGGGGATGGATAGGAAAGGCCAGCAAGAATATAGTAGGGGGCAGCAGGACACCAGGTGTCAGCAGCAGAAGTCCAGGGCCGACAGAGGATCTCCAGGCTGCAGGGAAGTGGCATCACAACCAGACTGGGGCAGTGAACTGTTAGGGCTGGGAGGGGGAAGGGGGGCCTGTGAGGGAACGTGGCTTTCCCCTTTTTGTCGAGCCTGAAGGATCCAGTGGGGTTGGGGGAGGGTAGGTACGGACTACAGCTCACGGCAGGTGGCCAGACAGGAGTGTAGGGGACTCCCCACTGCCCTCATAAGGCCCCGCTGGAGAGAAAGGGGTTTTCTCAACCCCGCTGGCCCTGGGTTTGGAGGCCAGTGGGGTACAAACATAGGGGGAAGTTCACACTCCCTCACAAAATTTATCCCTGCCTGCCAATGCCTGGCCTAATAAATAGATCTTTAACTGTCTCTGGAAAATTCTCAGACCTGGGATTTGACAAATGTCCAAGTGAAGGGAGTCCCAAAGACATTGAACAGCCGCTGAGAATAGCTCTTTATGGGTGTAAACAAATGATATGATAGCCAACTGGATTCCATGTCTGGTCTGTGTAAACCCAACTCACATGTTTAGTGTTTACAGCCTAATAAACAGGCAACCCCCACTCACAGGTTTAGTGTGACAAACCTAATGAATGTGCAAGTGGTGGAGATGATTGTTAAGAACAGAATTACTAGGCATATTGATAAACATGGCACAATGGGGAAAAGTCAACATGGATTTAGCAAAGGTAAGTCATGCCTCACTAATCTACTGGAGTTTATTTTTTTTTATTATTTTTTTACAATTTTATACCCCACCCCTTCTGCAGAGCCGCTCAGGGCAGCTTGCAATTTAAAACAAAAATATAAAACACATAAAATAGCAATATAAAACAGTGTGGTGAAGTCATAAAAATATAAACATAAAACAAAACCCCACCCATCCTAACCCTCAACACCACCCCCCAACCCATCCTTCCCTTATTGAGGGAGTAAATAAGCATGTGGATAAGGGTGAGCCAGCTGATGTAGTGTATCTGGATTGTCAGAAGGCATTTGTTAAGGTCCCTCATGAGAGACTCTTGAGGAAACTAACTAGTCATGGGATAAGAGACTGTGTCCTTTCGTGGATCAGTAACTGGTTAAAGGCTAGGAAACAAAGGGTAGGACTAAATGGTCAGTTTTCACAATGAGAGAAGTAAACAGAGTGCCACAGGGCTCTGTACTGGAACCAATGTTTAATATCTTCATTAATGTTCTGGAAAAAGGAGTAAAGAGTGCAGTGATCAAATTTGCTGATGACACAAAGTTATTCAAGGTAGTTAAAACACAAGCAGACTGTGAAGAATTTCAAGAGGACCTTGTGAGACTAGGTGATTGGGCATCTAAATGGCAGATTAAGTTTAATGTGGACAAGTGCAAAGTTATGCACATAGGAAATAATAATCCATACTATGTGTACACAATGCTGGGTTCTAAGTTAGGAGTAACCACTCAGGGAAAGGACCTTGGAGTCATTGGGTGATTTCAGACGTTACGAGATCACGCTCAACCACAGTGAACCACGCTCAATCCCGTGGTGGGGCCAAAGAGCCCTGAATATCTGTTCGGCGCGTGCCAGATGTTCATCACGCTCAATACCCACATGGGGTCAATTTCAACCAAGCTTCCCGGGCTCCTCGGCGCAAAATCCTGGGAAGCGTGGTCAAAGAGATCCCCACCGGGAAACAACAAAAAGTAACGTCTGGACGCCAATCCCCGGGCGGAACCAAAGGAAACGAGCCCCAGCCTGGGACAATGCACGCAGTGTCGCTGCCAGGCAACCAGCAACAACACAACCACCAGAGGGACATTTAAAGGGAAATCTGCAGCAGGCAAGCATGGCGGGATGGAGCGAGGAGGGAGGCGGAAGAGAGCGGCGGGGGAGAAA
>QEPC01001872.1:20726-34239 GCA_003113815.1 Sphenodon punctatus | reverse complement strand
TTTTTTTACATTGCAGCCATTTTTAAATGGCTGCAATGTAAAAAACCGGCACACTGAAATCCGGTACCGGGGGCCGGATTACCGGGCCGAATCCGATAATGCCGGTACGCCCGATACCGGCATTATCGGATACCGGTAGATCCGGAATTCCCATCCCTACTGACTACACCTCCCTGTCATGTTTGACCTTCCAGTGAACCTTTTTTTGCTACCTGAACTCACCTGAACGCGATCCGAACTGACTGAACTGTTCGGCCATTTTGCCATTCGGTGTTCGGTTTGTTCGGTATGTTCACGTTTGGGTTTGGTAGTCCGAACAGACCGAGTTCGGGCCGAACTCCGAACTACCGAACCGCGTTCGCCCATCCCTAGTGGTCGGTGTTCACACCAGTGCATGTGTGGTGGGTGAGGGGAGGGTGTAGACAGGCACACACCAATGCACACCAACCTCAGCCCATCTCCACCCATTGCACATGCACGGAGCAATCACTGTTTATGCCAGTTGCTCCTTGAGTGTGCGTTGGGTGGAGGTCAGTGTACATGCGTGTTCGCGGGAGTGTGCATGCACGCACACGCACATGCCATGGCGTTTACACGAGACTCACCCATGCACGAACCCCCAGGTTTCTGGGTGTTCATACGTGGGTGCTGCCTATGTAAAAAGGGCCTATGATTCTAAGAAGAAAAGTCATGAAGACAAGGCCTTGAAAATCGTCTGCAGATGGGAAAAAAATAGATTTAAATATTTGAGCATAGTCTGGTTTGAATTCAAATACTGGCAGCTAATGGGGTGATCATAAACCCCTGCACAATATCTGTGTTGCTCAATTCTGTAGAGGAATCTCCCCTAATTAGTCTTTATAAAAAGCATTAGTGCAAGAGAAAAAAAGCCCATGTATTGGGCTGAAACTGGATAAGAATTTGAGTTCCCTGACCCAGCTGTGTCTTGCAAAGGATTGCCCGTGACATAGAAAAGTGAAATAAATTGCCAGGTCATTGCACCCTGTCTGTATCAGAATGCCTTTCATATTCAATAAATGATGTGCGATTACAGTAAGCAGTTAGTGTTTAGGGAGTATACGTTGGTAGTGTGGCTTTGTGCCATGGGATCCTCCTTCCTGTCAAGCGCTTTATTTTGGATGCACTGACTGCTACTGAGAATGCGATAAACCTGGCAATAAGCATCTATGTCTGGAATGTAGCGCGCAACAGCAAACTCATTAAGTAGCTGAAGTAGCAAAAGCCACTTCCACCATTTCCCTCTTGAGCTGCATGAGGAACTCATATTGCTTTTCAAGAGGAGTTTTCTCTGCATGCAGAAAAGGGGAGAAGATGGCTCTAACAGTTTTGTTTGCTGCCGTTTGTTACACACGTCCCAGCAGTGAAACCATCCCCCTACAGCTCTGTTTTTTTCTTAAAAGGATAAGTGTCAAGGTATTTTTTTTTATTATTTAAAGGTTGGGTTTTTTTTTCCCCATTCAAGTTGGTCCCTAGGAAGCTCCACATTTAAATATTTTCCTCTTATTGCTAAAATAAACTGAAGAAGACAAATTTTGTATTTGTGTGCTTGTTACTGTACTGTGCTTCTCTTGTTAAAAATGAGGGATGTTTGTTTATCTACTTCTTTGTGTGCACTGAACAGATAGCACATCCCAAGTTTTGTAACAAGGATTTTGAAGAATAATGAGGATTTGTTGTTTTCTCTGATGGTCCATGCAGAAGCTGAGATTATGGACGTTTTTAGACAAGACACTAACACACACTCCCCAATACATGTTGCAGGGCTGCAGTGTTGCTCTATGGGTGCCCTAGAACATGTATAGTGAGTGGGCGGTGGGTGGGGAGTGTCTTGTCTCAAAAATGCCCTATATGTGTATGGGTGAAAACAGACATGACGCTAACTCCACTTTAACGCTGCTTTACCATTTCTTATGCATGTTGCAGGGCTGCATAGGGCACCAATACAGCCCTGCAACATGCATAAGAAATGGTAAAATGGTGTTAAAGTGGAGTTAGCGTCATGTCTGTTTTCACCATTTGTGTGTCTGCATCCCAAGATGGGCCTATAGGCACATTTCCCCCTCTTCTAACAATAAGGACACATTTCTCCAACATTAAAGTCACTGGAAATGTTGTCGTTGGGTGTTTTCAAATGAGATTTATTATTATTATTATTATTATTAAGCATTTATATAGCGCAAGCAATGTACCTGGTGCTTTACAAAGTAATTGAATAGACTTGGTCCCTGCCCTAGGGCTTACAATCTGAGAGACGGGGGGGGAGACGAAGGAAGAGGAACAGAGGGAGAGACAAGGAGTGTAACATTCACGAGGATGCGAGGTCCCAGGTGCACGCGCTTGGCTTGGTTACTCTGCATGGCCACCCAGGAACCACGGAGCCGACTGCCCATCTGATGGTGAAGCGGCCAGATGCATGCTCCTATGAACCGTGGAACACATGCTCTTGGCCACACACAGAGCAATGCCGGGAAATCTGGAGTGCACTGTGCAGGACCAGCAAAAAGGTATGGTTGCTGCTTCAGTGTCTGGGTTAGCCACGCTGGGAGCTGCCTGATTAAGTGCTCACTCCACCTGCGTGGGTGCTCATTGGTAGTGCCGCTCGGCAGCCATGGACTATCCCCATCCCCCTGCTCATTTAAAAACACCCATAGATTTCAACAGGTGAAGGGCTGAGCCCTTAGCGTTGACATTATTTTATCCTCATTTGGCTTCCATTGAGAAAAGGCTGGGAATTGGGAATGTTTAGTGTAGAGAAAAGAAGACTAAGGCCCTTTTCAAATGGGCTGTGGTGGGTGGGGAGATGGGTGTTTACCCGCGGTGGGTGGAGGTGGGTGTGCCATTTCCACCAACCTCCACCCAACTCCACACATCGAGCAACCGGCATTGGAACCCATTGCTCCGTGCATGGGTGATGGGAGGAGAGCAGGAGTATGCACGTACTCCCATCCACTGTGGGTGCCATTCCTATGGGTGACCTGCCAGGGCGTTTGCACGGGCGCCTCCCCACCGCACAAATGTGCTGGGGTGTGTGTGTGTGTGCGTGTGAGAAGGCCCTTAGAAAGGTCCTGGTTGCTGTTTTTAAGTATCTTAAGGGGGTTCCACAAGAAAGATGGCAAACATTTGTTCTCCAGGGCCACAGAAAAGAACAAGAAGGTATGGGCTTAAATTGCTGAAGGGTAGATTTTGATTAAGTATTGGGAAAACCTTCCTAACTGTAAGAGCAACTGGGCAGTGGAACAGGTTGTGAAATCTCCTTTCTTGGATGTTTTCAAGAGCTGGTTGGACAAGTATCTGTCTGTGATGCTATATGATATGGGGATCTTGCCGGATTGAGGGGTAGGACTTCCATAAGATGATCCTTGAGGTCCCTTCCAACCTGATCATTCTATGATTCATTCTAGTACCGATTGGTTGAGAGAGAGTGTGTGTGTAATTAGAATTTCTCATGACTACAACTGCCAGGTGAATATCTGAGCTCTTGTAAGCTCTTCAGAGTAAGACTGATTGACAGGCATTTTTCAGAAGTGCCTCATCCATTCTCTCAGCATCAAATGATGATGAAAATTTCATTAAATGACTGGGGCACTTGCTGGAGGTTCTGTGTACTATAATATAACTTGTCACATAATTCAATTTCTTTTTGAACTTGCTAGATAACTATGATGACCCAGGATTTTAAGCTGCCATTTGATTCATGGAATAAACAGGAGGATCCTTACATGAACAAGTAACTGGTGAAGAGATCAGAAACAAAAGGTAGAAATAAATGGTCAGCTTTCACAACAGAGAGAAGTGAAGAGAGGAGAGCCCCCAAGGATTTGTAGTGGGACTGGGGCTATTTAGCATATTTGTTAATGACTTGGGAAGGGGGATGAAGAGTGACATGGCAAATTTGAAGGTGATACAAAATTATTCAAGACAGTTAAGTCCAAAACAGATGTGAAGAGTTACAGAAGGATCTCAGACAGCTCAACAACTAGGCAATAAAACGGCAGATGAAATTCAACCTTAGTCTATGCAAAGTAATGCACATAGGAACAAATAATCCTATCTATGCATACACAATGTTACTAGTTGCCATACAAGACAAAGATCTTGGTATCATTGTGGATAGTTTACTGAAAACATGAGCTAAATAGCAGCAGCTGTCAAAAAAGCCAATGATGTTCGGAATGATTAGAAAATGGATAGAAAATAAACCAAAAATATAATAATTCCATTATATAAATCCATGGTTCGACCTACACGTTGAATACTGTGTGGTGTTCTCCTCATGAAGAAGAAAGAAGATAGCAGAATGGGGAAAGAGCGCCAATGATGATCAAGGGTATGGAATGGTTTCTGTATGACAAGAGGGTCATATAGAATTTATTCTATATTTTGCAATGGCCTGGAGGGCCAAGCAATAAAGTATTTGATTGATTGATTGATTGATTGATTGATTGATTGACAAGAGAGTCAAAAAAATTGAGATCTTCAGCTTAAGAAAGAGGAGATTGAGGGGAGTCATGGTAGGTTTTTAGTATGGAAGAATATATGGAACATAGGGTAGAAACAGATGTGCAGCTGGTGGGATTGTGCACTGGGCCGCCCCCAGGGTAGAAAATCATGGGTGACACAGCCCAAGTCAGGCCAGGGCACTGAACTAACTTAGGGCAGGGCCAGGAACCCAATTTACGGGCAGATGGCCCCGCCTGTGCAGTGCTCCCAGAGCCTCCACCCTGCCATGACAGGCAGCCATGGCAGCCAATGAGGCACAGCCATGGCTGCCAGTCATGGTGGCCCCTGGCCTGGAACAAGTTGGCCATGTGGGAACAGACGTGCTAACCAACTGTGGCTTCCTTTGGTCCGATAGAGCAGGCCTTAAGCCTGGGTGTGACATCGGAGACCACCATGAGTAGGTGGGTCCCGGGCTACAGTGGATCAAAGTGGGCCACAGCGGGCCAAGTTCACATCTGTTTTTTCCCCATTGAGACTAGTCAAATTTAGACCATCAAATATGAGCACAAATTTAAGATTTTGTAGAAAATAACCTTGCCAAATCTAAACCCAATAAAAATGTTTACATTAAACATCCAGTGGAAGGGACAAATCTGGAAAACAGCAAATTCAATGATGTTCTCACCTCCATCTCCCACAACTATAGGTCAGTATTAAGAGAAGGATAGTAGAATCCACACTCCAACACCTGGCACAGAGCAGCCACCCCGAGCTTCTCTGTGAGCAGGAAGGTGCGGGATAGGAAAATAGTGAAATAAATAAATAAATATAATGAGAACATGCAGTCAGGTGCTTTTTTAAAAGTCCTGCAAGAAGGGTTGTCTTGGATGTTGTCCTGCAACCAAGGTAGTAACTTCTGCAGTTCATGCTGAAAATGAAAGGCTTGGGAAGCACAGGTGAGACAGAGCAAGGAGGAGCACCTGGAACAGGCAGCCTGAAGTAGGAAGACTGGATAACAACAGGGAAAGCTGGCACAACAGGGAAAACAGAAACTTCAGGGAGAAAGGCAAACAATAGAAGTAGGGCTACAATAGCTCAGAGGAGTCAACAGCCTCACAAGGGAGTAGGACTAGGGAAAATAATGGAGGTAAAAAGCCAGAGAGCTCTATAAAGGGCCTGAGGTAGACTACTTGTGGCAACAAAAGCCTAACAGATTTTTTTTTTTTAATGTTGTTAGCTAAGGTGCACCACACAATAAGGATTAACCTTGGAAGGGTCAATATGACCTGACTGTATTAGGCAAGCAGGGGAAGGGCTGCACTGTTTTTAAAGTTTTGGTTTAATTCTTGTCAGATAGCAAAGAGAAGTAATCAACTGTGCAATCCTGTTTCTAAACACAGACATTAGATAATGACTTGTAGTTTGAAGTCTTTTGCCAGAACCATGCCAGGTAGCGAAGTTTAGGAAATATTCCCAGTTAAATACAGTATCTACTAAACAAACCTTTCCTAATGAATCTTTGGGGAGCTAGCCACTCATTTTTTGCTCATGCTGGTCTCAACGTTTTAGATCTAACTTACATTTCAGAGCAGATAATTGTTTCCTCTTTTATATCAGTCAGTTTGCTAAAGAACTGAGACACAAGGAAAAAAAAGCTAAACATCACTGGTTTAAAGAACAGGATGATAAAGCAAATTTAGAAATTGCAGCTGGGATGTGTTGATTTATAAACAGAAGGCAATACATATGATCATTATTCTGCTATGGCCCTTTTCACGAGTGCCCCCCTTGCATACGTGTGCAGGCGGGGGTCGCCAGTGCAAATGCCGCAGCAGGCATGTGTACGGTGGGGGAAGTGTCTATAGGAATGCCGCCAGTGGCGGGGGGAGCATGTGCACTCCTGGACTCCACCCACCTCCACCCATCACCCACGCATGGAGCAACGGGTGGGCACCAATGCCAGTTCTTCCATGCATGGGAATGCGTGTAGATGGGTGGAGATGAGTGTACACCTTTGGGAACAACCACACACCCATCTTCACCTGCCGCCAGCGCACACCCATCCCCCCATCCACTGTGGCCCATGTGAAAAGGGATGACTCTGCTAGTGATATAGGGTATTTTCAGACGTTACGAGATCACGCTCAACCACAGTCAATACCCTGTGGTGGGGAATGGTCCCGTAACGTCTGTTGGGGAACCAGAAGTTCCCCCCCAGATGTTTGCCACGCTCAATCCCCACCGGGAATCACATTCACCACGTGATTGACTGAATCTGCGGGGCCAGCGCCGATCGCGTGGTGAAGGAGATTCCTGGTGCGCCGGGGATGAAGGGGCCTGTCACGTCTGGATGGGGATCACGGCCTGGAATCCCTGCTGGGATTCCGGCCTGTGGTCATTTTGGGCGGGCGCTGCAGCCGGATTGGCCGCGGCGCCCACCCGTCTCCCCAGAGGGCGGGCGGCGAGGGAGCATGGAGGGGGCGGAGCCGTGCGGCCGCACGTTACACCATGCAACCCCGCCCCCTCCCCGATTCCCCACCGGGATCCCCCAGCACGTCTGTTGGCCATGCTGGAGTGATCCCGGCGGGGAATCTGAGGGTTGTTTCCGTGACAGTGCGAAGCCACCCCGTCACGTCTGAAACCACCCATAGTTCCTGATAATGGCCAGAGTTGAATAATACAAGAGCTACTTGAGTTTACATTCCATTTGAAGTCTTTTATCATGTTCTCTACATGGAAAATTTACTACATTTCAGGGGTTTAGAGTTTTTTGTATTTTAATATTTGTATGATTTGTAAGCCACCTTGAGCCTCTAGGAAGGGTGGCATAGAAATCTAAATAAATAAATAAATAGCTTCATTGCAGTAGCTGCCAACACAATTTCTTTGTTCTGCTCTCCACAAGCCTTGCCTATGCTGTTTTGCGACAGCCTGCACACACTTTCCAATATGGCCTAGACATCATTGCAATTTTTGCTTTTTTGACGTCAGAGGTTCTGCAACTATCGTCAAGCCCAAATCAGCTATTACCTGTGTCTGGCCCTTTTCACATGGGCTGGCAGTGCGGGGGCGGGGGGTGGAGGGGGGATGGGTAGAGGCCACAGCAGATGGGCGGTGCATGGGCAGCCCATCGCACAGACGCCCACCCACCTCCACCCATCTTCATGCATGGTGCCGGTTGCTCCGCGCGTGGGCGATGGGTGGAGGTGGGTGGAGCACAGGAGTGTGCAGGCACCACTACCCACCCGCTGTGGCAATTGCACGGATGCCCCCCCCACTGCCCATGCACCCGCACACGTGGGCAAGGGGAGGGGGCATCTATGCAAAAAGAGCCTCTGTTAGACTGTTTCTATAGTCATTTGAAATAAATTGCATGGATTTATGGGGCCCAAACTGGCATAGTTCATCTAACGTCTGGAGTTATGCCAAGTTCCAGTAACTGAGGATTTGGCCCCTGGTTTTTAATTTCAAGATGCTAGTCCCAAGAGTACTGAGATCATTCTTGAATTCCCTTAGCATATGTTTGTCTTTAAAAAGTCTTTAGTCTACTTTAGGTTCTAATCTCCTTTGGCAGAAAGACTGTTTTCTTACCGAAAGAATTTCAAAAGCCCCTGTTAATTTAGGATCACGTGTCCCACTGACTTCCAGTGGAATTTGTCTTCCCTTTCCCAGACACAAAAATCCCACTAGTAGCTTATGTGTACAGTGTCATGTACACCGAGGCCACAAACCACTTACTGCAGAGACTGCTATTGAAGACTTACGAATACTACTCGGCAGTAAATGGTTTGCAACTCGCAGCCTATGGCTATTTAAAATAATGGTAGATCACATTAAGGATAAACTGAAAATAGTTATCTCAAATAAACTAAGCATTCGTGATTGGTAAAAAAATGTGATGTTTTATTTCCTGTTATTAGTTTAAAATCTAAGTGAAATATCTTGCATGATAAGACACCCTAATACGAAAATTATAAACTTCCTTAAAAATCAGCCAGAGTTAATGAGAGCTGGGCAGAATTTGTTTTGTAACAAGAGCTAATTCTATTATCCTCATTCACATCCACTATCTATACTTTCATCCCCATTCAGTTTTTTTCTTGAATTTCTTTCCACTTTTTGTCTTCCAAGAGCTGGGAAACATGTGCTGGGAAAAAAATGACGACATATTGATAATGGATTGGCCACCCATGAATGTGACTTTTTGGTTATTGGCTGATATATTCACTGGTCTCTCGGCTTTGTCTCTACTTATGGGAAGACTGTACATGGTTTAGACACTGCTGTAACGGCTCTAAAGACATTATCTAGGCAGGTTCAGTTTACCTTCTTTTGCACATAAATGCAGTGGGTGACCCTAGGTTCCATTCTGGATTCTACCTTATTGTATTTGCATATATTGTTGTATGAAATTGTTCATTATGGAAGATTGTAATACATCACAGTCACAACTGTGGCCATCAAGATATTAAAAATCATTTTTATTGTTATGTGAGCATCATATTTTGCTCCTGTCTCCTTGTCTTACACCTCATGATGTATAAGAATCTTCTAGGTAACAAATTCCTTCGGATTCATTTCTACCTTGAATTCCACATGCAGTCTGAATGCTCTATATTATAACCTTTGAGTCAATTGAAATATTCTGCTGTGATATTTGTGTTAACAGTGATGGTACTATCAACATCTTTGTCCGTT
The DNA here is from genome assembly GCA_003113815.1 of Sphenodon punctatus. NCBI lineage: Eukaryota > Metazoa > Chordata > Lepidosauria > Sphenodontia > Sphenodontidae > Sphenodon > Sphenodon punctatus. Next base: position 25,080 of record QEPC01001872.1, on the reverse strand, counting down.
TTTAAATGGACGGCCCCCACTGCCACTTGATGTTCAGGTGGGTGTGCGGTGGGGGGAGGGGGCAGTCCATGTACACGGCTGGCGGTGGGTGGGGGGATGGGTGGGTGGCGGGTGTACGCCCATGTAAACACCACGGGCGGTAGGTGTTTGTGTATGCGAGCTCCCGCCGCACACCCACCTCCACCCACAGAGCCCTCCGGTAAAACGGAGGAGGCTCCGTGGGTGGAGGTGGGTGTGTGCTCATGTAAATGGACTCCGCCCCCCCAACTACACCCACCTCCACAAAACACCCCCCACTCCTGTCCGTGTATTAACAGCCTTTTATTGTGGCGAAAACTGAACTCCTGATTTTCCCTCCCAATCCTTCCTCTCCCTCTTCCCTGTCAATTACCATTGACGGGGTCTCCATTCTCCCTGTCCCCCAAGCCCGTAGCTTGGGCTTCATCTTTGACTCACACCTGACCTTCAAACCCTATATTGACTCCGTGGCCAAATCCTGCCACTTCTCCCTCCACAACAGTGCCAATATCCGCCCTTTTCTGTCTGTTTCCTCTGCCAAAGCTCTCATCCATGCCCTAGTCATCTCACGCCTCGACTATCGTAACCTCCTCCTTGCTGACCTTCCCCACTCTCACCCTTCTTCCCTTATCTCTGTTCAAAACTCTGCTGCCAGGATCATCCACCTAGCCCGTCGCTCTGACCATGTGCAGCCTCTCCTCTCCTCTCTCCACTGGCTCCCTCTTCCTGAGCGTATTCTGCACAAGCTCCTTGTTTTCACCTACAAAGCCCTTCACAACCTCGCTCCCCCTACCTCTCTGCCCTGATCTCCCTCCAAACCCCTGCTCGAACCCTCCGCTCCTTCTCCATCCCCTCCCTCACCCTCCCATGCCTCCCTTGCTCCCCCAACCACCTTCATCCCTTCTCCCTCGCTGCCCCGCATGCCTGGAACTACCTCTCTGTCCTCATCTGCCTGGCTCCCACCCTCCACACCTTCATGTCCCTCCTCAAAACCCACCTCTTCCACTCTGCCCTTCCTAACTCCTGCTAACCATTCCCACCCAGGATTATCCCCCACCTGCTATCTGTAAACTCCCAACTTACTGCAATCAAGCCAAGAACATGTACCTGAGCTTTCGCATCCTCATGAATGTTGCATCCCTTGTCTCTCACCCTGTTCCCCCTTCCCTGTCTCCCCTCCCCCTGTCTTTAGATTGTAAGCCCCCGGGCAGGGACCGTCTCTAACTTATTCTTTGTAAAGTGCCAGGTACATTGCTTGTGCTATATAAATGCTTATAATAATAATAATAATAAAAGGCCCTTTTCACATGGCGCTGCTGGGTGGCAGGATGGGTGTGCACCAGTGGTGGGTGGAGGTGGGTGTGCTTCTTTTCCCATGGGCACACACCCAACTCCACCCACCTCCACTCATCTTCACCCACAGAGCCTCCTCCATTTTGTCAGATGGCTCTGTGGGTGGGAGATGGGTGTGCACTGGGAGCGCGCATACACCCCCATCCACCACCTGTGGTGTTTCCACAGGCACACATCCATACCACCCCCACACCGCACACCTGCCCACACACCCAGCGGGGAGGGACGAACATCTGTGCAAAAATGGCCTAAATCCGTATAGCAAAAATCACATTAAAAACCTTACTGGATAGTGATAAATGTCACTGGGTCTTAGAAGAAGACAGAATCATTAAAACTCCCAATACAATTATTTTTAACATCCGCTTCTTAGGCTAACTACCTATACAGTTCTTACACCAGGCTAACACACTCAGGAACTACAATGTTCTGTCCATGTAATACTCAAATAATCATAACTTTGCTTTATACTGACATTTTTTAAAATAGCCCAAACTCTGAAATATCAGTCATCCGTAAGAACTGTTAATTCACAGACACTGGGATGTTTTACCTTCACTGATGCAATAGCTGAACCCGCTCTGTACTTTATGCCAAATATACTCCATAGAAAAATACATACTTTACAAGAACTTTACAAAATCCTGTAAATAAAATAAAACTTTTCAGCACTGGCCAGCACCACCACTGCAATTGGCCAGGGCCCTGGGGATTTGATGAAGACTCTCTCCGGGCTGGTCAGGTTACCTACCTCCCTAAACATTGCTCCATGCCTCCAACTTCCTGGTTGGCTGCTGGCCTGTATATAAGGCCATCCTGAAGCTGCAGGAAGCTTTGTGGATCATCTGTTCCTAGGGCTGCCATACCTCCCCTTTAATTCCCTGGTTTCAATGTAGCCCTGCAACATATATTTTTCATATGTGGCCTGGATTAAAGGGGAGGTGTGGCAACCCTATCTGTTCCCTCTGTCCCCTCCGCGTGCTTAGCTCATGCCCCCTGGTTCTGTTCCTCCTGTGTTGGACTGAATCTGCCCGGCTCCTTGTTTTGGAACAGATTGCTCTGTTTCTCTTTTGTTTTGGACTTTACCTGTGCATGCCTGACTCTGATTAGAACTGGTTCTTCTGCCCTCGGTGTTGTCTTCATGCCCTGCCAGCCTGCCTGTCCCACCCACTCCTCCTGGAAAGAAAGAAAGAAAGAATGTTTTTAAATGAGCAAGGCAGGCAGAGGGGATCCGTGGCCACTGTGGCCTGGCTGCAGGGCGCCCATGCCCATAAAGTGTGTGGGGAGCGCTTCAAATGGGCGGCCCCCAGCATGGCTACCCCTGCCACGTAGGCGGCCACCATACGTTGAGCTGGCCCTGCATGGCGCACTCCTGATATTTCAGCCGTGCTCCGTGTGTGGCTATGAGTGGTCGCTGCATGGGTGATGGGAGTGCGCATCCCCATGTTCCACCTTCACACAAGCAGTTGGATGCGTGGTCGGTGAGGGGCCATGCATGGGTGTGTCTCATTTAAAAACACCCAGCAAAATTCCATGTTATTAACCTTTATTCTATGCTACTGGAAGGTTTGAGAAGCTATAAGCAAATGAGCTGGGTACCAACGCTGTGGTTTTACTGTTTGTTTCCTTCCACCTTGAACTGCTGCTTCCTTCTGGCCAAATCAACAAGCAGCGGTATGAAGATGGTGAGTGATGTTAGACTTGGTCAGAACTGCACTGTTGACAATGGCTGAGGTGAGTGGGCTGTTGTGAATGGAGCTGGAGCTGCAATGTAACACTGGGTGGAAGGGGCTGGCCATGTGCCATTTTCTCAAGATCGTATAGCTCATGGCTGTTGAAATAGGTAAGTTCACTTCCACTTTGATTCTATTTTTTTTAATTAGTTGAATCTCTTTTAAATTTATTTTACATTTGCAAAATATGCTCCACAGCTAACAATAAGTATTTCTTCACACGCTGATTCCTATGGACTCAGATATTTTGGATGCAGATTCTTTGATATGTGTATTTCCTTCTCCTGATAAGCTGTTTCCCGCTATATTCTCAACCCATACGTTTGCCGTCTCTGTGTGTTTACCACTACCTATTGTTTCTTAGTTTGTCTCCTGCACCAATATAAAATGTTACAGCTGTTTTTAAGGCCCTCTTCACACAGGCGCTCCCCCCCCCGCACACGTGTGCGGGTGGGTGGGTAGGCATCCATAGGAATGCCGCGAGTCGCCACTGCCGGCGGTGGGGGTGGGGGCGGTGCATGCGTATTCCTGCTCTCCACCCATCACCCATGCATGGAGCAATGGGCTCCAATGCTGGTTGCTTCGTGTGTGGAGATGGGTGTGTGCCCATGAGAATGGGCACGCACCCACCTCCACCCACCCCTGGCACACACCCATCCCTCCACCCACTGTGGCCTGTTTGAAAAGGACCTAAATGTCTGGCACATCTCGCTCTCTCTTTACCCCCTCCCACCTTGTTTTGTCCATTCCCAGCATTCCATGCCCTCTCACATATACCTGCCCTTCATTTGCTCAGTTTATATGTTTCTACTGGCGATACTACATGCCTAAGGAAGGACCCTGTATGGCCTGAAAGCTTGCTTATTTCAACCAACAACAGTTGGTCCAGTAAAAGATACCATTTGAAGCACTTTGTCTCTGATAGAGCAACTGAGAAGACTATTTACTGCAGTGCCATCTGGTTAATTCAAATAATACTACTGATACTTGCTGCATTCCCAGTGTCCTATTGAGGAAAAGCTACATAGAGCTTTATAAATCTTAATAAAAAATGTAGAATGAAAACCTTATTTTATTTGTCCTATCAGAAATTCCACCCCCATATTCTCCCTACATGTAATCATCTACTGCTGGGACAACTGAAGCATTAAAAAACATTCCGCATTTAATGACATCTCATCGTAACCAAGCCAAGTACGTGCACTTGAGACCTCGCATCTTCATGAATGTTAGACCCCTTGTCTCTCCCT
>QEPC01001865.1:43127-65962 GCA_003113815.1 Sphenodon punctatus | reverse complement strand
GCGAGGGTTGCCTAACAACCCATGCCGGTTCAGTTACTGTGTTCCCGCCATGCGGGCTTTACCTCAGCACCCTCTCCCCTGTTGCAGTGTCAGATACTCCTGCAAGGAGGGGGTGAACACATCCGGCCACCGCAAGAGTAGAGGGGATGCAACACCCCTCCGCAAACTCCCCTCCCCCTACCACCATCCCTGTCGTGCCCCCCTTTCCTGCTGGGAGAGGGGCCCGACAACTCACCTTTGCAGGCAAGGTGCCTGCAAAGGATCAATTATCTGAGGAGCCCCTCCTAAGGCTGCCATCTTGTCTTCTCTCTCCCCCCTGTCACTCTGTTCCCCCTGTGCTCTGTGCTGAGATAACACCTCACCTGCCCAGAGGCAGCAGGTGGTGTCAGCTCCGCCTCAGCTTCGTGAGCCCAACAGCACTCTCTTCTCCTCAGCTCTGCCTCCTTGGGGGGATTACACTTGGATAATGGATTGGAAGCAGATCCCCAATCATGATCTTATGTACCTATAACATAACTTACTCCTCCCTCATTCTCCTCTTTCTTGTTTTTTGTGCCTCTTTCAGAACTTGGGTAAACCAGATGTGTCTCCTGGGGTGACACAGGGACACCAAAAATATTTCTATGCCAATAGGAGTGGAGAGTGGAGTCCCATTGCATAGCTGATCATTCAGAAATGCTGGAATGGCTTTCTTAGCATGTCGATACCCCTGTGGCTGCTCTTATTTTTGAGTAGGACAAATGAGTTCTGGTATTTCCCCATGACAGAATTAGGTTTTTTTGCCTACCCCTATCTTTTGTGAGCTGTGCAGAGCACCAAGGGATCTTGGCTAGGACAGAAATTTGATACTGTTACCTGAGGTCTGTGTACTCTGAGGTCTGAAACTATTACCTGAGGTCTCTGTACTCTTATCCTCACCACATGGACCAGCCAGCCATCATTCTTAATGTAACCAAGCCAAACACATGCACCTGAGACCTTGCATCTTCGTGAATGTTAACACCCCTTGTCTCTCCCTATCTCCCCTCCCCCTCTGTCTCTCAGATTGTAAGTCCTAGAGCAGGGACCGTGTTTATTCCATTGCTTTGTAAAATGCCAGGTTCACTGCTGGCAATATATAAATGCTTGCTAATAATAATAATAATAATAATAATAATAATACAAATTACTCAATTTTCACTGAGATCCCAGTACTTGATTCATTTTGCTGAGTACCAAGTAAACAAGGAATTGGCCCCAGTACCAGCTACTCCTTGCTTGAGGAATGTGGGGCTGAGGGCAGTAGGGGACAGGGAAGAGGGAAGGGGCAGGGAATGGGGGAAGGGCTGGCAAACAACAGAGGTAGCCAGCACACCACTATGTGGTCCAGTATACTCCCAGTGAGCATTAGAACAGCAGATGCACTCCACAGCAGAGCTCTGGCTCCCTACACGTTCCTGTGAGTTTACTGCCCCCAGTCCACCCTTCCCTTCACCCTGCCCTCTGCCCCCCTTCTTCCCCCAACCCTTCCTGCTGCACCCAAGTACTGATTATTTGCTGAGAGTTATTGAGGAGTGGCCAAAAAACCCGAGCCCAATGTCTGGAAACTTGGAAATACTTGAGAATATTTGTTTTGTACTCAGTTGAGCTGTAATCTTGGCCAATATCAACACTACTGTGTCATTTGCCCTAAATTTGGTGTAGCATTGTAGTGGCCATGCCAGCGCTAATCAATCTAAGCATACAAATACTTAAGTACATAGGAAACCTTTCTTGTGGAAGTGTAAAACTGTGTACGCATGTGTGTAATGTTATGCATCTGCTTAATCTCTACAGTAGAGATTTCCATATTGTAAGATGTGGGACCTCAAGTAGATCATATGATCTGTTGCTGGGGCACAGTCTTGATTGCTAATTGATATATTTTGTATGTATTTATTGATGGAAATAATATATATCTAAATCTGAAAATGGGGTCACAGGCAAAATGTTTGATTGCTCCTGAGGTAAGAGACCTTACATTACAGAGGCCTTGTCCCTGTTGATGGGACATATGTTACTGAACAATACACAAACAATTACATATGTTACTGAACAATACACAAATATTTTTGATCACCCGACTGACTCTACTCACTATGTTTATCAACCTTACCAAAGGTGTGTGTGTGTGAAGGGGGGTGGGGTGTAAAAGAGAAAGGGATTTGTTTGAAAAAGAGAGATTGTGTGTGTGTATAAAATATAATGATTGCATGATTTATTACCCTTGGTTTTGCAAATTTTTCACATTCTCTTCTAAGTTTAGCATTACTTACATAAAAGTAATGTTGGTCGGTACTGATATGTAAATCATATCCCTTGAGTGCTTTCCACATTTTGTGAAATTGTAATGGAGTTCAAATAATTCTGCTTCAAGTGCTGGTATTTGTAACCCTTTGGGTCTCCAAGTTTGATGTTTCCCATTTATTCATATTCCTTTAAAAAGAACAGAAAATAAAATGAGCACAACAAAGATACAGCATTATCTATTGTTTTCAGCTTCTAATCCCTAGTGATAGAACTATTTTAATTATCCGTGTATGAGAAGTATTCAGCTTCCCAAAGTAATATGGGATATTGCGCGCTCTCTCTCTCTGGCTTTTTTCCTTTTTTTTGGTTGACTACCCAACATCTTTAAAAGGAACCACATTCTCTTCCTAGGATTTAAAAGTAATTACATGAACATTTTTCAATAATAAATTTGAGCAAAATATTTATACAAGTTGTCGCTTTACGTTCCCCAGATTTTCATATAGCTTCCCATGCCTGGCACTCTTCCAAAGAGAATACTGACTTCTAATTAAATTTAAAGTATCTGGAGATAGCCAGGGAGACTTTGTTCTCCTACTGCCTGGAATTTAAGAGGAACAAGCCCATCACACAGAGCAATAAACTTTTTATTATAATGCTGTGTTTATTTCCACAGGGATATGGCTGATTCCTGGCCAGTGCAGTGAATCTGGATCAGGGTAGGTTATATGTCTTATTAAACTTTTTTTTAAAGGAAGATCTAAACAGCAATGGCTATAAAAACACTCAACAGTTATGCTTCACATGCTGTAAATATTATTGCTGCTTAATCAGTACCTGATTGCAAATTAAATCCAACAAAAACTGCTTCAAAACAGCTCAAATAGCAATCAGTTCAAAATTTATAAAATACTGAGAAAAGCTATTAACACAGTGGAACAAAAGTCAAAACTGTCCATTTGGTCCAGATCAGCTCCCTTGGCATTGGTGCACTGAGCCTGATTGCTCTGTGCACTTACATCATGATATATGTATGCCCCTGAACATGGTATATACAGGAGTTTAGATACAAGTAGTTTTATTTAATGCCTGCTTTTGAAGGTATCCTTGCTTTTTGGGGTTCAGATACAAAGATTTCATCTTTACATTTTAGCTTACTTGTATTTTTATGTTTCTCATATGAGGTTCTATAGCTTGTATACTCCACATTTAGGATAATAACTAATAAACAAAACAAATGACCTCATACCATAGTGTATTTGAATGAAGAATTAAACTCTTCTCTAAACATATGGCTCACTCCTACAAGGCCTGTGCACAATTTAGGGTGTGATCCTGAATCCATCTGGAACCAGCGCTAGCCCTTAGCAATGGGTGGAAGCAGAAGTGATGGCCGTGCAGTGGCAGCCAGACCTGATCCAGGTCAGAAAGCTGTGGCATACATGGGTGCACAACAAACGTGCCCACAGCCAGCCTGTCAGGGAGGACAGAGAGACGCAAAAGCGTATGGCCAGCTGACGCCACCCCCATGCTGCACCCAGTGTCCCACCTCATGCTATGACAGCCTGGCCATGACCTACCTGATCCAGGCCAAGTTTGCTGGGCCACAGGAATATGCCAGTCTGCTGTAGCACAGTTTAGCATGACTGAGCGGGCCTTAGCCCAGGCTAAGACCTGGGGGCAAGAGTCCGGGCGAGCCGGAGACATGGCCCAGGGCAATCCCTAGCCAACATTTGGAAGTTTCTGCACAAATGTGCAGGTGAGATGTGGTGCAAAGTGGGTCAAAGCGGCTCACAGTGACCCAATCTCACATCTTTTTACCCATTGATGTGGAACCCATAAATGTGAATGGGGCATATGTCAGTGATAAAGATTAACACTAGTGCCAAACAGTTTCAGTATTGCATCCTCAGTACCAATTAAAAATGGTGGGGCTGATCCCATGCCCTGTGGATCCTGTGCACAGCCACGCACATGCACAGATCTCTGCAAACCGCACCGACCTCCATTGCAGGCACATATTTTCTGTGGCTATTTGGGGAAGACATTCTACAGGTGGGACTGGGTTACAAATCTGAACATAATATTAGAATTAGAAACTGCTTATCATAAAACATTGTGATTTTAATAGCAGTTTGGACTATCCTCTTATATAAAAACACAAATAGAGAAAATATTCTGGAAAAATCTCTAGATAATTTTCCTTTAAAAAAAATAATAATTAAAAAACCTCACATCTCTAGGAAGTTGTGCCCCTGAATTGACTTTGTTCTCTTGACTCTTGATTTGGCTTTGTTTCTGTGACTTCTGACTCAGGGCTGGCCTTTACCCAGGCAACCCAGGACAACCGCCCGGACCCCACTCTTTTCTCAGTGGGTGAAAACAAGCAACACATGCCCGCCATGGCCTTCTATGGCCCACCTGGGCCAGGGACTCACCATCACATGAGTTTCTGGGCCACCAGAAGTGGGCCCACTGCTGCCCTGGCCTGGGTAGGTGGCTGACCTGGATGTGGTCCCCTAGAAGATCCCAGGCTCACAGTCCGGGATAATGGACACCCAGGCAGGCCAACGTCTGTTCCCTCAGCTATTCCCCACCAGGGATCCAGGGCCACCATATTTTCTGGTCATGGTGCGGGCTTGGGTGCTGGGGACATGCCAGGGCAGGGCTACCCACCCACCCATTTGTTTGTTCTCTTCCCTACCACAGGTAGGGTGAAGAGGCTTTACTGACCAGCCTGGTCAGGCTCACATCTGTTCAGTGCTTCAACCGAACTAAGCCACAGGCAGCCCCACCTCCCCAGACTATGTAGCCCAGTGTGTCAGCTGCACGTATGTTGTCACTCTATTTCTGGGCTCCTACAGTGGCCCTTGATTTCACCAGGACAGGGTGTAGGGCTGCTACTTTCTCCCAGCTGGTCCCCAAACATGACCACCTTGGTTGCTGCAGAAGGTGGCCCTGAATGGGCAGGTCCACAAGGTCAGAGGGGCCCCACATTTTATCTTCACCCTGAGCCCCACAAATTCTAAGGCCATCCCTGTTCTGACCCATGTCCAAGAATGGCTTCGTGGTCTGTCTTTTGGTTTTGAATTGGTCTCTGACACCACTTGCACAAAAGTCTGTCTGTGATCCTGAGCCGGGTTCTGATACTTATTAGGTGACTAAACAGGAATTTATCAACCTAGCTTTAGGCTCCTGGCATCATCATCATCATCATCATCATCATCATCATCATCATCATCATCATCATCATCATCATCGTCGTCGTCCTCCTCCTCCTCCTCCTCCTCCTCCTCGTCATCATCATTTATTGCTTCTCATTATTAATTATGATTATTATTATTATTTTATTATTCATTCTGTTTATCCAAAAAGTTGGATAATAGTTCACATTTCATGTCCAATTCATTTCCCTCTTCCTTTCTGAGATTGTCACCTGCAACACTTGTCTCCCCTCAAGAAATTTAATTGAGACCTAAAGCTCATTTCACACAGTGTGTAGAAATATCATCAGATGGTAACATCTTACGGTTACTACAAAACATGACTTGGCTTAGAAGCAAAAATTCTACATTATATTATCAGTTACCTCAGCCACCAAGTTCCTAAACTGTCACGCTTTCTACCACAAAGCTGCCATATAATAGTGTAAAAAACTTGCTGCTCTTAACTACTTTGTCACCTTAACTACTTTGTCTCCCATCTCTTTCAACATGGCACTCACACTATTTCCTGGCTGCAGCTCATATATGACAATGAAAAGATTGCTTAAACACCAATGCTTGAGTGTGCATTGATTATTACAAAAAAATGGGAATTAACATAATTGTTAAGGAATATTAATATTAATTCCTTAACATAATTGTTAAGGAATTTTAAGTAGTTTTTACAATTAGTAGCCAAGTATGCTGGAATATCCTACTAGGAGCAATATTCCTTGTAAGCATTCAAACATGGCAACATTTTAGCTACTACTTGCATGTGCTGTGTGCATCCCGCATGCACTCACATGCACGCAAAATGTGCACATGTCTATTGAGAGCAAATTGTGCCACACAGAACCTGCTTGGGATTGCGCCACTGAATGGGTATGAGATGATGGAGGGTTGGACTACATGGGCCAAGGTCTTGGACAAGATGGCTCTTGAGGTCTCTTTCAACCCTACGATTCTATGAAAACTTCAGACTAGAAATGAAAAGTAATAAAGTGATTCCTAATAATGTTATAGCCATAGGCACGATCTTTTTTCATGCAGTGATACACACATGAAAGTTGTGTATGAAGTACCACACTAGACGTAAGTGAGTGTCAAATCCTCACTCACATAGAGAGACCTCATTGTGCAGTATAGCCACACTCAGTAGGCTGCTGTCTGTAATGTAGGGATGTGGAACACATCACTACCTGGAAGCATAAATGTGAGCATGTCACATGAAGCGGTTGTGCTGGGCTATGTGGGGTATTAACACTGCATTTGCAAGTGAGAGTGGGCAATGGGCAATGATGTCTTTCACTGTAAAAAAGGATATGGCTCCCACAGCACTTAAGCAAACAATTTATGTGAGCATAACCTCATTACGCACTGGACAAATGAGAAGTGGACCATAGGCAGACTTTTTCACACACAATGCTTTGCCCCACATTCTAATAGGCAAAGCCATACAGAAGGTGCATTACTCAATGATACTCAGAAAAACAGCGCTATGCGCAGTCAGGCAGTATTAAGCACTTTAAACAAGTCCAGCTTTAAGGATGACACACTTTAAAATTGCTACTGTGCCAAAGGCAATGCCATCACTTTAACATTCAGGGGTTCCTTATTGCTGATAACAGAGATGCTACGTAGGGAAAAATTAAGCTTAGGGTTGTCAATGCCAAAGAAACATAATGCAATTCAACTCGATCTTGTGTAAGAAATGACATTTCATGATCACAGATGAATGGTTTCCATGTGGCAAAGCTCGTGAAAATTAAATTGTAGGCAGAATCTAAAGCAATGCCATATCATTCTAGTATAGTCCAAATTTTCATCAATTTGATTGCCTAAATTAAGCGTGTGAAAGTAAAAGAGAAGTGAACTGTGTGTACATACAAATACCTGCATATGGGTATGGTGTGGGGAGGATACCAGGATGGTACTATTTTAATGTCTTAATTTTTTCTTCTAATTTCATTAGAAGAAATCAACAAAAAGAAAAAAAACTGCAGACTAAATCCAATTAAGGGTACTGCTGCCAAAAGCAATTTACAATGTGACTTAACTTGCATACAAGCCTGAATAGAAACTCACAGAGGGTGAAAACAAATGAGACAGTAGCCCGCAGTAGCCCATGAGTCATCTGATTCTCATTATGGTGGCCACCAACTGTTCGCCCACTTCCACCTTGGGATGGGTGGGTGGCTAGTTGCTACCAGACATGTCATCTGGTGCAGTTTGGTCACATAACATGGGCTAAGATTTACCCAGCCAGGCTAATCCTGGCTAACATGTACCCTCTCATTCATTAGGCTCCCCCCAGAATTGCTGCGAGGCAAGATCTGAGGAATGGTTCCAGGGAGGCGTGCTCACCAGGCTTGCAAAACAACAGATCAGGGTGGCCCAGTAGAGCACACTCACCTGGCCTGCCAAATAACTGATGGGCGACAGGAGCAGAGGAGTGCATTCACCCAGCACTCCAAAGAGCTGGTCGGGGAGACCCAGAGGAGCATGCCCACCCTGAATGTCAAACAGATAATCAGGGGCCCTGGAGAAGTGATCTCACCTGACCTGCTAATCAGCTGATGGGGAGGGTGCTAATGGAATGTGCTCATCCAGCCTGCCAAACTGGTGGTTGGGGTGGGGTTGGGTGGAGGAGCATACTCACCCAGCTAGGGCTGAAATGCGGATGTGTTTCGAGTCTCATAAAAATCTTGCGAGAATCGAGAACCTTTAGCAAGATCTTTAACAGTGTGGGAATCTTGCAAGAATATCACTTACAAAGAATAAAGCAACTACATATGTGCAAAATGGCCAACAGGCCATGCCCTCCAAAATGGTGGCAACACTGCCGGCGCCATTTTGGGAAAGGTCTGTGTGTGCGCAGAGTGGCCCAGCACATGGTTTTGTGCACATGTGTAGTTCTTTTTTCTTGTTTTTTCACCCAGTGTGGATTTGGTGGCTGCATAAAGAAAGAGAAAGAAGGGAGAGAGACAAGACAGACAGATGAGACATACAGGGTATGAGACTCTGTGCAGGCCGCAGCACACACGTGACTCCAGAAAGTTAATCGAGATAAAAGTCTTGGTTAAAAAAGTGTCTAGAACCGGGGCTTTTCTCAATTCTTGATTCTCACAGAAATCCAGCTGAGAAGCTTGATTCTCTATAGGGATGGTAGTAGTAATGACATTTATTGGTTTGACCGTTTGGCCGACACAATATAAATACAATACAATACATCCATCATAGAGATGCATAACAAAAGAACAACAGTAGTGCTAAAAACAATTCAATGCATCAATCATACTATCAAATGAAATCAACAAAATAATTAAAAGGAAAGTAGAGGAAAATCTTGAAACTGATTACAAAAGACTCCAGTACTAGAGACACATGTCTAAACCATTCTACGTTGTGCCACAACAATGATTATAATTATACATATAGGCCAACTTCTTTAACATTCTAACAAAGCCAAATCCCTCCTTTTGGCAAGTAAGAAAAGAAAATTTGCCGCCCTACACATAATCCTTTCATTTGTATTGGCCAAGATAAATTTTATCTTTTGGTCATAATTCCACCAGGAGGTCACTAAATCCAATAGCCCTTTAAACTGGTAGCGAGTCTTTACAGATAACGCACACTCAAAAAAGTAGTGGTTTAGATCCTCAATTTGCTCTACACTCACAGATTCTTTGATGGTACGGAATCCCTCTCAAACATCCCTCTAATACGTTCGAGGGCATTAACTGAAATCTGCCCAATGTAAGTGCCTTCCTCAAAGCAAAGCTGGATATACATACCAAATAAATTTCTAATTGGTGTAACATTTTAATCTTCCCATACTGGGGGGCAACCACTGACCCTGTGACCAATGCCATGTCATGTTGCTTAGCAATGTCAGCAAGTCGAGCCTCAAGTAATCTTTTCAGAGAACCCCTTGGAAGACCCTCCAAGGGTTCGAGAGAGAAACCAATTAAATGCATAAGGCGTCTTCTCCATGTAAATTTTTTTTTGATTTTTTTTTGTTCCTCCCAACAACCATAGGGGAGACTATCCTTGGGCATAAACATTAGCCTAATCCAAAAATTACAAATGGTCACTGGGGCCTTGTAGGTTACAGGTAATACTCCTGTTTCTGCCCTCAGGAAAGATACTGGAGTATAGACAGGTACACCTAAAATCCTTCTGACGATCCCATTTTGGACCACTTCCAAAGAAGAGGCCTCAAAGCCCCATAGTTCGACCCCATACAACATTTGGGGTATGAGTTTATATGATATCAGCTGGATGGCTTGGTTGATCAACCTTCCCCCACTAGTAGCCCAGAATATGACAATTCCTCATGGTGTTTGCTGTGTTTTTAACTTAACAGCTGCCAAGTAGTGTGTCCAAGAACCAGAGGCAGCAAAATTCAGCCCCAAGTATCTGAAACTGGGCACCTGATCAATTTTATTTCCATCCAGTTCCCACCTGTGTGTGCGCGTTCTCCTGGCAAAGACTACGATCTTTGTTTTGACATCGTTTATTTTTAACATTTCAGCCTTACAGTAGACACTTAGAACCACCAGCACCCTTCTCATCCCGTTCTCAGTGGTCAACAGCAGCACCATATCGTCCGCGTATAGGAGAATTGGGAGAGCGCTCCTATCTATGTGGGGTGCAAGGGTCAACTCGTCTCTATAAGCATCTAAAATTTCATTTATATAACATTTGAAAAGAAAGGGTGCTATCACGCACCCCTGCCTATATGGAAAGGTATAGCATCCGTCAGAGAACCTTTACAAGAGAACCAAACTCTCATATATGCTTGTGTGTGCAATTCGCGAACCAAAAAAAGGAGTCACCTATCCAAATTGGTAGCTGATAACTTTGCCCAGAGCCGGTCCAGATCAATTTGATCAAATGCTGATTTAAGATCAACAAATGTAGCAAACACATTGCCCTTCCTAATTTGGAAGTATTTATTGATCAGGTGTTCCAATACTTAACAGTGATCTACTGTCACACGGCCTGCTCGGAAACCCACCTGTTCTTCATGGAATATATTGTGTTTCTCTGCCCATGCCTCCAGTTTAGCCAAGAGGAATTTGCCATATAGCTTTGACATAACGTCCAACAAACTAATGGGTCTTTAATTTGCTGGATAATTTTTGGAGCCGTTCTTGTAAATCGGGATCACTATACTGTTGTTCCACCCTGTTGGAAATCTCCCTGTGATGTTTATACTGTCAAAAAATTTGACAATGACAGGTGTCCACCAGTCTACATTCTCTCTAAATACCTCACCTGGAATCCCATCCTCCCATGGAGCCTTTCTCAAGGGCACAGCTACTTTAAGGTTCTGTACTTCCATTTCATCCACCGGATTCCAGGAGGGACAGTCTGTCAAACAAAGATCTATCTTAGGATTGGTAGTTCTGTTTCCAACAGCTGAAAATATACCCTGGAAATGCTCTTTCCAAGCTTGGGAAGATATTTCAGAACTCAATATGTGACGTTCCTCACTCATCCCCTTTTTCACCAGTTTCCAAAATGTAATACCATCTTTCTGTTCAACTGCCAACCCTAATGTCTCCCACAGAGATACTTGGTAGTTTTTCTTCTTTTCCTTAATCCTTTTCTTACAGTTAGACCTTACAAACCTTAGCTTGTCCAGATTTTGCCTCACTGGCCTTTGCTTAAACCCACGGACTGCCTGATTTACAGCCAACATAAGGATACTACATTCCTGGTCGAACCAGGCAGGCCCTTTATTCCTAGTCCTGTTCAGTGAGGCTGCGTTTAATGTATCCCCTAACTCCCTATAAGATCATTATATGCGACTATAGCCCTATCCTCACTAATCCAGGAATCCTTGATTTTGATCTTTAACTCCAAGAATATTGTATCCATTAATTTTTTCCATCACTTCTTCAGCCACCCTCTGATTCCATTTTATACAGACCTTCCCTGGAGGGTTTACCTTCATATCCTGAGTCTTACAAGTCCTAGGGTAAAAAAGAGTCTCTGCTAGTAGGATTTTAACTGCTATTATCTGGTGATCACTAGCCCCTGAGGGAATAACTGTAAAGTCATGAAAGTTATCAAAAGACAGATTGGGGATACATATATAATCGAGGACACTAGCCCCGCCTTCCCTGACAAAGGTGAATGCACCATGTTTGTCCGCTCTTCCCCTCCCATTTATGGTGCACCAGTTCAGTCTAAATAAGCATTTTGAGAACTGCAATTCTTTGGAGTTACAAATGGAATCCCTGGAATTTCGATCACATCTTACCAACCCATTTTCTCCTTCTAGACCCAATCTTTCCAAGATCTTTTGATCGGAATTTCATATTCTCGCATTTACATCATTAGCTAGAATAGGAATGTCATTTGGGTACTTCACTCCACATTCCTCAACAAAATTTTCTAATGCACTCCAAATGGGAGATCTCTCTATAATACCTTTAAAACATGGGATATTGATATTTATAACTATCATGCCTTTATTCTGACCCCTAGGAAATTTGCTGCCATTGTGTTTAGGGGCGGGTTTGGAATCTCCTCCCCTTCGATCATTGTCCCCAGTTTGAGCAAAATGGCCAAGCCTCCTGGTGCTCTTCCATACCTAGTCTCCCTAATGGCTGGATGGCCCCAGATTCTATACCCAGCCAACTCTAAACTTGAAACGTTTTTGAACCAAGTTTCCTGTACACAAATAATGTCATGTGCAGATATAACACTCCCACCTCCACTATCCAAGCATGTTTTCCACTCAAAAACATTCCAAGACATTAGGGACATTAGCCTGGGGGTAATAAATTTGTCAAAAGGGAAGCCTCAACATTTCATTTGAGGGTAAATCCAAAGTTTCCCCAAGGATTGGAGTAAGTTGTGGAATAGGTGATGGTACACCATCACGGTTTTCTAATGTTCCTTCCAAACAGATCTTGCTAGTCTCCACCTCCCCTGTTTCCCTTGATTTACAAACTGGAAACTCCCCTTTGTCCAAACCAACTCGGACCCCAAGTTCACTAATTGATCATTTCCCAGCACATTATCTACCACACTTCTTTCCACTATTCCCGCAGTTTTAACGTCAATTATAGTTTTGGTTTAGGAGGACTGGAACGCTATCGACTCGCTCATTTAGATATCTGGGAGAGTTCTGTTGACTTGCTCCAGCTCAACTATAGCTGAAACTTCAAGAGACTCCCTATTTCTGCCCAATATAGGTCCCTGGAGTATAGGGATCATAACACGCGCTTTAATAAACAGGTCAGGGGATTGTACTCCTGAAAGCCTATACATCCTCTGCCTTGCAGCCCTTGATCTATTAACCTGGCTGATGCAGGATTCCATCATTTAACTTCCCTAATTGGGACTGCAAGGCTTCCATGCACTCTAATAGATCCACCTGTTCTACCGAGGGATGGGCGAACAGGTCGCAGTTCGGTCGTTCGGTCGTTTGGTTCAGTCGCTGAGTTTGGGTTTGGTCGTTCAGTTTGGTGGTGTTCAGTTTGGTTCATCCATTTGGAGATTGGTTTCGGTTTCAGTATCAGTCTAGCTATCATGTGGTCCCTTGATTGCATCAGAAGCCGGAAACCAGACATTAGAGTGCATACGGAGCTTGTGTAGTGAGAGAGCGTGTGTGTGTGGCTGGCTGGCTGTTTCGTTCTGTTTTTTTGTGTTTTGACTGTGTTGTGTGTTGGTTTGACTGTGTTGGTTTGGCTGGTTGGTGAGTTGGTGTGGGTGACAGTTTGCTTTTTAGCTGTGTGTTTGTTTGAAAAAAAAATGAAGAGGGTGCAGAGTAATCATCGAACTTGGGGGAAGGCCAAGGTGGTGGTCCCAGAGCCGGTGTTGGAGGAGGTGGAAGAGGTTGCTGCTGCGGCCGCTGCACCTTCAGTGGTGGAGGAGGCCAGTTTCTCATGAGAGGAACAAGAGGGCACAGGAGGTTCTGCCACTGCCAGTGACAGGTTTGTAAACTTTTTTTTTTACTTTGAAGGCAAGAAGAATACTATCCTTTAGAGCAAGCTCATTGGCATGCGGGTGGGTGCATGGGTGGTGGGAAGTCAGGCACAAACAGTGGGCAAGGGCATCATGGGTGGCAGCAGATGTCTTCCATAGAGAGAGAGGGTACTGTAGTGTGGGGGGCTCTTCCAGCAGTCAGGCACGAGCACCCCCACCCAAACAGGTGCCAGGCTAGCTAGGGTCTCAACTCTCCAGTTGCCATCCCTACACCCCACCCCCCAAATAAGAGCAAGATTTGCACATGCCAGCCAGGGTCTTTCCAGTTTCCATCCATAGTGCCCCAAGGAGGGCAGGATTTGCACATGCCAGCAAGGGTCTCTCCATTAGGGATGGGTGAACAGAACCGAGTTCAGAAATTTGGTCCGGTCTGGTTCAGTTCAGAAATTCAGTTCGGTTCAGAAGTTCAGTTCAGTCGACCGAACTATTTGAATTCGGTCCAAACTCCGAACTTCCGAACAAGGTTCAGAAATTCAAACCCCATTAAACTAAATGGAATATTATCTATTAGGGATGGGTGAACAGAGCCAAGTTGGGAAATTTGGTTCAGTTCAAAAATCGAGTTCGGTTTGGAAGTTTGGTTCGGTCGACTGAACTGGTCGAGTTTGGTCTGAACTCCGAACTTCTGAACCGCGTTCGGCCATCCCTACTCTGCATTAGGGATGGGCGAACGCGGTTCAGTAGTTCGGTGTTTGGCCCGAACTCGGCCTGTTCGGACAACCGAACACGAACACTAACACGAATGCACCGAACGGACCGAACACCGAACACCGAACGCCGAAATGGCGAACACACCGAACCGAACCGAACACCGAACTACGAAATGGCCGAACACACCGAACGGAACCGAACACCGAACTACGAAATGGCCGAACAGTTCGTTCAATTCGAATCGCGTTCGGTTGTGTTCGGGTGGCTAAAACATGGTCTTCTGTCAGGTCACTGGAAGGCCAAATGTAGCAGGGAGGGGGAAGTCATTTGACTCAGCTAGGAGCAGACTTCCAGGCACCAGGGGTGGAGGGTGGAGAGTGGCTTGGAGTAGCAGCCAGCCTGATGAATCACCATCTCTTTTCGCCTCAGACCACTGGCTTGGCAGTCTATGATTGGCCACGGGCTAGGCTGCACGGAGCCAATGGGGCTGATTTGAGGCGGGCGCAGCAAGAAACAAAACTGTCTGCCTCCCCCCTTCCCAATACCTTCTGAGCTAGTCACTGTTCCTGAGCAGCAGGCGTTTCAGAAGGCTCCCTCACCCAGCATTTTCCAGCTCCCCAATCCATTGCCATCCTCCTCCTATTTCACCCATCCAACCCATCTACCCCCATATTCTCATTTATTTACATTAGCTTTGATAGATTTAGTTGTTATTTTTTGTTTTTATCCCTCCCTGTGTTCAATCTTCAATCTTCCTCCTTCCCTCCCCCCTCCATTGAATATTCCCTCCCCATTCCCTTCCCCTGTTTTTTTGATTCATTAGAGTAGTAGTATATATTATTAATTTATAGATTGATTTAGGTTTCATTTCAGTTTTGTACCCCTCCTTGTCTTGTTTGTGATTGCCCCCCTAACCCCCATCCCATATATTCAATTCATAGGTAGATAGATAGGATTAGGTCGATACATTTTTGTTTGAGTAGTTTAGTTTAAGGTTTACTGATAGATTGAGTTTACTGTTTTCTGTGATTCAGCTTTAGGGTTTGTTGGAGTTATTCATAGCATTTAGAATACATTTATTAGTTAGGTAGTTAGTTAGTTATTAGTGTAGATATAGAGATATAAATATTTGATAAAAAAATTCAATAAAAAAATTAAAAAAAATTATATATAAAAAAACATTGTTTTTTTCGGGCCGAACGGCCGAACGCGAATGCGTGAACCACCTGAACACCGAACGACCGAACACAAATGCACAACCCGATGGCGAACGAACCGAATGGCCGAACACGAACGTACGACCTGCCCGAACAACCGAACACGAACGGCCGACACACGAACGGCCGAACCGAACGGGCGAACACGAACGCGAGGTACGACTGAACGACCGAACACGAACACACGAACCGAACGCGGCCGAACCGAACAGCCGAACGTGAACACACGAACCGATCGCGGCCGAACCGAACGGCCGAACACGAACCGCGATCTGTTCGCCCATGCCTACTCTGCATTGCCATCCCTCCCTAGCACCCAAAGAAGGGTAGGATTTTCACGTGCCAGCAAGGGTCTCTCCATTTGCCATCCCTAGCATCCACTACTAGCACCCCAAGGAGGGCAGGATTTGCATGTGCCAGCAAGGGTCTTTCCAGCTGCCATCGCTACTAGCACCCCAAGGATGGCAGAATTTGCACATGTCAGTCAGGGTCTTTTTAGTTGCCATCCCTAGCACCCCAAAGAGGGCAAAATGTACACATGCCAGCAAGGATCTTTCCAGTTGCCATCCCTAGCACGCAAATAAGGGCAGAATTTGAACATGCCAGCCAGGATCTTTTGGATTTGCACGTGCCAGCCAGGGTCACCATCTCTCTTTGCCATTCCTAGCACCCAAAGGAGGGAGGTGGACCAGAGGCACTGTTCATCATAAATGCATGATATTAATTAGGTGTTGTTTATGTGTTCCTGTTTCAGAGAGGGTGGGGAATCGGATGCCAGCGCTGGTGCCATGCGCAGGACACTGAGGCGGAGTTTGCCAGGGCCACTGTCAGACAGAGGGCGCATGAGGTCAGATGTCTGGTGGTGGTATGAGAAGGAGAATGGATTTGCCATCTGCACGGTAAGGCACAGGGACTGGAAGAACAGGGAATGGATTGGCCTATCTTTTTATGTTCTCTTGATCTGCTGGAAAAGATTTAAGAGGGCCAGACAGGCCTGCCAGTTCTGGCAGGTGGCCACATCTGGGCTCATCACCCATGCAGCGACAAGGGCCTTTAAGGCCAAAGTGGAGAAGCCCACCCAGGACTTCTTGGATGGGGTAGGTCTGCAAGCCATAAATAGGGAGAACTGGCTGGTGGCAAAGTTCCAGGAGGTCGAGGTGGAGAGACAGAAGGTGGAGGCATACTCGCAGTACGTCTCTGCCCAGATGGCTGACCTAGAACTTTACCTCCAATCATTCTCCAAGTGGCAGGCGGCTGCGTCAGGGGCTGCGGACTCTAGCCTCCTGAATGGGTACAAGATGCCAGAGCATGGGATGCCCGACCCTAGGTCCCGTGCTCCCCTTTTGCCTTTCCCCCAAGTTCCGGGGGACAGGCCCAAAGACTGAGTACTAGTAGTCCACTTAAGTGTCCTTTCCAGTTTCTAATGTTTGGTTTTGGTTTTATAATGTTGTTGTTTTTGTTTTTAAAGTGTTAATTAAAGTTATATTTGTTGTTACGAGCTTTGTTTGACCTGCCAATCTTTAATCCCTCTGTGCTGAAGTTCTGGCAGGTGGCAGAATCTCATACAGCTTATTGATCCCTACCAGCAGCAACTGGCACCATAGTAAGTAAGTTATTTAGGGGTGGGAGAATACCAGATGTACCAGTATCGGATCTCCCTGGTACCAGATTTACCTGTACCGGCATACCAGATTTTTAACATTGGACGCGGTACCAGATTTTTTACAATGTGGCTATTGACTTCAATGGCCGCAGTGTAAAAAAATCTGGTACCATGGCCAATGTTAAAAATCCGGTATGCCGGTACAGGTAAATATCAAATTTATCAGATTAAGCCGATACACCCAAATACCGGCAATATCGGATCTCAGGAGAATCGGAATTCCCACCCCTAGTATTAACCCTAAGATGTGCCAGCAGCAGGTGTCAATTTGCAGACAGCCTCCCCAGGAGGAACAGGGCTTGTGTCTGTGTGGGTGTGCCAGAGAGAAAGAGAGAGAGGCTCCTTGGCAGCGGGCAGCAGGCGGCGAGTGCTGGTGGTCAGAGGGGCTTTTTTCCCCAGCAGCTTCAGCGGGCATTCTAGGGTGGCTGTGAAGGAGTAGGCTGGTTGGGGGGAGGGAGGCTGGTGTGCGAGGACCAGGCTTCTGGATGCAGTGGAATCGCATGACAGCCCCTAGTGACTGGAATGATGGTCTCATAATCTCGTTGATGGTTTCTGGGATGGACGGGCATGACTGATTCAGATACAACTGAATGACAGCCTATGGGAATTCAATTATGTCCCTAGAATTAGTGCATGGTTGGGCACATTTCATTCAATCATGCAAAAGATGATAGCAGGAGGTAGAGGAATGCATACAGGCATGCAGGCACATATAATATGTTGTGTTATATTCCATCTCATTCTGGTAGGTTTGCTTCTGGATGTGGGCATTGGGCGCATGACCACAGATGGGAGTTCTTCCTGATTCTGGCAGGTGACAGCTTGAGCTGGATATACCTACCTCTTCCCCTCCAACCCCATCTCTCTCATTCTAGTGGGGAGCCTCTGTCTCTCTCTCTCTCTCTCTCTGTGGCCATATAGTACATGTGACAGCATGGGTGGGATCGTGTCTGTCTCTTCTTCTAGCAGTTGGGAGACTTTCTCTCTCTCTCTCTCTCTTATTTCTCTCTCTCTCTGCATCAATCTGGGAAGGCAGGCAGGAAGCATGGCATGAGAAGCAGGCAGGCTGGGGCAGGCTCAGAGCTTGGTGTCAACCTGGGCGGGCAGACAAGCACCTTGGCATGAGAGGCAGTAGGGAAGGCAGGCTAGGACCTTGGCAGGGCACTCTGATAGACTGGCAAAGACTGTGTGTGCAGAGATCAAGAGAGAGAGAGATCGAGAGAGAGAGATCCAGTCAGATAGATGGTCCAAGATTGTCTAGCTAGAGGCCGGCTGGCAGGCTTAGTTTCCCAGTGCCACCATGCATCATGAGATCAGTCATATAAGGCAACCGAGGCCATCTAGTATGAGAGAGAAAGAGGCACGGTGGACACCGGGAACGTATTTATTTATTTAATGAACTTATACCCCGCCCCTCCTGAGAACAGCTCGGGGCAGCTTCCAACAGCAATAAAAATACAGATAAAAGCAAATATAAAACAGTTTAAAATACATCAAAATACAATTTAAGTACTTAAAACAGGGCCCCGGGATATAATTTAACATTAAAACAATAAACAGGGTAGGTGAGTTAAATTGGGAGGGAGGGACAGCACAGCAGCAGCACAGCAGCAGTAGTCCTAGCCCAGACTGAGGAGGAGAATCCCTGTCCCAAGACTGCCTCTGCCATGGGATGGCGTGTGCCACTGCACCATCAATTCTTGTCCAGGGGCAGCTCAGTGAATCCCAGCAGCAGAAGGTTCACCTTTAGGAAGAGCAACTGCTCGACCAACTTGGTCCCCAGTCTCAGGCAGTGCGCGGAGCAAATATCTCCCACCATGGAGAACACCCGCTTGCTGGGGACAATGGTTGGTGGGCAGGACAGTATACCCTTGGCCACTTTCGACAGGGCCGGCCACATGTTGACCTTGCCGGCTCAGTAGGCCAAGGGATCGCTGCTGGGAACAATGCATGGCTCATTCTCCAGGTAGGTCTCCATGGCTGCTGAGGTGCTGTTGTACTCCCTCTCGTAGCTCTGCCTGGGCACCCCCTGCACCACTGCCCTCAGCCACACTGCTTGCCCTATTGTGGATGGCACCATGCTCCCCAGAGTGGCCTGCACATAGGTCGAGCTGCTTCTGCTGTTCCTGGTAATAGGGGTCCTGCTGCTTCTGGCACTGCTACCTCTAGGGATGGAGGCAGGGATAGACCCAGCTAGATGAAAGGGGGGGATGGCACTGTTCCCACTCCCACCATCCCCAGGGGTGTCCTGCTGCTGCTGCTGCTGCTGCTGCTGCTGCTGCTGCTGCTGCTGCTGCTGCTGCCGCTGCTTCACACTCTCCAAAGCCTGCTCTGCCTCCTGGACCCTACCCATCAGCATGCCCTTCCAGTGGCCATAGAGTGTTGCCTCATGTGCCATTTGGTCTTGACCCTGGGGTCCAGCATGCTTACCACGACATACTTCTTGCACTTCAGCAGGTCATCAAAATGTGCCTTCAGCCCTGCCTTCAGCTGCCGCGCCAGGTCAAACGCCTCACTGGCCAGCTTCCTGTCCTCAGGGCCACAATCCCACCCCACAAGAATCTTATCCAGGCTCCTGTGGAGTCTCTTGACCAGAGGGGACACCTGGATGAGGGTGGCGCTGGAGCTGCTCATGGTCTCCATCATGGCAAGGAACAGTATGAGTACGAAGACTGTGTGAGCTAGGATCTCACATTATGCCCCATTAAACCCTTTCGGTGCCCCACTGTCCATCTCCAGTTGAATCTGATGTAAGGAGGATT
This sequence comes from Sphenodon punctatus, assembly GCA_003113815.1. Classification (NCBI taxonomy): domain Eukaryota; kingdom Metazoa; phylum Chordata; class Lepidosauria; order Sphenodontia; family Sphenodontidae; genus Sphenodon; species Sphenodon punctatus. The sequence goes on along the minus strand of QEPC01001865.1, from coordinate 46,191 downwards.
TCTGCTCAAGAAGCCACTCAAGCATCAGGAAGGTGGATTTCCACCTGGTGGCCACATCCTGGACCAGCTGGTGTGCTTGTGAGCCTTGCTCAGCCTGCTTCTCCTGGAGAATCTCGCTGCCCTTCACCCTCCAGTTAAAGAACCCCGCAAGCTTCCTCCTCCGCTCGATCAGGGAGCTAAGGGTGCCTGTCCCAATCCCCTTATCCTCCAAGCCCAGAGTGTCCCTGATCACCAAGTGAAGGGTGTGTGTGGTGCAAGGGATGCTGGTGAATCCCCCCTCACAGACGCCTTCAGTATATTGGCCATGTTGTCCTTCACCATACACCCCTTGGTGAAGACCGCGCCTGGCGAGACCCACTCCCTCACCATGGTGGTTAGGGCTGCGTGTGGGGTAGGGATGGGCAAACAGAACGGAGTTCAGAAATTCAATTCAGTTTGGTTCAGTTTGAAATTCGAGTTCGTAAATTTGGTTCAGTTCAGTTCGGTTTGAAATTTGAGTTCGGTTCGGAAGTTTATTTATTTTATTTATTTATTTATTTATTTTTAAATTTATATCCCGCCCCTCCTGCCCACAGGGCAGCCCGGGGCGGCGAACAACATTTCATTTAAAACAATAATAAAATTTTAAAACAATTTAAAATACACTACATGGGGAAACCCCCCATCCCTATCCCCACCCCCACCCCACCCCTACCCCCCACCAAAAGCCTGACGGAACAGCCAGGTCTTACATATACGCCGAAACAGCAGGAGAGTGGGAGCCAGCCGAGCCTCCTCCGGAAGCGAATTCCACAGCACAGGGGCGACCACCGAAAAAGATCTAACATCGGTGGCCACCCGCCTCGCCCGGGGAACCTCCAAAAAGGCTCCCACGGACAATCTCAAGGGTCGCACGGGTACATGGGTAGTGAGGCGATCCCGCAGATAGGCTGGGCCTAGGCCGTGAAGGGCTTTAAAGGTTAAAACCAGCACCTTGAACCTTCAGGGTGAAAGTTCCTACGTTCAGTTTGGTTGACTGAACAGACCGAGATCAGTGGAATTCCGAACTTCTAAACCAAGTTCGGCCATTCAGAACCAGGTTTTTTGGTGTGTGTTGCCACTAGGAATGGGTGAACAGAACGGAGTTTGGAAATTCAATTTGGTTTGCTTTGAAATTCAAGTTCGGTTCGAAAGTTCAGTTCGGTCAACCGAACAGACCGAATTCGGTCCAAACTCCGAACTTCTGAATCACATTCACCCATCCCTAGTGTGGGGGCTGTCCACTACTTGTGCCTGAAACAGGGTCCACCTATACCCTGCTTCGGGACCCCTCCTGCCACTCCCCAAAGCTGCCTCCGGGTCCTGCCACCAGTGCGCTGTTACTGCCAGGTAGGAATGCTGGGCGTTCCTGGTGGACCACATGTCTGTGGTAAAGTGGACTGTGGCCCCCCCAGACCCTGCCAGCTACTCTGTCACCCACTCCTTCAAAGACCTATACAGGTCTGGCACCACAGTCCGACTGAGGGTGGAGTGGGACAGCAGCTTAAACTGGGGGGCCAGGAACCGAAACAGCCGCTTGAAGCCCGTGTCATCTACAATGGAAAAGGGCTGCCCATACAGCACAATCATTTCTCCTAACAGGTGCCTGTCTTTCTCTTGAAAGCCACACTGTCCTCCAGCTGCTGATGGCCTTGGCAGATGCTCCCACCACAGCTCCTCCATGGTGGACTGACACTGCTTGCGAGGCTCCTGCTGCTGTTCTTCCCCATAGCAGGAATACTTCTCCTACTGCTAGAGGCAGAAGTTGGTGCAGGACACTTTCCCACTGAAGGAGGCGGGCGACTGACCACTGCAGTCGGGAACTTGCTGGCATTCACTTCCCCTGCCTTCCCGCTTAGCAGCAGAGCACTGTGGCATGATTTCAGGTGCCTCACCATGGCAGATGTCCCAAGTTTGGTGAGCCAAGGACCTGCCCACGCGTCACCACCTTATTGCACACAGTGCACTGCACTTCCCTGGGAGGTGCCAGCACCAGCTTGAAATGTGCCCAGACAGAGGATTCCCTCCCCCTCCTGTCTTCTGGCCCACCCTGGGTGATGCACTGCTGCTGCCAGTGCTTCTGGGAGGGGAAGAACTTGGTGGTGATGACATAGCTCTGGGAGGAGGGACATCCTGAGCCATCGCCTCAGCTCCAGACGTCTCCTCTGTGGGACTAGTGTCTTCTTCTGTTTCATTGTCCTCAATCACTGTGATGTCCTGTGAAGGGTAGTACTGGGACCCTGAGGCTTGACTGCCCACCATGCTACTGCTACTCTCCTCCATGTGCCCCCTAGAGCTGCTACTGCTGCTGCTGCTACTCCTCTCCCTGCTGCCATTGCCCAGGGATCGGGCCCTGCCTCTAGCAGCCAGGGTGGGATCCACCAGCCCTGAATTCTGGGGATCACATCAACAATAGGAGACATTGGTGGCCCTGGAGGAGCAATCAAAACACCTGCACCTGCACCTGCAGCAGCAGAGACAGCCACAGCCTCATGTCCTGCATGCCTTCCAGTGCCCTGCGTGGCACTGGAGGATGCTGGCAGGAGGCACCACCGAACCATCCCCAGACTAGTGCCATTGCCGCTGGGAGCCTCTGAACCCTGTCTCCCAAAATCATTCCTGCGAAGCTTGGGGCGTGGTGATGGGCTCTGGCTGTGCTGCTGCCTGCTGCCACTCCGCTGGCACGGCCCCTACTCCTACCACCTCTGCCACGTGCCCCACTGCCTGACTTACGGGCAGCAGACCAACCTCTCCTAGTTCCCTTTTCCATGTCTTCCAACAAAAATGCACACCATTTTTTTTTAGATATATTTTTTTATTCAAATTTTTCTAATATTTTCTACACTAACACTAACTATAGTATTAACTATTCTAAAATCTATGTAAGTAAATATTATATCTAAAGGCCTAGTCCTACAAACACACTCTAAAATATCAAAACTGAATAACTAACTACACACTTGCACTATCTTTATCTATATAACTAAGCTAACTCTCCTACATCTATCTATCTATCTATCTATCTATCTATCTATCTATCTATCTA
>QEPC01001865.1:31661-41957 GCA_003113815.1 Sphenodon punctatus | reverse complement strand
GGGGGGGGGGGAGGCTGCTTCATTGAACTGCTCTTCCCTCCAGCCCACAGTGTGGCAGCTGCAGTGACCCTCTCTGAGGTGGCCACTGGATCTGACTCATACCTGTCCTGTTTGTTTTCACCCAGCGTCATAAAACACAGGAGGTGTCTTTACTGCTTCTGAAAATGATTTATTGAGAGTGTCTGAAAAAAAATAAACCACCAGGTCTCTTTCCTGTGCAGAAATATGTAGCATCTGTCTTTGCATGTACATTAAACCAAATGCCATTTTTTCCTTTTGTTCAGACCTCTATAATACAAAGGTTACTTAAGGGGGCGAGGAGGGGGAAGAATTATTTTTTTTAAAAAAATCATCATACAAAAGGCTGCTGAACAATGATCATACTCAAACTATAATCAACAGAAAACTAAAAAGGTATTTATTAATCATGCCACACACACTGAAGATCCTGAGTTCATATGAGAGCAGAGTGAAGTTGCCTCTTATTTTAGCAGGAGAAGAGGGTTTAAAAATTAAAACGAAAAGACATGACTCAAAAGCATACGCACCCCTCCCCCCCAAAAAAGTGGGAGACCTGTGACTCAGGAGCAAATCCTTTTATGAATCAGGATCTTTGATTGTGATTATGACTCTTAGCAGGGATGATTCAGCACTGCTGCTAAACCAGGTTGAGTCAGTAATTGGAGAGAAATTAATTTTTTAGGATCTTGCTGCCTTTATTTCACTAAATAAATTTTATATTGTTAAATAAGGTTGTTATATTTTTTCACAATCCATGGTTTCTTTTCTTATTCTGGGAAGGGTGGAAGGTTTGAGGGAGCAGGGGCAGTGGAGAATGTGATACAACATAGTGATAAGCCTTTTGGAGAGCTGGGAGTTTCTCCACGGTCGCCTTTAGCATAGGGAGTCTGTGTGAGGGAAAAGATGGTTGAAAATTTGGAAAGAAGCCAAGGAAGGCTCCTGGTTCGTACGATGAGGGCTCGCACAGAGGTGTTCTTAGTTGCTGTCCCAATACTAGAATTCCCTTCCCCCAGAGGTTTGTTTGAGTCCGAGCCTGAGCATCTTCCAGAGTGTCAAGGGGAGGGTGCCTGCGGCGCATTGGCCTCCCTCTCCCTGGCGCCGCTCCTGCCATTCCCGCAGTGCTGCTAATCACTGCCCCCCCGATACCGCCTGTATCGCCAGTTGCTCTGGCAACTGGCCCAACAGACAGCAGCGCGCTTCCACTTCCGGGTGCACCAGCAAGCGTGTGGTCAGGACCTGGACCGTTGCGGTGTTCCACATGGCTACAGGCACAAAAGGGGGCGAGCTACAGGATTAAGTAATCAGTGCTGTGACCCGGACAGTACCGGTAATCACAGTGAGAAGCTGGCCCCCGCCGGAGAGCTAAATGTTCCTTTTGATTGTGTTTACTTGTGCTTGTGCTTGTGCTTGTACTTCCCTTGTGTTTGAGCTACTACATGTTTGTGTGTTGTGACTGGGTCCTGGGTCTTACTTCTCCCTTGGTGTGTCCGAGTGGGGTGTGGAAGGTGAATGGCGGGTGAGTGTCTGGGTGTCCTCCCCCCCCGGGGCTTCCTTCCCCTTGCTGTCAGTGGTGCCCATCCTCCATCCTCCATGCTGTTCCCAGGACCCTTGTCTCCCTCTCCACACCAGGTCACAGTGCCTTTTATTTACCCCCCTCGCAGCGTGAACGTGTGTGATTGGAATTTAATAGTGGAACCGACAGGCTCCAGCCTTCCACCTTGCTCTGTGTCCTATGATGATAGGGGCCTAGTCTCTGTGAGACTTCATAGGTCCACATACTATCCTGATGGGCACCTTTTCCAGTACGCTACTAGTTAGAGCTTGAGCATGCCAGGTCTGAGTATGAGTCCATGGGGGTGTGACAGATCCCTTCCCCCTTCCCACACAGGTGGTGTATGACCTTCTTGTTTGTAAAGGCATTTGGTGGTCAGGGATAGGGGATGGAATGGGTTTGTGGTAGGGTTGTGAGGGGATGCTGGTTGTCAGGAATGGTGAGGCATTATTGGGTGGGTTTTGTGGAGGTTTTGGTTTGTATTTTTTTGTAGGGTTTTTGGTTTTTTTTCATGTCTTATTCTTTATATGTTTTTGTGTGTGTTTCATGTACTTTGTGAGCAACCCTGAGTGTGCATGTCATTTTAGTTATTACGATAATGATAACGAAAATTGTTGTTTATTGCAACAATGAAAATGACAACTGAGAATAACGACGTTAACAAAAACGACAATGGAGAATACCAAAAATGACAATAGAGAATACTGATAACAGTAATAATATTTATAAAAATATTGATAACGAAAACGATAACGATAATGAAAATGATAGTGAAAACAATAATAAAAACGATAATAAAAATGATTTTAAAATTTAAGAAAATTGATAACGAGAAACAAAAATGACAAAGTTGTTATCGTTGTCGTTATTATGAATGCTATGGCAGTTGGGTTTTGGAGGGAAAATGTGGAGAGTGGAGGAGGGAGCAGACATCTCAGAGCCTCAAACAGAGTTGAACTCTTGAACTGTGCCTGTGTTGGGAGGGGCGAGCAGCTCAGCAGTATCTGATGGATGTATCACTGGCCAATGAGCAGCGCAAGCAGATCCTAGCAGTCTCATGGCACTCTTTGATTGCTCAATGCCTGCTGCCTCCCACAACCAATCAGCGGGATCTGGGGGAGGGCACTGCAACTCTTTGTAATGGGAGGGAAGGTTTTTTCTCTCTGTTCTGTGAGAGCTCTGCTTGTCAGGTTGCATTTGCAGAACTGTGGTGTTTGCACACAAAAAATCCTCCCTAGCCCACATTGTATTACTACCAATACCTTTCCTTCCTCATACCCTATATTTTACCTTCTGCCGTTCCCTGCCCTTCTCCACCTTGTAAATTATATATAGATAGGTAGTATAGATTAGATATAGATATATATTATAGACATAGAGATTAGATTAGAATAGTTGTATAGATAATTTATTTGATAGTTTTCCTTTCCCCCTTCCCCTGCCTCCCTTAGATTTAGATAGATATTAATTGTGCACGGGAATCGATAACAATACTGATACCAAAATAAAATCTTCATTTGAAACAATGCTGATATCAATAATTATATTGATATCAATATCAATAATGATTATTGATACTTATATCGATAACTATACTGATAAAAAAAAAAACATTGTCAATAATAAAGATAACAAAAACAACATTTTTGAATAACGAAAATGAAAACAAAAAATTAAAATAACATGGGGGCTTGGTGAGCACCCTAATATAGGCAGGAACAATACTTTGCCTGTAACTGAACACAATTTGTTTGGAAGGGATATCAGGAATCATCTAGTCCAGCCTCCTGCTCCAAGGTAGGATCCTCTATACCTACAGCATCGTTGACAGATGCTTGTCCAGCTGTGTCTTGAAAACATCCAAAGAAGGAGGTTCCACAGACTCCCTAGACAAGTGGTTCCATTGCCCAACTAGTCTTCCAGTTACAATGTTTTTTATAATATACTGTTTTTTATATGCACCTGGGACCTTTCATCCTTGGGAAAGTTACACTCTTTGTCTCTTCTTCTGTTCCCCTTCCTTCGTCTCCCCCCCGCCATCTCTCAGATTGTAAGCCCTAGGGCAGGGACCGTGTCTATTCAATTACATTGTAAAGTGCCAGGTACATTGCTGGTGTTATATAAATGGTTGCTGCTAATAATAATAATAAATAATAATAAAAATAAAATACTAATAAATAATGAATTAATAATATTTAACCAAAATATACCTTGCAGTGATTTAAGTCAATTCCCTCTTGTTCTATTCTCAATGGTAATGGAGAACATATGTTCTCCATGCTTTTTCTTAATTCTTTTAGATATTTGAAAATTACCATCATGCACCTCTTCCCCTTTCCCGTTTAGTTTTCTTCTCTTTTGACTTCTGGGGAAGAAAGATCCATGGGAGGAAGCTAAAACCCCACAGAAGCAGTACCCGTGAAAATTAAAACTGAATAAAAATCCATCACAAGGGAAGAAATATTGGAGGAGGGAGGGGAGGGAAGACCTTTTGTCAAAACCATGTATATACTGATAGTAAGAACTGGTAGAGGAAATCAGGTCTTTCACCTCTTGGGGTGAAAACAGACATGTCGCTAACCATCCTTTAACCACCCTTGGTGGTCATTTAAGCATGTTTCAGGGCTGCATAGGGCAGCCCCTCCCCAGAGGGTGGGTGGTGGGGAGCATGGAGGGGGCGGGGCTGTGCAGCCGCACGTTGTGCTGCGCAGCCCCGCCCCCTCCCACATTCCCCGCCAGGATCCCACGGCACGTCTGATACGGCGTGACGGGGTCATCCTGGTGAGGGATTATTTGGTTGTTTTCGGTACGGGGCCAAGTGGCCCCGTAACGTCTGAAAACACTCTCTGTTGCTCAGTTCCCCATTTTCTTTTTCTATTACTTTAAGACAAGGCAACCAGACTGCTTCGAATTTCCTTTCAGTGCCTTTAATTCTAGCCAAAACTTTTTCCATATTGAAGACATACGACATACACATTGTCCATAGCTCTATTCCAGGGTTTTTTCTGCCTTTCCAATTTCTAGCAATCACATTAAAGGCTGCCAGTAATATTTGGCTACATGCTCCTTGATAGCAATCCATTAGTGACAGGTGTGGGTATAAGCCACATAAAGGAATTGCTGGAGAGAAGGGCACAACTATAGCTGTCACTTCTGTTAATTTCTTCCATACTACTTCCCAGAATGCCTGCATTTTTGTTCAATCGCACCAGTAGTGGATGTAGCCATTTTCCAATGCCACACTGTCTCCCCACACATGGACAAATAATCTGTTATCATGTGCTGAAATCTTTTGAGGGTTAAATAAAATCTCATATTCAGCTTTACCTGAACCTCTTTTACCTCCCAGGATGGTGAACTCTGCAACATCTGTATATTCATGTTTTGTCTTTTTTACTAAATTTTAGATTTGGCTCCCCGTCTCATTTTTTAAAGTAACTCACCAGAGTGTCCTCTGTTTTTAACTCTCTCTATAGTCAGGAGATCAGACCTTTCTTTGGGGACCATTCAAAAACATTATTTCTATGTTTTGGGGAGCTCTTGTGAACTCTTTACAGTGCAGCATAGATAATATAAGATCTCTCCATTTATAAAATTGCATTGGTGATATGTTTTCTTTTATCATGTCTTTTCAGTCCTCTATTGAAATAAAGCTGTGCCCTCTAAATAGTTTTGAAATTGTGGTGATTACCCTTCTTTTCAAGTCTTCTAACCAGGGGAGTGTCTGCATGAAGTTCTCTCAATTTTTTGTTGTTTATTGGAGTATATGGTGGGCTATCTTTTTTTAGTTTTTTGGCTTTTCAAGTATAATGTCTGCAAGGCATGGTAAGCAAACGGATGCGCTCCCGATTTTGCTCTTTCTGCAACCGCCACATCTACCACATGGTCTTTAAATGACTGAACTCCTAACAGTGACTTCTCTATTTCCACCCAGTGGATGTCCCTCTGATTTTTATACCAAGTTTGTATAGTCATTACAGCTTTCACTTTGTAATATATTTTTTAAGTCAGGGAGTGCTAAACCTCCAACTTCTTAGCAATCTGGTAGTTTGATAGGCAAAGCCATAATTGAATGAGGATCTTAGGTGAAATATTCATTTTATATTTATTCATTTTACCTATCCATGATGTAGCTAGTGGGGTCCACCTACTCAGATCTTCTGTAATTTTCTGCTTTATTGAGAGGAAATGAAATTTGTATAGGTTATCTAAATTATAGGGTAAGTATACCCTAAGTATTTAATTTTGACTCATTCCACTATGAAGGGTGCAAATTCACTAATTTGGTGTCTCCTTTCCTCAGTTGGTGCAAAATACATAGTGGATGATGTGTGAAAGTTAATTTTCTAACCACTGACTGTTCCAAAGTCATTTAAAACTTCCAAGAGGGGCGGAATTGATGTTTCTAGGTTGGCAATAAACACTAACAAATAATTTTATTTATTTATTTATTTTATTCCATTTATATGCCGCCCCCTATGCCTACGTCATCTTGGGGCGGCTTCCAGCATAAAATAAACAAGTTATTACAATATAAAAATATAAAAATCTACACAGATATTTTAAACAATTTTAAAATACCCCCATACAAAAATTTAGCCCACCCTCCCCTCCCTGCCTCCAAAGGCCTACGAGAACAGCCATGTCTTGCAGGCCCAACAGAAGGCCAGGAGACTTGGGGCCAGTCATGATTCCTCTGGGAGGGAGTTCCACAGCTGGTGCCCAGCCACCGAGAACGCCCTCTCCATTGTAGTCCCCCTCTTTACGCAGGGGACCTCCAAGAAGGTGCCCCCGGTGGACCGGAGAGTCCATCCTGAGTCATGGAGGGTGAAGCAGTCCCTGAGGTATCCATGTCCAAGATCGTACAGGGCCTTCTAGATCAAAGTCAACACCTTGAACCTGGCTCAGCACATTACAGGCAGCCAGTTCAGCGCATATGCATATGTAGCAACCTTGAATTCTTGGTTACCTGTTTTTACCACGCTGATGCACTCTCATGAAATAAAATTTTGCCCCAAATCTAATTTTTACAGAATTCTAGAGGCATTCCATCTCCACTCTATCAAATGCATTCTCCGCATCCATACTAATTACGACTGCTGACTGTCCCATTTTTTATGTTATGGATTATATTTATACCTTTGTGTATACTGTCAATACCATATATTTCTTTAATGAACCCCACCTGGTCTGGGTGGACTGTCTGTTTAATTATCATACCTAATCTTTCTGCTATAGTTTTGGAAAATATTGTTAAGTCCACATTTAGTAGGGGAATTGGACGATAATTTTCACTTTTCTGTGGGTTTCTTCCTGATTTTGGAAAGAGCATTATATTAGCTTCACATAGAGTGGGTAGCAGACATACCTGTGCACTGAATTGGTTCTATAGATTAGTTAAGACTGCTGTTAATAAGTCACTAAAGGATTGGTAGAATTCAATTGTAAAACCATCTTGTCCTGGTGTTTTTTTCTTGGGCATATTTTAATAGTTTTAGAAATTTCCTCTACTGTAAAAGGGGTGTTTAAGAAAGCTTGTTGGTCAACATTAAATTTCAGCATCTGGATATTACTCATGAACTTATCTATGTTTTTTGGGTCCGGCTTGTCTGACTTATATAGCTTTGTGTAAAAAGCCACAAAAATGTGTTGTATGTCTATTGGCTGGACTGCCATTGTTCCATCTGTTTTTTTAATGGTCAGATAATTTGGTTTGGCTCTTTTCTATTTTAGCATCTATGCGAAGGCTTTATCTGCCTTGTTCGCATTCTCATATTAAAAGCACTTTATTCTTTTTAGTGGCAGCTGTTTCCAGTGCCTCTATTTCTGCCAATGTTGAGCAATCTTGCTTGCCAGTTTTTTAGATGAAGTTTGTTGATTAGTTTTTTTGAGCTTGTAAAGTTTACTACTCAATATAAGTTTATTTCCCTTCTTTGTCTTTTTAGATCAGCCCCCAATGCTATCACCTTTCCACAAATGACTGCCTTTGCAGGTTACCAAATTTTGGAAATAGAAAACTCTGGCATCATCTTAATCTCCAAATATTCTTTTACACTGGCTGTGATTTGTTCTTTACTGTCATTATTCATTTATAAACAATTATTAAATCTCCATTTGGTTGGAGTTTTGTTCATAACTGGGACTATTTCTGCCCTCAGCTTAACTGAATTATGGTCTGAGAGTGAGGTATAAATTAATTCTGTTTCTATACACTTTTGGGCCAGCTCTCCAGTCACAATTATATGATCTATTTTTGAATAAGTATTAAACCTATTAGAGAAGCCAGTGTAGTCTCTTCTTTCCCCATTTATGAGTCTCCATGTATCCACAAACCACATTTGGCTTATCTGACTTCCTAGTTTTTCATCTCCTTTGTTTGGATTAAGGGATCTATCCAGTTTAGACAACCCTGAGTTAAAGTCACCGGCTATTCATATACATCCCTGGGCCTTTCTCCTTGTGAGTTGTAGTGTTTTCTGTAGAAACCTCTGTGTGTCTTTGTTAGGCGCATATATGTTAACTAGTGTCATTTCATCTTTTCCCATTTTACCTTTAAACATTAGTACTCTGCCATCCTTGTCTTTCTATATGTCCTGTATTGTCCAGTTCATCCCCTCCTCTATTGCGATCATTACACCTGCTTTTTTTCCCCTTTGCTGTGACATGATATACAACGCCATATCCTTTCGTTTGCTATATCAGTTTTTAGCAACCGGGTCTCTTGCAGAAACAGAAATTATGTTAATTTATAAGCATTAAAACTCTCTTTAACTGGGTGATTTAATCCGCTCACATTGACAGATAAAATCAAAAAGTTTAATTAATCATATTTCTTAGTTGTTTTTACTATAGGATTGTTAGTAAGTTTTGGATTTGTGTTGCCTTCTCTAGAAACATCACTAGGTTGCACTATTTCATTGTATTTTATCAGCACTCTTCTTATTCTACTATACTCTCCATTATCCCCGCTAATTTGAGGATTCTGCTTGCTATCCAAATAGCCCTCAGCTTGCAACCTGAGCACTCCAGGAGGAATTTCACCATTGTCAACTTACAGCTTGACCACCCCAGGAGGCTCATTCACATTTTCAGTTTGCCGCACCTCCTGCCATGGAGGGATTTTGCTGTATTCCCCCTACAGGTTGAGCTCCCAAGGGGATGTTTCATCAGACTCCACTTGTAGTTTGAGCAACCCTGGGGGCATTATGTTGCCCTCAACTTGCAGCATCATTAACCCAGGGGACTTTTTTACTGGCCTCAGCATGCAGCTTGAGCAACCCAGGAGGTGATTTGCTGACTTCACTCAGCCTATTACCCAGTCCCAAGGGGGTAGTCACCCTCATCTGTTTTCCCTTTTCACTGAACTTTTTTGTTTTTATGTTTTTGGTATTGCCCCCACCTTACTTTGCAAGTGCAGTTAACAACAGTCTATTTTCCCTTTGCAAGTTGAACCCTCAACTTGTTAATTCCTCTCCTTGCCCCTCCCCAAACCTTTTAACTTCCCAAACTTTACTGTTAAACTTGGTTAACAGCAGCATTCCCACTAGTAAATGCATTCTTTTTGATGACAGCTGCTTTCATAACTCCAGCCCTTCTGCAGTACATAATCTTCTATTGTATATAAGTCCTTTTACTTTATTTGAAGCAATTCCTTGTCATCTTTTGCCTGCCTTTCTGTGACCTTTCAACTCTTTGATGAAGTCATCCATCTGCTCGAGTTTCATGAATAATCTAGTCCTCCCGTTGATAATAAACGTGAGCTTACCAGATGCCATATTTGCAGCTTGATTCCTTTTTCTTTAAGGGGACCAAAAAACTTCCCCACTCTCCCCTGCATTCCAAAGTCTCCTGTAGCAGATCCAGGTTTATTCTGATCATGGTGCCCTGTCAATCCAGATTGCTTGCTTTTCTGGTCTCTCTGAGCACAAGCTCTTTTTGGCAGTAGTTCAAAAAATTTATTATTACTGCTCTCGGTCTCTACCCCTCTTTTGGCTTGGGTCTGAGTCATTGATGCACTCTTTCCAGCACTATATTCTTCAGACTCTCAATTTTTTTTATTTTTTACTTTATTTCCTTATATTTATATGCCACCCCCTCATACCTACGGCATCTCAGGGTGGCTTCCAACATAATAAAGAACTTAATTAAAAGAAATTTAAAACACCCCCCACATAAATTAACCCCCCCTCCCCTCCAAAGGCCTGGGTAAACAGCCAAGTCTTACAAATATGTTGAAGGCCAACAGGCCCAGGATCAGGCAAGCCTCCTCCAGGAGGGAGTTCCACAACCACGGCCCAGCCCCCGAGTATGCCCTCTCCATTGTGGTCCCCCGTCTTACACAGGGGACCTCCATAAAGGCGCCCCCGGTGGACCAAAGGGATCGCTGTGAAGTGCGGAGGGCGAGGCAGTCCCCGAGATATGAGGGGCCCAGACAATGCATGGCTTTGTAAATCAAAACTAACACCTTGAATCTGGCTCGGTACGCTATAGGCAGCCAGTGCAGAGTGTGGAGCACTGGTATTATGTGCTCATGCTGCCCCGTCCCCGTCAGGAGATGGGCTGCTGCATTCTGCACTAGCTGCAGCCTCTGAACCAGAAACAAGAGAAGCCCCATGTACAGCGCGTTGCAGTAGTCTAGCCTCAAAGTAATGAAGGCGTGAATGAGAGTTGCCAGGTTGGGTCCGGAGATGTATGGCCGAAAGCTCCATACCAGATACAGCTGG
>QEPC01001860.1:543887-565627 GCA_003113815.1 Sphenodon punctatus | reverse complement strand
GAAGGGGAATTTTGACGACTATCCCAATTGAGGGTCGTGTGTTTTGCCCCTTCAACAGTGCAGAATAGTTTTAATAGGTTAATTGGCATGTAAGGAATTGGCAGAGTGAATTATAATCATAACCAACCAGCATGTACAAAGATTGGAATACTGCTAGTAGAAGCAGACAAGAAAGAAACATGAAGGATTGGAGTGACGAATATAAGGGTAATAATTGTCGCACTCAGCGGGGGTCCAGTATGCTACAGTAGGATAAATAGGTAAGTGTAGGTTAGGATGAGTCATCTCCTTAAGAGATGGGGAGAGAACACCCAGTGCAATGCTTGGCGCAGCGAGCACTGGGGTTACCACCCTGGGAGGGGTGCCCAAACGGGTCAGCAAGTACATGCACGGTCTGTTGGCTTTGCGGGTACTTACCTCTTTACTCAACCCCACAGTTGGGGATGGTCCCCCCCCTTTTCGGCCAGAGCCAGGGTGCTGTTGAAGGGGGACATTACGTTATGTTGTTAGGTACTGACAAGGGAGGGCACATCCCTGTCAGTGCCGGGGTTAATAAGTAAGTTAAGTAGCTAGCATACTGGACCCAGATTGCTTGTGCAATACCCACCGGCCTTGAATTTTGATTGAAATAAAGAGTGCGGCCAGTTTAAAATCCAATACGGTCTCTGTGTCTCATTGGGGGGATGCGCCGGCAAGTAACATGATGATATTGCATTGTCTGGGAGGCCAGACACTGCCCTTAAGCAAAACAAAAACACGAACCAATTTAAAAAAGCACGGTTCCCGATCCCAACCCAAAAAGTTTCTCTCTTATGAGATAAGAGAGAATAGGAAGATACAATAGCGGGGGGAGGGGGGGATATACAAGGAAACAAAACCATATGAGTGAGCATGAAAAGCAGCTGTTACAGGACTTCAATCAGCTAATCCATACCTAGTTTAACAAAGTCATCATGGGAAAAGAAAGCTTTCCAGAGGGATTTCAAGGAGGGTAAAGAAATGGCTTATGGACATTTGCAGGGAACTTTTCCAAAGCAGAAAGGATCGAGTGGGAGAATGAACACACTAACATGGGTGTTTGACAGCACTTTTAACTGCTGGGTAATAAAGACTGGCATCACTGGCAGAGAAGGGGTCAATGGCATTGTAACACATGTGAGATGATAAGAGAAGAGGCCAGGAAGGACCCTAAAAATGAAAATGAGTAGTTTGTGTTTGAGGCAATGGAAAAGGATTAAACCTAGTTCATATCAGTTTAGTTCGGCTTGACCTTGTAAGTTACAAATCCAAGTCAAACCAATTTAAAGCAGGCTTAAAATGACATACAAGAAGGAGCAGGAGTGTTTGGAGATGATTAAAGTTCTTTGTCCTGCAGTCATAAACCTCAAACTAAATCTAGACCAGCCACATTTCCATTTCCCAGATGGCACAAAAAGTACCAAGCTAGTTAAATGAAAAATAGAGGTGCTTTTCCAAAGATACCATTTAATACCAACTCCTTCTGCCCTGATCAATCATTCTGGAGATGCGTATACGTGGAGAACTTTCAAAATTGCTTCTTTTACTTCTAAGAGCAGCTGAAGAATTTTGCCCAGTTCTTTCCTGGTAAAGCTACACTGTTTTGAAGGCTGTCACACCAAGGACAGAGGGAGACTTTGACAAAAGGATATTCAAAACATTAAAAAATAGTTTAGTATATTAATAAAGGATTGTTTTTGCAATTTATGCCTCATAACTCGGGTCCCAGCAATACAATATCACCACCACCACCATAATATTACAGGCATTAATTATAAAAAGCTACAAGGATATTAAACAGCTATAGTTATAAACAGCTTTTTACTCTGGAGAACTCACAGTTGATTAAGACACCTATTCATCATGAAATGCAGCTTGATTCTCATTTTAAACCAAGATGATGGAACTCTACAATTTCTGCTATCAGTTTTGCACAATGAACACAAACACAAGATCCGACATACACTTTCCCTTGCCATGAAGAAAGAAATTAGTCATAGGAAGCATTACATGCCATACAACTAAATCATGTCATCAGTATCCTACTTCTTCAAGTACATAAAGAATCTATCAGATTGTACCTTTTATTCCAGTCTTGCAAAGGGTCCATTCAGCCTTCAAAGTGTCATGGTGATGCATTATTCTTCCTCTATTGTTCTGCATAAATTTGCTCTGGGTTGCCCTCTTTTTCCCTTTCTGGATGCAATCCATGATACAAATGAAGACATCGTTGCTGCTACCAACCTTTGCATTAAAATCATCCCTAAATACTACATCATCATGTTTTGTGACCTTGATTAACATAATTTGGAATCACTGTTCCTGTTCATGTTTGTGGGTGAACACCTTCCAGCGGGCCCATATACCACTGCTGGCTACTGTGTCTGTGAAGTCCTCTATTCTTTGAGAAGAATAGGGGACTGAGTTAGCTCTACAGCCACATATCTCTTGTAGCCTTGGGGATCATTGGGCACGATCCCAACCCCCTGTGTATATAGCTTACACATGTGTGTGGCAGTTCACATACACGCTTGTGAGGTCCGTGCAGTTTATGTGCAGTTTACACACATGCCACAGTCACTGTAATGGGGTGGGGGTAGGGGTAGGTTGCACACGGGTTGAGTCCTCGTGTACACGCAACTGCTCTAGCAGATCTCATCTCGGACCTGGTCTTGAGGTCTCCCAAGCTTATTGTCTTGGGCGACTTCAATATCAATGCTGGGGCAGGATTTCAGGGGGTAGAATGGGACTTCATGGCAACCATGGGCCTGTCCCAGGTGGTGAGGGGCCTGACATGGGGGCATACTTTGGATTTAGTTTTTTGCACTGACCTTGAGGCAAGGGAACTGATGATTGGAGGGGGGGGTGTTGTCTTCACCCTTGCCATGGGTGACCTATTATCTCCTGCGAACTTCCATCCTAGCATGCCTCCCTGACAGTAGGGGTGCAGGACCAGTTTGGATGCTCCGCCCTAGGAGACTTATGGAACCAGAAGGGTTCTGGAATGCTCTGATGGAGATACCTGCTGACCTTGATGGTTGCTCCATTGATGACCTCGTGGTCTTATGGAATAGCTGGTTGGCCGAGGCCATTGATTGAGTGGTTCCTTGGTGTCCGCTTCCAATGCATCAGCTACGCAGGTCCCCATGGTTCATGGAGGACCTGGGATGTCTGAAGCATGAAGTGAGGTGGTTAGAGTGCTGGTGGCACCACACTGGCTCCCAAGATGATCGGTTGTGGCATAGAGCATTTTTGAAGCCCTATGCTGTGACAGTGATGGCAGGAAATAAGTGGTTCTTTGCTGCACTCATTGTGTCTTCTCAGTCTTGTCCAACAGAGCTGTTCCAGGTGGTGAGAGGTCTGGTCGGTCCAGCCTGTCTCCACCTGGAACTGGATTCATCCACAGCCCCTTGTGGCATGTTTTTGAAGTACTTTGCAGACAAAATTGCTTGCAATGAGCACTAATTCGACTCTGCCACTTTGGAGTCAGTAGCAGAGCCAGAGGTTAGGACTGCCCTGTCTGGTCAGGTTTTGTGGGATGATTTTCAATTGGTGACACCCCTCAATGTGGCCAATGTACTGGGGTCTGTTTGAGCCACAACTGGTGAATTAGACACTTGCACGTCCTGGTTAGTAAGAGCTACCAAGGAGACAGTGGGGCAGGTGCTGGCAGGGATTATCAATGCCTCCCTTCGAGAGAGGAAGGAGGCTGTGGTTTGGCCCCTCCTCAAAAAGCCATCAATTGATGCTGATGCCCCAGCCCGTTACCGACCTGTCTCTAACCTTCCCTTTTTAGGGAAGGTTATTGAACGGGTAGTGGCTTGCCAGCTCCACGCACATTTGGATAGTATCAGTTTCCTTGATCCCATGTTGTCTGGCTTTCACCCAAGGAACGGTATGGAGACAGCGATTGTGGCCTTGGTCAAGAACCTCCTCGTGGAATTGGACAAGGGTCATATGACCCTGTTGGTCCTATTAAATCTATTGGTGGCTTTTGACACTGTTAACCATGAGTTGTTGGTGACTCATCTGTGGGACCTAGTGGGGGAGGACAAAACTGTCTTACAATGATTCTGCTCCTACCTCACAGATAGAGTTCAGCGGGTGGTGCTAGGGGACTGTACTTTGTCCCCTGGTGGCTTCCCGTGTGGATTCCCACAGGGTTCTATTCTGTCCCCTCTCTTGTTTAACGTATATATGAAACCGCTCAGGGAGGTAGTGCACAGCTGGGGGTGGGGATCTGCTGTCATCAGCGTGCAGATGATATCCAGCTGTATTTGTCATTTTCATTTGAACCAAGTCCCGCTGTCTTCTTTTTGGCTCAGTGCTTGGCCACTGTGGGGGACTGGATGAGGGCGAGCCAACTGAGGCGCAATCCCGATAAGACAGAGGTGATGTTAGCTGGCCAAATGGGTGAGGAGGTCTCCCCCATTATTGGTGGTGTCTGTCCTCCTCCTCTACTATTTGATCCTCCTCCTCTACTGAGGAGCAACCTAGATCACAGGGTGTGAGATGGGGCGCCTCAGAAGAGAGGAAGGGGAGAAGGGAATGAAGTACTCACCATGCCAAATCCTTACGTACAGTTGCTCCTGGAACTGGGGATTGCCATGTGAAATATTCAGGAATAGTCGTGTAGATGCCAGGGATGAAAGGACTACAGTGAGAGGAGAATGAAGGGGAGGGGGCTTGGAGTGTTCACGCACTCGGGGAAGGTCACTCACTCTAGGGGTGGGGAAGTGAAGGGGGAAGGCACACGTTCTTTCGCTCTGACACACCTCTGGAATCCTCAAGCTTACTATCACANCTACCAACCTTTGCATTAAAATCATCCCTAAATACTACATCATCATGTTTTGTGGCCTTGATTAACATAATTTGGAATCACTGTTCCTGTTCATGTTTGTGGGTGAACACCTTCCAGCGGGCCCATATACCACTGCTGGCTACTGTGTCTGTGAAGTCCTCTATTCTTTGAGAAGAATAGGGGACTGAGTTAGCTCTACAGCCACATATCTCTTGTAGCCTTGGGGATCATTGGGCACGATCCCAACCCCCTGTGTATATAGCTTACACATGTGTGTGGCAGTTCACATACACGCTTGTGAGGTCCGTGCAGTTTATGTGCAGTTTACACACATGCCACAGTCACTGTAATGGGGTGGGGGTAGGGGTAGGTTGCACACGGGTTGAGTCCTCGTGTACACGCAACTGCTCTAGCAGATCTCATCTCGGACCTGGTCTTGAGGTCTCCCAAGCTTATTGTCTTGGGCGACTTCAATATCAATGCTGGGGCAGGATTTCAGGGGGTAGAATGGGACTTCATGGCAACCATGGGCCTGTCCCAGGTGGTAAGGGGCCTGACATGGGGGCATACTTTGGATTTAGTTTTTTGCACTGACCTTGAGGCAAGGGAACTGATGATTGGAGGGGGGGTGTTGTCTTCACCCTTGCCATGGGTGACCTATTATCTCCTGCGAACTTCCATCCTAGCATGCCTCCCTGACAGTAGGGGTGCAGGACCAGTTTGGATGCTCCGCCCTAGGAGACTTATGGAACCAGAAGGGTTCTGGAATGCTCTGATGGAGATACCTGCTGACCTTGATGGTTGCTCCATTGATGACCTCGTGGTCTTATGGAATAGCTGGTTGGCCGAGGCCATTGATTGAGTGGTTCCTTGGTGTCCGCTTCCAATGCATCAGCTACGCAGGTCCCCATGGTTCATGGAGGACCTGGGATGTCTGAAGCATGAAGTGAGGTGGTTAGAGTGCTGGTGGCACCACACTGGCTCCCAAGATGATCGGTTGTGGCATAGAGCATTTTTGAAGCCCTATGCTGTGACAGTGATGGCAGGAAATAAGTGGTTCTTTGCTGCACTCATTGTGTCTTCTCAGTCTTGTCCAACAGAGCTGTTCCAGGTGGTGAGAGGTCTGGTCGGCCCAGCCTGTCTCCACCTGGAACTGGATTCATCCACAGCCCCTTGTGGCATGTTTTTGAAGTACTTTGCAGACAAAATTGCTTGCAATGAGCACTACTTCGACTCTGCCACTTTGGAGTCAGTAGCAGAGCCAGAGGTTAGGACTGCCCTGTCTGGTCAGGTTTTGTGGGATGATTTTCAATTGGTGACACCCCTCAATGTGGCCAATGTACTGGGGTCTGTTTGAGCCACAACTGGTGAATTAGACACTTGCACGTCCTGGTTAGTAAGAGCTACCAAGGAGACAGTGGGGCAGGTGCTGGCAGGGATTATCAATGCCTCCCTTCGAGAGAGGAAGGAGGCTGTGGTTTGGCCCCTCCTCAAAAAGCCATCAATTGATGCTGATGCCCCAGCCCGTTACCGACCTGTCTCTAACCTTCCCTTTTTAGGGAAGGTTATTGAACGGGTAGTGGCTTGCCAGCTCCACGCACATTTGGATAGTATCAGTTTCCTTGATCCCATGTTGTCTGGCTTTCACCCAAGGAACGGTATGGAGACAGCGATTGTGGCCTTGGTCAAGAACCTCCTCGTGGAATTGGACAAGGGTCATATGACCCTGTTGGTCCTATTAAATCTATTGGTGGCTTTTGACACTGTTAACCATGAGTTGTTGGTGACTCATCTGTGGGACCTAGTGGGGGAGGACAAAACTGTCTTACAATGATTCTGCTCCTACCTCACAGATAGAGTTCAGCGGGTGGTGCTAGGGGACTGTACTTTGTCCCCTGGTGGCTTCCCGTGTGGATTCCCACAGGGTTCTATTCTGTCCCCTCTCTTGTTTAACGTATATATGAAACCGCTCAGGGAGGTAGTGCACAGCTGGGGGTGGGGATCTGCTGTCATCATCGTGCAGATGATATCCAGCTGTATTTGTCATTTTCATTTGAACCAAGTCCCGCTGTCTTCTTTTTGGCTCAGTGCTTGGCCACTGTGGGGGACTGGATGAGGGCGAGCCAACTGAGGCGCAATCCCGATAAGACAGAGGTGATGTTAGCTGGCCAAATGGGTGAGGAGGTCTCCCCCATTATTGGTGGTGTCTGTCCTCCTCCTCTACTATTTGATCCTCCTCCTCTACTGAGGAGCAACCTAGATCACAGGGTGTGAGATGGGGAGCCTCAGAAGAGAGGAAGGGGAGAAGGGAATGAAGTACTCACCATGCCAAATCCTTACGTACAGTTGCTCCTGGAACTGGGGACTGCCATGTGAAATATTCAGGAATAGTCGTGTAGATGCCAGGGATGAAAGGACTACAGTGAGAGGAGAATGAAGGGGAGGGGGCTTGGAGTGTTCACGCACTCGGGGAAGGTCACTCACTCTAGGGGTGGGGAAGTGAAGGGGGAAGGCACACGTTCTTTCGCTCTGACACACCTCTGGAATCCTCAAGCTTACTATCACAAGAGGTTGAGTAGCTGCAGGATCTGGGCCCAAGCAGAGTTCCAAAAGGGTCAAAACAGGCAGCAAGTTCAAGTATGTTACCAGAGGCAAGACAGACAGTAGATCCAAAGGGACAATCCAAGTACACAATCCAAGTCCAAGCTAAGGTCTAATGCAGGAGGGCAGTTCAAACAGGCAGGTCAGGAAGGATGGGAACACCAAGGCAGTAAACAGGCATGCAGAGTCAAGAGGCAGCAAACCAAACAAACACAAAAGCCTAGTTGCTACTCAACCCCTGTCTCAAGAAGTGCCTGACACACTAATGTCCCTGCTTGTTGGAACACAGAGGTTACATGAAGAAAGGCAAACAGTGGCGGTGGCACTGGCAGTGAAGGTGGGTGGGGAGCCGAGGAGTGTGTTGGAACGGACAGGCGACTCCAGCTGATTGAACGCACCTGCGAGCCTGGATTGCGGGGAGACAGCCCTGTGGGGATAAAAGAGACCTGCTAGCCTTTGGTGGCACCTAAGGGTTGCACGCCGAAGGGTGCGCGACCCTTTGGAGCAGCCCGGGAGCGAGGGAATAAATCTATCTTTGTTGAATAAAATGTGCTCCATGAAACATTCACGTTCGGACGCAGCTTTGATCTCCCCACTGAAGGTCAAACAACTTAAGCAGATGATGATGATGATGATTTTGAACCGCAAGTAGTCGATAGTCCCACTCTAAATCAATTTTCTGTGTTATCGGATTTGCAGGAGGAGGACTGTTTGAGTTTGGGCTTGGAAAATGCCAAATATTCTACCACAAACTCACCTCGGTTTAATAGTGAGCAGCCCTTGCTTAAGGAGTATTTTTGCCAGATTGATCTGGTTAACAATTCTTCCTTTTTAGCAGAGCACATTCTATTGACTGCATGGACAGTACGCTTATTATTTGACCAAATAAATGGTCTTAACTTAAAGTTAGAGAAACACATGGCGGGGTTAAACACTCAAAGCAACCCTGGAGTAATCCAGAGGGAAGGTAATGAGCTAAGTAAAAAACTGTAAATTTTGAATCTGTTAGGAGGCCGCGTACCGGATCTGATAAATTAACTATGACTGACTTAGAGTACCTTGATTCGAATGATATACTAGTGGGAGGGAAAGGAAACTTTAGACTCCTCCCTTGCAATATTATTTTTACGATTTTGCCACTCCCATCGGGTTGACTGCCTTTTTGGAATTCTCCAATAGATATTTCAGAACACCTAAGGTTCCTTTTAAATCTACCTATAACCAGGAGAAATATCATCTCGGTTGACCATCTTTGCCAATCGAATAAGCATTGGATATTGAATGTTGGGTTTAACACTTGTAATTGGGTGTCCCATAGGTTTGTGCAAGAATCGATATTAAACTCACGAGCTATTTATATCTCGAAAGTATATAGTAGTATGAATATGAGATCTGAGTATAATAAAGGCAATAAGACTAATGGGGGGCATATTAATTTTACTCAAAGAACCTTCTTTGCTAACTCTGATCCTCCATTTTTGGATAAGAGTGTTGATAATATAGTCCACCCCCTCATAAAATCCCCTGTACTTACAGATGGGAATTTAATTGATCTGAAGGAGATGGAAATAGAGACTGATCCTACGGGTCATGGTGAATTATTACCTAGGTCTGTGGATATAGCCCCTGTTTCTATGGGGCAGAAACAAATTGCTTTATTAGCAGACCAGAAGGAAATATTAAACCGTATGGAGGGGCTTTATGATCAACTGGAAAAATTTGTAGTAAATCCTGGACTGACAGACTTCCCAAATGGGTGCCCTGGAATGGATAAAGAAAATGGTCCTCTTACAAGATGTATGTCCTCTCCTACTGCTAACCCCTCATCTCTAGATCCCCTTTTGGAGTTGATAAATATGACAAACTCTAGAAAAAAGGATGCAATTGATAATTCTATAATCCTGGGTTGTTCTGCTGCAGCTCCTATCGTAGATCATATTAGCATCCCACCTTCACTCTGTTCAAAGGAAGGTGGGTTAGGAAAAGTGGGCATTGGCCCAATGGAAGGTTGTCAGCAGGAGGAAACTAGTGAGATTGGCCTAAACGATTCAGTTCTACCAGTTCCTATAGCTAATAGTGAACTGATCCATGAACCGTTGCTTGAGCCTCAGCAGCATCCAGTTTTGATATATGGAACAGAACTAGAATCTGTTAATCTAGATCCTCAGAATGCCTCTCCCAAATGACCAATGGTCGACTCTACGCAACCCATTAAAATTATTAGCTGGAATATTGCCGGCTGGAGGCAGCATATAGTCAATCCAGAATTTATTACCTTTTTAAAATCCCATGATATTATACTTCTTCAAGAGACATGGATGATACTGAGATCCTCTGCCAAGGTTTTGAGATCTCTACTATTAATGCATCTTCTTCTAAACTTAAGGGTAGATCTAGTGGAGGATTAGCTCTGCTGACAAATATAGAGTGTCTCTGTAAAATAGTGCTGGTTAGTGTGTATCAGTCTTATTTTGCGCTTTGGCACTGTGTCTTTAAAACTGGTTTTGAGCTACTAATAGGGAACATATATGCTCCTCCAGTATCATCTCATTATAATGAAGAATTGTGGCCAATAATCTCCTCCCAAACCTATGCAGCTTCCAGGAAATTTCCAATGTCTAAGTTATTGGTTGGTGGAGACCTGAATACGAGGTTAGGAACTTACATGGCTTTGCTTGTGGGCCAAGAGGACTTTATAGTCTCCCTCCCCCCCACTTTTTAATAATATCCGTTCATCTATGGACCCTATAGTTAACTCAAGAGCTTTTATTGTAAATCAGTTCCTTGAAGATTTGAATCTAGTGGTGATGAACGGATTATTGCCCGGAGATCTTGAGAGACATTTCACTTATTATTCTCCTCAGGGTGCAAGTATTGTTGATTATTTTATGATTGCTAGTTCTTTGTTTTCCTGTGCTCAGGAACTAAGGATTGTTCTCAGGGTGGAGTCTGATCATTTTCCCTTGGTCTTATACTTTTCTGATCCCCTTTCTATTAAGGAGCCTAAACAAAAGGAACAGCCTTTAGAGGCTGTAGATATACCCTTTACTGGGGTGAAAAGATTGAATAATGATGTTGAGAAAGTTTTCTTTGAACTGATCAATCAAGAGCCACGTAGCTCTTTGAGCAAGCAAATTGACTATAAAGTAGAGAAGGCTTTTTGAACTTATGATAGCTTAATCGAGTATCGATCACCTCTGCTAAAGACAAGTAGACCTGCTAGTCCCCACCTATTAGGTAGTCAGTGGTTTGATAAAGAGTGTCAGCTCCTAAAAAGGAAACTTGGTAAAAACCTCCATTTAATGAGGCGTGTCCCATCAAGAGTAAACTGGGTATTGGTTGTGGCCAACAGAAAGCACTATAGATTTGTTTTATCAAAGAAATGAAGACTACTGTTGGGGAAAATGGGAACAACTTTTACAAGCAGCCAACTAGAAAGATCTAAAGAAATTCCGGAACTTTATAAAGATGGCTAGAGTGGATGGGAACCAATTTATAGAAATTAAAATCCCCCCTTGCTGCTGGGAGCAACATTTTGAAGCTCTTTGCAGGGCACTAGGTAACATCAGCCTTGAACTTACACTCCAACCTTTGGATAGATTACCTGAATGGCCCCCTGTTGGGAAAGATGACATTTTAACTTTGATAGTACAAATGAAGAATGGTAAGACCCCAGGCTGTGATTATATTTCATCTGAGATGTTAAAAAGTAACCCAGCTTGGTGGTCTAACATCCTAGCACCTCTTTTTTAAATAATTTTTTATAATTAATTTATCAGGAAAGTTAATTTAACCCTGGAGCGAAAGGTAAAAGAAGGAAAAGCAGATAGGAGATTGCTCCCTGAGGAAATTTAAATCTTCAACAACCACAAACATCAGGTTGGTGATAGATATTTTTGTGTGCTGCAACTTTAGAAATATGTACAAATAACTTTTAAATGGTGTTTCTATATTTGGAGAATGCCATACTCTACGCAAAATGATATGGAAAAATACAGTTGCGAAAACTTATAATGAGAAGGTAGCCTCAACCCTGATACTTTGTGTTGATGTTCCAGGTTCTGATGTACAATTTGTCACAACCAGGGAACAATACCTGGGACTGTATATATAAAGGAACCTAGGAATGTATGGGTTGGATCTTTATGTATTTTGCATAACATTTGAAAAGGTAAACAATGCATCACTAGGGGTCCATGTGGGACAGTATTTTCAGTATTTCATGTATATGATGTGGGCATTTTAGACCCTTTATAACCAGTATGTTTTATCTATAGTCTTTCTCCATCAGCCATCAACGGTTGTACACCAAGCCACTGAAGAAGGGGGTTCAATCCCCCGAAACGCGTTTGGAGGTGTGGAGTCGTTGCATCAGCACGTATTAATTTGGACTGTGATAACCCCTATGGGTTTGCTGTTGTTTTTGTTCTCATTTGTATTTTAATTCTTTTATGTATCTTTGGTGCTGACATTGTATGCACCATATTGCCCAACAGGGCGTGTATAGATTTGGAGGATTGGAGAGTGTGCAACATTACCTCTCTCATTTTTCCTCCTCTCCTTTTTGAACCATATATAAAAATTCATTTTGTTATATATCAGTGGTCTAGGTTTATCACTGTTGATTTTTCCCCCCAACTTCCATCGACGTGATATAGGGACGTGTTCCCCTGGGGTGAGAGCACTTTGCCATGTTACCTTTTCAGTTAGTCTTCGAGATGGCTCCCAACATTCTCACAACTGGGTTGTGTATGAAACGCTCACCATATTCAAATAATAGACCACATGATGATCTTGAGCTCCTCTAGTATAAAAAACACACACCCCTGCTCAGAATGACAGTTCCTTCCAACTCTTTCTAGGAATATAAGAAAAAAATTCCATGCGGCGCTGAAAGGGTGGGTGTTGTGAGAATGTTTGGAGCCAACTCGAAGTAGCTTGTTTACTAGGCAGCAACCTTCTGTTCTTCTTTGAGGGGCTCCTCACAGGCCCTTTTTACAAGGCTCCACCAGGTGGGGGGTCCATGGGCATGCCAGTGCATGGCTGGGGTGTGCACATGGCTGCACACACATCCACACTCAAACCCCATTCATCCGCACCCACGGAGTAACCACCATTTTCCCCAGTTGCTCAGTGTGTGGGGATGAGTGGGAGGTGAGTGGGGATGTGTGTTAGGCATGCGTATGCACCCCCACTCATGCACACCACATCATTCACACGGGGCTCCCCCACCCATGAACACGCAGCTTGGGGGTGGGGCTTGGCTTGGGTGTGGGGCTTAGGGGCGGCAGCCTGAGAAGGGCCTATGGGCACAACATTTCTAAGTCTGGTTCTGGCCCCCAGCAGGAGTTTCTGTGAAACAGCCGATGTGGGGGGCAGATGAGCACACTCACCCCAGCCACCAAACAGCTGATGGGGTGATGGTGGTGGAGTGCACTCACCCTGACCACCAAATGGCTGATCTGAAGGGCTCTTAGGGTAAGGCTGCATGAGACATCATTCCACTCTAGATCACATTAGCCCATGATGCAGCTGACCATCTACTCAGAGGCTGCCAGATGTTCTCTCACTTCCACCTCAGGGCGGGCACCGGGTTGCTACATGATGCATTGGGCCAGAGAAGGCTGATGATGTATTGTGGGCTACTGTTGTCTCACCCAGGATAATGTGGAGCAATGGGGATGCCTCCCTTCTGGTTGGCCTGTGCAGCCCCACCACAAGGTTCGGTCTGAAGATCAGTCCCAGAGGAGGAGCATGCTCATCCCAGCCCCCGCCCCCCGATTAGCTTTTGGGTGGCAGATTCTCCCAGGAGCCTGATCCTGCTGCACAGCAGGCGTCCAGGAATCCTGCCACGTGTAGATGGCTCCTCAGCTGACATGTGGCATGGAGGGACTTGTCACGGCAGCCCCCCTCTCCTGGATTCCCTGCAGGGGGGTGGTACTCATTTAGACTGCCCTTCCAATTGACCCAAAGTATATCGACTGTGGTGGTCCTCCCCAGGACAAGCAGGGGATCTGACTGGCCCTGTCCCATATGACCTTACCCTTAGTCTCGTCACGAAGTTTACACCCGATATTCTTTCAACACAACAGGTTTTCTAGCCCATTTTTGAAGAAAAACGATGCTTCAAAAGGACATAGTTCTTTGCTCGTCTCTGCTCTGTTCAAGCTCTGTTCTTTGCTCTGTTCAAGCTCGTCTCATCAACTGTCTCTCTGACATCTCTACCTGGATGTCTCAACGTCAACTCAAACTCAACATGGCTAAAACTGAACTCCTTATCTTCCCCNGAAGGAAAAGCAGATAGGAGATTGCTCCCTGAGGAAATTTAAATCTTCAACAACCACAAACATCAGGTTGGTGATAGATATTTTTGTGTGCTGCAACTTTAGAAATATGTACAAATAACTTTTAAATGGTGTTTCTATATTTGGAGAATGCCATACTCAACGCAAAATGATATGGAAAAATACAGTTGTGAAAACTTATAATGAGAAGGTAGCCTCAACCCTGATACTTTGTGTTGATGTTCCAGGTTCTGATGTACAATTTGTCACAACCAGGGAACAATACCTGGGACTGTATATATAAAGGAACCTAGGAATGTATGGGTTGGATCTTTATGTATTTTGCATAACATTTGAAAAGGTAAACAATGCATCACTAGGGGTCCATGTGGGACAGTATTTTCAGTATTTCATGTATATGATGTGGGCATTTTAGACCCTTTATAACCAGTATGTTTTATCTATAGTCTTTCTCCATCAGCCATCAACGGTTGTACACCAAGCCACTGAAGAAGGGGGTTCAATCCCCCGAAACGCGTTTGGAGGTGTGGAGTCGTTGCATCAGCACGTATTAATTTGGACTGTGATAACCCCTATGGGTTTGCTGTTGTTTTTGTTCTCATTTGTATTTTAATTCTTTTATGTATCTTTGGTGCTGACATTGTATGCACCATATTGCCCAACAGGGCGTGTATAGATTTGGAGGATTGGAGAGTGTGCAACATTACCTCTCTCATTTTTCCTCCTCTCCTTTTTGAACCATATATAAAAATTCATTTTGTTATATATCAGTGGTCTAGGTTTATCACTGTTGATTTTTCCCCCCAACTTCCATCGACGTGATATAGGGACGTGTTCCCCTGGGGTGAGAGCACTTTGCCATGTTACCTTTTCAGTTAGTCTTCGAGATGGCTCCCAACATTCTCACAACTGGGTTGTGTATGAAACGCTCACCATATTCAAATAATAGACCACATGATGATCTTGAGCTCCTCTAGTATAAAAAACACACACCCCTGCTCAGAATGACAGTTCCTTCCAACTCTTTCTAGGAATATAAGAAAAAAATTCCATGCGGCGCTGAAAGGGTGGGTGTTGTGAGAATGTTTGGAGCCAACTCGAAGTAGCTTGTTTACTAGGCAGCAACCTTCTGTTCTTCTTTGAGGGGCTCCTCACAGGCCCTTTTTACAAGGCTCCACCAGGTGGGGGGTCCATGGGCATGCCAGTGCATGGCTGGGGTGTGCACATGGCTGCACACACATCCACACTCACCCCCCATTCATCCACACCCACGGAGCAACCACCATTTTCCCCAGTTGCTCAGTGTGTGGGGATGAGTGGGAGGTGAGTGGGGATGTGTGTTAGGCATGCGTATGCACCCCCACTCATGCACACCACATCATTCACACGGGGCTCCCCCACCCATGAACACGCAGCTTGGGGGTGGGGCTTGGCTTGGGTGTGGGGCTTAGGGGCGGCAGCCTGAGAAGGGCCTATGGGCACAACATTTCTAAGTCTGGTTCTGGCCCCCAGCAGGAGTTTCTGTGAAACAGCCGATGTGGGGGGCAGATGAGCACACTCACCCCAGCCACCAAACAGCTGATGGGGTGATGGTGGTGGAGTGCACTCACCCTGACCACCAAATGGCTGATCTGAAGGGCTCTTAGGGTAAGGCTGCATGAGACATCATTCCACTCTAGATCACATTAGCCCATGATGCAGCTGACCATCTACTCAGAGGCTGCCAGATGTTCTCTCACTTCCACCTCAGGGCGGGCACCGGGTTGCTACATGATGCATTGGGCCAGAGAAGGCTGATGATGTATTGTGGGCTACTGTTGTCTCACCCAGGATAATGTGGAGCAATGGGGATGCCTCCCTTCTGGTTGGCCTGTGCAGCCCCACCACAAGGTTCGGTCTGAAGATCAGTCCCAGAGGAGGAGCATGCTCATCCCAGCCCCCGCCCCCCGATTAGCTTTTGGGTGGCAGATTCTCCCAGGAGCCTGATCCTGCTGCACAGCAGGCGTCCAGGAATCCTGCCACGTGTAGATGGCTCCTCAGCTGACATGTGGCATGGAGGGACTTGTCACGGCAGCCCCCCTCTCCTGGATTCCCTGCAGGGGGGTGGTACTCATTTAGACTGCCCTTCCAATTGACCCAAAGTATATCGACTGTGGTGGTCCTCCCCAGGACAAGCAGGGGATCTGACTGGCCCTGTCTCATATGACCTTACCCTTAGTCTCTTCACGAAGTTTACACCCGATATTCTTTCAACACAACAGGTTTTCTAGCCCATTTTAGAAGAAGAACGATGCTTCAAAAGGACATAGTCTTCAATTTAGGGCCCGCACCAGCACAACAAAGTCTTATTTGACCCTTTAGCAAGGGGAGTTTTGCCAGTGATTTCAATGAGTTCAGGATTGCATCCTTAAAAATTTTACCTAGCTCTTATAGATGCTTAGGTTGTCCTCCCCATTATTACCCTAATAGGTGAACACCTCGCACTTTTATTATCACATAGAGACTGGCAAGAACTGTTATTTCTCTTTTACAGATCGAAACCTGAGGCACAAAGAAAGGTTTAAAGACTTCCCAGTGTCATACAGAACAGGGAACTGAATTCAGATCTCCTGAGTGCCTGACTACTGGTGTCACCACGAGACTATAGGTGGCATAGATATCCACCACAGGATAGAATCTGTTGGCACAACTCCTAAGTGCTCTGCTTCCAACACCTATCTAGCCCACAGAGCTTGTAACAATTTCCAAAGTGGTCCACAGGAGAACAGTTTCCCTGATCTATATCCTTCATACAAGAAACCTCAGACAGAAAAAAAGAAATTCATTGACTATGAGTGTGTATTCATAATTTGGACCAGGTTTGTTGGTTGACAAGTGGAAACCAATGAAGACTCTTCCGTTTCACTTTTTATGACAGCGCCTGATGTGCATGATCAACTACCAAATCTTACCTGCATAAAATGCTTTGTCAACATCTCAACTGCTGAACATTGCCTTCTAACGTCTTGCGTTTTGTTCAATCAATCAATAATAATTTATTGTGGTCCAAG
Source organism: Sphenodon punctatus (assembly GCA_003113815.1). Taxonomy (NCBI): domain Eukaryota; kingdom Metazoa; phylum Chordata; class Lepidosauria; order Sphenodontia; family Sphenodontidae; genus Sphenodon; species Sphenodon punctatus. The sequence goes on along the minus strand of QEPC01001860.1, from coordinate 548,849 downwards.
ACCATATAATAACTAATACACAAACAATAATGGAAGGGGAACATAGTATAAGAAAAACGGAGGAGGTACCCGATAATGCTAATATACAAACTAAAAAGGCGGTGAGGGCATACTAGACTCAAAGTGCCCTCCAGCCCCCAACTAGCGAAGGTGGCACAAACATACACCCCAACAATGGGGAAATAAGCATATTTAATTAAAAGGTCAACCTTTTAATTAAACAGAAGCACAGTCAACACTGGCAATAAACAATAACAATTAAAATGAAAAATACCCATGGGGCAAGAACTAAACCAAACCCAATTGCATTTTGTTTGATTTCCCAGCTGCACTGGGAAGCACTTTAGTTACCCGTGGGGGTAAGGCCTGCATTTTTGGGCACCCGATGGGGTACCCGGCCCCTCATTAGGTACCTAGTGTCTGAAAAGATGGGTATTACTGGGACATCTGGGGGCATTCTGGGATGCCCCAGGATGCCAATTCTGGCACCTATGGCTCCCCGGGCTGACTCATCTCACTGACCAGGCTGCTGCTTTTCTGGACTCCTTGTTGCTTCCTGCTTCCCCCTGGTCTGCACGCCGCTCAACTGAGTGGGGAACTTCCTTTTTCTGGGGGAAGGGAGGAGGAGCGAGGAGACCTCTTCCCATCTGTATGCGCCTCCCTAATGGGTCCCCTGTTCCATTAGGTTTTCTGGGAGCTAGAGAGTAGGCAAGAGTTTAAGTAATCTAAAACAAAGAAAAACAAGACAAAGACAGATAAGTGTGGAGAGAAGTTTTCCACTTTTATATTTTAGTATCCGAACATGAAATTTTAAGCTATCAAATAAAGGGGGATCTGCTCGACGGTATAAGAAAAATCAGGTCTAAACAATTTAACTCCTCTATTTTTCTGTTTCCAGGGCACATACAGATGGGAGGTCTCGCTCCCCCCTCACTCAGAAAAAACTAAGCAGTGAGGTTCCCTGCTCGGCTGAGTGGCATGCAGGTCAGATGGAAGCAGGAAGCAACCAGGAGTCCAGAGGAACAGTAGCCTGGTCAGTGAGATGAGTCACCCGGGGAGCCGTGAGTGCCAGGATTGGCATCCTGGGGCATCCCAGGATGCCCCCAGATGTCCCAGTAATACCCAACCTTTTGGGCACTAGGTACCTAATGAGGCACCGGGTACCCCGGCCATCAGGTGTACACGGAGGTGTCTGAAAATGCAGGTATTACCGGCATGTAGCTAAAGTATTTCCCATGCAGCTTGTTTGCTGGAGAGAAGCAGGGAGTAGTCAGCAGTCTGGAGCAGAGTAACAGAGGCCCGGTCAGTGAGGTGAGTCTAGGGCTGAAATGAGAATAGATTTTATTCTCACGAAAATCTCATTAGAATCAAGAATCAGGGTCGAGATCTCTCAGAAATCTTGACCCTGATTCAGATTCTCATGAGATTTTTCACTCCCCCTCGCCAGTGTTCAGGCTAGTCTCCCAGCCTAGAGAAATAAAGGGGAGGGGGAGGAGGAAGCCATGCTGTTTCCTCCCCAGCTTTCTTACTTTACCTGGGGCTGGCAGCTGTCTTGGCGGGGAAAGCTTAGTTCCCAATCACAAATGTTCAGGAACAGGAGGGGGGAAAGCAGGAGGGAAGGGGCAGACTCAGTTGATATCTTAGCATTCTATTGGCTACCAGGAATCATCAGCCAACAAAATACTGAAAAGCTGTGCTGAGCCCACCGCTTCCCTTCAGCTCTTCCCACTCCCATCTGGATATCTGTGCTCAGTACAGCTTTTCAGAATTTTACTGGCTGCTGACTCCTGCTAACTAATCGAATACTAAGGTATCAGCTGAGTTTTATCTCTCTCTCCTGCTTTCCCCCTCCCATACCTGAAAATTTGCCATCGGGAAGCTATCCCCACTGAGACAGCTGCCAGCCCCAGACAAGGTAAGAAAGCTGGGAAGGAAAACAGCATGGCTTCTTCCCTCCTTCCCTCCCCCACTCCCCATCAGCACCAACTAATTTGTTTCTTAAGATCTCTCATTTTTCTCACTGAGAAACCAGCAGATTCTCATCTCGTTCTTGTTTGCAAGAACGAGAAGAGAATTGTATTCTCTTTGAGAAACCGAGAGTTTCAGACCGAGGTGAGTCAGTCCATGTCGGGCCACATTCAGGTACCAGTTGGTGCACAAGCATGACCCGGCTGAGTCGGGTACCCCAAATTTGACGGCTTGCCTAACTGGCCAGGTATCCGGTTACAGCTCTAGTTTGAACACATTTGTTGTTGCAGTTTGTTAAGTATAACATGGAAGATTTGGCATACTTTGTGAAGCACGCTGTTATTTATCAGCCATTTCCCCAAGCATTTCACTTCAGATTTGATTTTTTACCTGTTAGGACAACCTATTTCTCTTTCCTTAGTGTGCATGATAGCTTTGTTCTAACAAAGGTCAGCAAGCCAAGCCAAATTACTTGGCAGAGAAAGAGAAAATCATTCCTGCTTCTTTTGTCTACTCTACCCTTTTTTGTAGGTAGATTGTAATTCAGGATGTTACTCGTTATCTGCTCCTACAAGGTTGCATTGTCAGACACACGGTCTTTGACATACAGGGTGAGCAAGCAAGCAAAGAAAGCTGGAACAGAAGAAAGAGGAGAGACTTTAGAGGAAAGAGTGCTGGTTTCTGGGAATGAGAAACTAGGTGTGAGACAAAGAAAAACAAAACCAACCAAGATAGATAAATGTGGAGAGGAGTTTTCCACCTTTATATCCAAACATGGAATTTAAAGCTAGCAAATAAAAAGAGGATCTGGAAGAAGCTATAAAGAAAAATCAGGCCTAAAGAATATAACTCATTTCTTTTGCTTTATTTATTAATTTTGCTCAGTGATGCTTTTTCTACTGCTTCTCATTCAGTGTCTCCCTCTCCTCTGTAACTAAGCCATGCATCGGCACCTGCGATTTCTCAACTTCATGAATGTATTCCTCTCTTTCCCCTCTCTCATCTCTCCTCAATTGTAAGCCCCTTGGTGTAGGGACCTGTCTCCAATTTAATGAGTGTTCAGTGCCAGGTACATTGCTGGCACTATGTAAATAATAATAGTAATACTGATAATAAATTAAGTCAGAAAAACTGTATGTATTTCTTAAAGACTAGCTGCAGATCAGTTAGAACTTCAGGAAATTATATAGGGATTTCTTACTGGGTGAATTTCTATGGCTTGTGTTACACAGGAGGTTAGAGTGGAGGATCAAAGTGATGGTTTCTAACCTTAAGCTTTCAAACTTGCAAATGCTCACCAATGGAAGTTGGTCCACAAAAGACATCATAACTCTTCTATCATTGTCTTTTTCATATTTGTGATTATGAACAGTACAATCGCAGTCTAAACAACTAGAAAACTATGGACCTATAACAAGTAATAAAACGACATTACTGAATGCTGAGATCCAATTTGAGCATTTGGCATCCCAGTAGTGACACTGTAACAGGGTGACCACCTCAAGATGCAAGTCTTTCCAGGATGAGTCTCAAGAAGTCAGTCCACGCGGGGTCTTAGCTTCACTGTGTCCATTTATTTACATTGTCCCATCACCATATAGACCATCAGGCTATCCCATTTATATACACAGTTCCTCTTTACTCACAGGCCTGCCTCCCTGTGCCAGGCTAAACCCTTCAGTCTTGGGCAACTCCCTCCAAGTTCCCAGAATTACCCCTCTCCTCTGGACTACTCTTACTCTGGAGCAGAGCTCCTCCTGAGCTCTTCCTTCTCTCCATGTCTCTCTTGCAACAGTCTCTCAACCAACTAATCCCCACTCAGGCTTTCTAGTAGGTTGGCCAGAGATGCAAATTGAGAGGACACTTATGAGAAATGCAGCTTGCAGGGCTGCATTGGAGCCAATGCAGTCCTGCAACCTATATTTCTCATAAGTGTCCTCTCAACTTGCATAACTGGCCACCCTACTTTTCGGGTCTAGGCTGGCCTAGCCATGCCCAGACCTAACAGTTGGGCCCCAGGTGTGATCCTTATTCCCTTCAGTGCCTCAAGTATTGTCATGAATGTCTCAGTTTCCCCCAAAGGAAAGTACTTAGTGGTTCAAACCAGACATAATCTGACCTGAATATACGGTACTAGTTTCCAATTTGAGGGCTAAACTAAAATCACACCTACTATGTGGGTAAGAGTAAACCTTAAAGGTGTGCACCAGGGGCCCATGTCATTTTTGTTTTTCATTTTCGTTCTTTAAATCTGTCATTTTTATTTTCATAAATATCGAATTGTCATTTCCATTTTTGCTTTTGTTTTCATTTTCCGTTGGTTTGACTGGAAAACACATTTCCGGATGTAACATTTTTGTTTTTCACTATATTTGCTGAAGCTTGGAGTGATTATACCTACATGGAAGGCATTATGTGTACCAAATTCCAAAAAGATTGGATAAAGGAATATAATTTTAGAAGCAGTTGAATTATTTTATTTTGCAAAAACCTTCATATACCTTCTTAGGTGTAACTCCTTTGCTTCACATTTAATGTAGATGAAACTTGGCAAGTTTATAAACCTTCCCATATTTACTATCTCTGTCAACTGTCAGAAAGGTTGAATAAAGGGTCCTGGTAGTATAAGTAATTAACTTATAAATGCATGTCTGACTGTAACAGCTTTGTAGTCCAACCAGTGTACGTGAAATTTGGCAGGACTGTATATCTCACTTTCACGATCATTTCTCCCAAATATAAGAATGATGTGATAAAGGGTCCCAATTTTATAAGCCTGTACAGCATATGCAGAGAAGGAGCCTATGCCAGGGATTCTCTTACGTGTCACTGTGGTAGAAGATCAGTTTGTGATGCCAATTGGCCAGCAGAAATGTCAACCAAATATCCTCATTCTGTGCTGTGACCATCCCAACATCTCTTCCCCACTTGTTACTGGGAAGTCAGAAGCATCTGTTTAGGAAAGAGCCAATCTAGATTCTCTTATGTCCTCTG
>QEPC01001860.1:526612-537244 GCA_003113815.1 Sphenodon punctatus | reverse complement strand
ATGGAGGATTGATTATATTGCCTTATGATTAAGGGTCCTCTGTGTAGGACTTGTGTTAAATTGTATAGTATTTTGGGGTCTTTTGTATAAGACCTATGCTTCAATTTGATTTGTAAGTTGCCTCAAGCGAATTTATTAGGAGACAGCGGGATATAAATAAAAAGTCAAATTAAATCTATGTGGGACTGAGCTTTGTGTGACCGAATTCACCATTTCAGTTGCTAAAGTCTGACATCTATTTTTGACACCCTAGTTGGGTGGCTTTAAAGTATGATTGCCTTTGTGCTGAAGCCTTTCTTTGCTGAATTGTGCTGCATTCCATGCTCATTCATGTATTAGGTGCTGCTTTGTTTTTGTGTGACTGTGCCTCACGCCGAACAATGAATGAGTCACCCTACGTAAGAGAGAGACTTGCACAAACACTGTCATCAAAATATTTTTATTGTCATTACATTCATTGTACACCACCACAATATGTCAGATTACTGTTGCTTCACTGTTATCGTAACACGTCACAATTTCCTTCAGTACCACATCAGAAGTAAAAAACAAAGTCCAAACCACATTTCTTTCTCCTTAAAAATAAATAAATATATAACTCATTTGTAATAACTGACTTTTTTGTTAAAACCAGACCACTAATTTTTCAAATAGTAATTTTCCATTTTGGTGGTTCTTTTGTTTGTGGAGAGGATAAATTAAATCACACTCAAAGGAAAGCATTTCTCTGCTTGGTAAAAGATTAATTGGGTTACTAGCATATTGCAAGTGCAAACAACAGGAGAAAATTATATTCAGCAAACAAGAGAAATTATTATAAGATTAGATCTCAGGAAAACAAATTATCCCGAAAAGCTGTGAAATCCATAAATTAAAATAAAAAAACAAGAAAAATAGGCACTGACGGCACATTAGGCTAACCCTAAATTAGTATCTGTAATAGGATGGTTCCTCTGTGCCTAAGGGAGCCCTGTTTAGTCAAGCTGCCTGAGCAGCTATGTATATAATGAGACCACTGGAGTGTGCCCAGTGGGGTTTACCAAGTCTTCCAGAAGCAAAGTCAAGGAGCATGCTCAGATGGACTTCCAAACTGCTCCAAAGTCTAAGTCCTCAGGCATGTTCACTGAGCAGGACAGATTGAGCATGCCTGATAGGGGTGTGCACTTCATTTTCATGATACTGCAATAACGATAACGAAAATGAGAATGTCGTTATCATTATCAATAACGATAAAGAAGATAAACAACAACAAAATCAATAACGATGACAGTCATTGGTTTCGTTATTTCCTGGCAGGTGTTTTTTGGAGGGAAACGTGGAGAAGAGGAGGGAGCAGACATCTTGGAGCCAGAAACAGTGTTGAACTCTTGAACTGGGCCTGTGATGGGAGGGGAAGGACCTGATGGATATACTCACTGGCCAATGAGCAGCGTAAGCAGGTCCCAGGCAGTTGAATAGCACCCTGTGATTTCTCATGTCTCCTGCCTCCCAGAACCAATCATGGGAGCTCTGGGGAGGGCACTGCAACCCTTTAAGTTGTAGGGAGAGGCTGTATGACTCTTGTTCTGTGTTAGCTCTTGCTGTGTCAGGTTGTGTTTACAGAACTCTGGTGCTTGCACTAAAAATCTTCCCCAGTCCTCAATGTTATACCTTACCTTTTCTTATACCCTTTATTTTACCTTTTACCTTCCCCTGTCTGTCTCCCCCGGATAGATAGATAATATAGTGATTAGAAAGGTATACCCTATAGTTTTTTTCCCTTTCCCGTTCCCCTGTCTGTCTCCTCCCTGTCCATATTATATATAGCTATATTAGTTGTGTGTATGTATATATGTGTATATACATATATGTATATATATGGAGAGAGAGAGATAGATTAATTATTATATAGATATTAGTAGATACTAGGTTTTTAAATTCTATATATTAGCATTATAGGATAGGAATAGGATAGATAGATAGATACTTATATAGAACACACAGGAGATAGACGTTTATTGATATACTTAGATAGGAATATACTGTATATAGTATAGGTTTTTAGGTGGAGGTTTAGGTTAGACATACATATTAGTAATTTTTTGTATTGTCATCGTATAGTTACTACTACTGCATTATAATGAGAAAGGGAGGAAGGAGTTCAACTTCTGAGAAGTCTGGGGCAGGTGTCTGCTGGCAGCCCACAATGGAAACAATACCAAAAACAAAATCTTTGTTATCACTCAAAATCGTTACCGACAACACCAACAACAAACAAAATTTCATTAACGATAATGAAAACAGTTTTTAATAACAAAAAATGAAAATAAAAATAGCGTGGGTTCCTGGTGCACACCCCTAATGCCGGAGCCCTTTATAAGTTCAGTAGACATAGTGGCCATAGGAGAAGGAGCTCTCCGAATGGGCTCTCTTCAACCAAGTGGGATACCCTATGAATCCCTGAGATCACCAGTGAGATGGATGGCTACCCTCTGGAGGAACTACCTGGAGAAATCTCAACCCAGGTGTGATCTGTCCAGCTTGGGCCACACCCTGAACTGTTTGAACTATACTGACCCTAGGGGTCTTGGGACTGAGAGGGGCTTTAGCCCAATCTACTTATAAACTGTTGCACTACTGGTGGCGTAGGCCTGGCTGTAAGGGTGACTGGAAGCCAGAAACCAGGACCCCACGACAGCGTGGCCCTGTAATATACAGGATTTACTCAGTCAGGATCAGTACATGCTGGTGGGTTGGTGCATAAACAGAGGTTTTTGTTAATTCTCCAAGTGCCCCAGTGAGAACTTGGGAAGATCTCCTCCCAGGCTTGATCTGAACCATCTCAGGGCTCCATGTGCCAGAGCTGGGAGTGCTCCATCGGGGTGGGGATCCAGCCTAGAGCATTCTGGGGCAGGGTATGGCTGCACAGGGAGTGCTCTGCTGAGGTGCAGCTGCATCCTGGAGAGCTCCCCAGAGCTCCAGAAGCTTCCTCTTTTCTTCTCTTTTGCCTGTGGGCTGTTGTGAAAACGATGGCTGCCATGGCTGGCCATATTGAAGGTAAGATTGGAAAATCCACTGCAGACCAGATGGAGGGAGGCTGCTGGCCAAAAGTGGACTATGGGCCCAAGTCCTTTGTTTTTAGAAATAACAACATTTGAAAATTCCAGTGTTTGCTTCAGTGCTATATACTTACACCTGGTCAAAATGTGACCAGGATTTCAATATAATGGCTAATTTAATGGACATTTGCATAGTTAATTATGCAGAATTATAGCATCTACAGTGCTGAAAAACTCAGAATTACATTTCCCAGCAACTATTTTAGTTGGTATGGATTGTATCAGTCTTCCTTCTGTAAATGCTTTTCCATACCAGAAATGGTACAATGACTTTCCAGGGAACCTTGAATGCTACAGATTCATAGTTTTGTATGCCTTCCTGAAGGTGGCTCCATCTGATAAAAAAATTAAGCCAGCATCTAGAATTAAGTTGGCTGTAAAACGTTACCAATAGTTATTCAGAAGAGAGAACAATAGTCATTAATGTGTTCATTGTAGGTTAAATTTTATAAAATTAGCTCCATAAAATAATTCAGGTACTTACACCAGGACATTATTCCTGTTTAAAGTAGCTGACAAATTGCAGGTCCCACAGGAATGGAAAAGCAGCAATGGGTTTATTCCAGCAACGTGTTTAAATGTTTATGTTTCAAATAATTATGACAGCAATAGTGAAATCACTTACAACCTTGTAAGCTCCATTGACTTCACTCTTGACTGTACTTAAAAAACCTATACTGGGATTTTGCCCTCTATATACAGGGTCAAGAATGGGAAAGAAAATTTTACAGTCCTTGAGCCTAATTCTTTTGGTTTTGTTGTCATTTTTGTGTGCTTTTTTTGTTTGATTTTTAAATCCCTTGTGGGCAAAGTGTAATGATGAGAAAAGGGATTTGGAGCAAATACAGAGTAAAATTGTGTCAGTATATTAGGCAAAGCCAAACAAGTGTCAGGGAACACACCTTTCTCCTCTTGTAGAGAGCATACAAATTTTATCCTCTTTGCAAGGGGTGCATGTGTGTGTGTAGTAAAACAGTGATCCAAGGGTCATGGCCCAGAACCCGCTTCAGATATCGTGACACAAAACCTTCCTGTGTCAGTGTATTATACTCCATTCTGCTCTGGAAGAGCAACACATTTTTGTGCCCTTGGCAAGGTGGGGCAGGAAACCATGACCATGAAACAGTGATCCAAGGGTCATGGCCCAGAACCTCCTTCAGATGTCAAGACAGAAAATCTTCCCAGAAGTCTTAGTGTATTAGGAAAGGCCAAAAAAGTGCCACAGCAGACGCCATTCCCCTCTTGGTGAGTGACAGTATTTTGTCCCCTTTGCAAGGAGGGGGGGGGCAGGAAAACCCTGACCCCAACATCATGGCCTCGAACCTCGTTCAAAGGTCGAGAGAGAAAATCTTCCTGGTAGTGTATTAGGCAACTCCAAACAAGTGCCATGGTGCACTCCGTTCCCCTCTTGGAGAGCAACCAAATTTTGTCCCCTTGGCAAGGAGAGGGGGTGGGACTGGAAACTGTGACCCCCCCGGTCACAACTTAGAACCCCATTTGGATGTCGAGACAGAAAATCTTCCTGGAAGTTTAAGTGTATTAGGCAAGGTCAAAATTGTACCACGCCGCAATCCACTCCCCTCTTGGAGAGCAACAAAATTTTGTCTCTTTGGCAAGGAAGGGGCAGGAAAACCATGACCCCGGGATCATGACCTGGAACCCCCTTTGGATGTTGAGACAGAAATTCTTACTGGCAGTGTCAGTGTATTAAGCAAGAACAAACAAGTGCCGCAGCGTACTCCATCTCCCCTTTGGAGAGTAACTAAATTTTGTCCCTTTAGCAAGGGGTGGCAGGAAAGTCTTCCCGGTAGTGTCAGTGTATTCGGTAAGGCCAAAGAAGTACCATGGTGCACAGTGTTCTCCTCTTGGAGATAACCACATTTTGTTCTTTTGGAAAGATGGGGCAGGAAAACCATTACCCGGGGTCATTGCCCAGAACCCCCTTTGGATGTCAAGACAGAAAAACTTCTCAGTAGTGTCAGGGTGTTGGGCCAGGCCAAACAAGTGGTAAGGTGTATTCTGTTCCACTATTAGAGTGTGATCAAATTTTTGCCCCTTGGCAAGGAGGGGAAGGAAAACTGTGAAGACGGGGCGATGGCCCAGAACATCCCTTCATATGTTGAGACTGAAAATCTTCCCGGTAGTGTCAGGGTGTTAGGTAAGGCCAAACAAGTGACAAGGAGTATTCCATTCCCCTCTTGGAGAGTGACCAAATTTGGGCCCCTTGGCAAGGAGGGGCAGGAAAAATGTGACCCCCGAGGTCAGAGCCCCCACACCCCTCTGGATGTCAAGACATAAAATCTTGCCGGCAGTGTCAGGGTGTCATGAAAGGCCAAACAAGTGACATGGACAATTCCATTCTCCTACTGGAGAGCGACCGAATTTGGGCCCCTTGGCAAAAAGAGGAAGGAAAACTGTGACCCCTGGTGGTCATGGCCTGGATACCCCCTTCAGATGTTGGGACAAAAAATCTTGGCATTAGTGTCCATGTGTTAAGCAAGGTCAAACAAGTGCCATATATCGCATTCCATTCCCCTCCTGGAGAGCGACCAAATTTGGGCCCCTTGGCAAGAGGGAAAGAAAAACGTGATCCCAGCTTCATGGCCAGAAACCCCCTTCAGATGTTGAGATGGAAAATCTTCCAGGTAGTCTTACTGTATTAAGCAAGGTCAAAAAAGTGCTGCAGCGCACTCAATTACCCTCTTGGAGAGCAACAAAATTTTGTCCCTTTGCCACAGGAGGCGCAGGAAAACTGTGACCCCAGGGTCATGGCCTGGAATCTCCTACAGATGTCTAGACAGAAAATCTTCCTAGCAGTGTCAGTGTATTAGGTAAGGTCAAAGAAATGCCACTGCACTCTCTGTTCCCTTCTTGGAGAGCAACAAATTGGAAAGGGGGGCAGGAAAACCGTGAGCAGGAACCCTGTTCTGGTATTTAATTTTTTATTTATTTTAAACATTTCTTAAATCACCCCCATGCCTACGGCATCACGGGGCGATGTACAACTCAATAAAACAATTCATAAAAACAACCATTTTTGTTTTTTTTAAAAACCCTTAAAAACATAATATAAACAGGGTTGGGTAAAATAAAATAAAAATAAAAATGTAGGGAAGCGTTAAAACATTAACCCACCCTGCCTGCCTCCTCCCCAAAGGCCTGGGCGAACAGCCAGGTTTTACAACTTCACCAAAACGTCAAAAGGCTTGAGGCCAGGCGAGCTTCCTCTGGGAGGGAATTCCAAAGACGCGGCCCGGCCACCGAGAATGCCCTCTCCATTGTGGCCCCCCACTTAACACGGGGGACCTCCAACAAGGCACCCAGCAGACCAAAGGAGCCGCTCTGGGACGCGGAGGGCGAGGCGGTCCCTGAGGTACGAGGGGCCCAGACTGTGAAGGGTCTTATAGATCAACACCAATACCTTGAACCTGGCTCGGCACGCTATTGGCAACCAGTGCAGAGTCCGTAGCACAGGTGTTATATGCTCCCGACGACCCGTCCCCGTCAGGAGCCGGGCTGCCGCATTCTGCACTAACTGCAGTCTCCAGACCAGGAATAAGGGCAGCCCCATGAAGAGCGCATTACAGTAGTCCAGCCTCGAGGTAACGAAGGCATGGATGAGGGAGGCCAGGTCTGGCCTAGAGATGTATGGATGCAGCCTCCGCACTAGATACAACTAGTGGAAGGCGGCCTTCGCCACCACCTCCACCTGTCGATTCAGGTGGAAATCCGAGTCCAACACCACCCCCAGACTCCGGACCTGCTGAGCTATAGGAGGGCGAACCCCCTCAATCAGGGGGGTTGACACCTCCCTCGCCCTTCCCACCACCATCACCTCCGTCTTATCGGGGTTGAGCTTCAGTCTAGACATATAGTCTAAATGATATCTAGACAGAAAATCTTCCCGGTAGTTTCAGTGTATTAGGCAAGGCCAAAGAAGTGCCACAGCGCACACCATTCCCCTCTTGGAGATTAACCAAATTTTGTTCCCTTGGAAGGAAAACCGTGACCCCCAAGGTTATGGCCCCGATCCCCCTTTGGATGTCGAAATAGAAAATCTTCCCAGTAGTCTTAGTATATTAGGCAAGGCCAAAAAAGTGCCATGGTTCACTCTGTTCCCCTCTTGGAGAGCAACAAAATTATATCCCTTTGGCAAGGGAGGTCCAGGAAATCCATGACCCTAGAGTCATGGCTCGGAACCCCCTTCAGCTGTCGAGACAGAAAATCTTCCCAGTATGAACTTGGTAAAGTCAATGGGGAGGTTTGCCATTTACTTAATTTGAAATCAGGATTTCACAGATAGAGGTTAAAAACAAAATGAACATCTTAAGATCCCCAAATATTCATTTTAAATGCATTTGGTAAACAAAACTGCTAATGGGTAAAACAGTTGAGCTGGTGGCCCACTGTGGTCCACATTTTCATGCTTTGGCCTGTGAGCTGCCAGCATGTCTGAGGGCCCGCCAGATGCTTGCCTGGGATTGCTTTGACCCATGTCAGAAACTAACCTGTTCTCTGACCCCCAGATTAGCTCCAAGTCACATTCCAGACTAGCCTCTACCCAATCAGGGCAAAGTGATCCACAGCGGGTTATGTGTGGTGTGGCCTGCCGTGACCCACCCTGAATTGGGTCCACCATGGCGACCATGATTGGCCATTATGGCTGCCCATCATGGGGGCAGGGGGGAGATCATGGTTGGGGAGGATGGACGCTGCATGCAGAGCAGGGCCAGGGCCAGATGGCCGCATGCTTCTGTGTTTCCCCACTCTTCCCTGAAGTCCAGCCATGGGAATGTGTGGCGAGCTGCCTAACCCAGACCAAACAGTGTGGCTTCCCAGCCCAACCTCAGTTGCTGTAGCGGCAGCATCACTTCTGTTTCTACCCTATCATGAGCTCTTGGCCGTGGTTGGGAGCCACACGTGGGCCCTGAGGTGGCCTAGGGTGCTCAAGACCCCTGAGGTAGCTGTATTGTGGCCCCTGCTACCACTGCCACCAAGGGTCAGGAGTGGGGTAGGAAAAAGAGGGGCAAGACTTCCTGCAGCTTCCTCACTTCTCTGACTCCCACTTCCTGCTGCTTCTAGCTGTTCCATGCCAGTTCTCCACAACTGCCATTGCCAAGATGCCCTCCAATCCCAGTCCTCCTCATTTACTACTGTAACCCAGCTACTCCTGGTCCCAGGATTTTTTAAGGTGGATCACAAAAAGGTTAGGAACCACTGCTTCCAGCAGTTTATTTTAAACTATCATTAAACAATATAAACAACATGCAGTGTGGTAGCAATAAACTCACAGAATACAGTAATATTCACAATAATATGAAAGACATTCCCCACGTTCCCTTAAAAACCAGTCCTCTGGCAGCATTCTTAAACATTAACTGTGTTCTTATGTGCTTAGTGACCTTTAACATGAAGAAAAAAAGTAAAGAAAGATGAGCGGCGGAAGAGAGAGAGAGGGAGGGAGATGTAGCATAATAGTAGATGTTGGACGGTTTTTGCAAGTTATATAGGCTATAGTGAAAAATGCATCAGCTCAAGACATAGATGTAAGTAGATAAACGCATGCGAATCCACAACCTGTCATTGCTTTTCAGCAGATACTTAGGCATATGCGACAGTCTTTTCCATGTGTTATTCCCACGGCTCCCTTTGCTACAGTCTTTTTAGTAAGTAGTACGCTATCCAGGTTGGATGCCATCAGAGCCTAATGAGGGGCATGTTTCCTGCAGTGGTTCAGGCTAACTTTAGATAGCAGACTAATCTCATCACAAGACAATTTAGGTTTCCTATGCACACAGTCAAGAAAATTGGAAATCTGTTGAATAAAGCTTTTGGGGGTACTTGCCAGTTTAAGGTTAAAAGAAAAGAACATCCTGAAGTGAAACTAATCTTGAAATAATCACAAGGGATCAAGTCTGACGATACAGAATAATTTTTTTTGAAGTTTCACACATGAGCAAAACCAAGCCAAAAGTACAAAACTGATGGTACTATTTATTTATTTCACCATTTTTCTACCCCGCCCCCGCCTGTTCACAGAGCAGCTCAGGGTGGCTTAGAAGGCACATAAATAACAAACATAGTGTAATAAAAATAACAAAAACATAAAATATAATTAAAAACATTAAAATGCTAAAAAACAAACTAAAAGGGTAGAATCCCCCCTCCACAACCCAACCCACCATACCCATCTCCCTCTCCAAAGACCCGGCAGAACAGCCAGGTTTTACACTGTCTTTGGAAAGAGGGGAGGTCCGGGACCAGGCAGGCCTCCATCGGGAGGGAATTGCACAGCCTGGGAGCGGCTACCGAGAACGTCCTCACCGTTGCCACCCGAACCACCTGGGGGATTTCGAATTGGGCGTCCCCGGTCGATCGCAGGGGACGCAACGCAATCTGGGGCCTGAGGCAGTCCCCCAGGTAAGCCGGGCCCAGGCCATTTAGGGCTTTATAGGTCATTACCAGCAACTTGAATTGGGCCCAGAAGATAATAGGCAGCCAGTACAGAGAATGGATCACTGGTGTAATGTGCTTGCAGCGACCCGTCCCCGTTAAGAGATGGGCCGCCGCATTCTGCACCAGCTGCAACCTCCAGACCGTCCCCAACGGCAGCCCCACCTAGAGTGTGTTACAGTAGTCTAGTCTAGAGGTAATAAAGGCATGGATGATGGTGGCCAGATGCGAGTCTGTAACATACAGCTGCAGTCGTCGTACCAGATGTATCTGGCGAAATGCTCCCCTCACCACAGCCTCCACCTGGAGATCCAGGCAGGGCTGTGAGTTGAGGAGCACCCTCAGACTACGGACCTGTGTGGCCAAAGGAGGGCAGACCCCATCAATGATGAGGGCCACCACCACCTCAGTCCTGCCCACCAACATCACCTCCATCTTGTTGGGATTCAACTTCAGACTATAATACAGGAAAGAAACCCTATTGTAAATTATTTTGCCAAAAGTTTAACATGAATTTCCATTTTCTTGTTGACATTTTCACTATGAGTCCCAGAAATTTTAGTGCCTATAAATCTCTATTAGGCATTCCTTCTTGTAAGAGAAGAAGTTAGGTTTAAGTCTTTTAGGGCATTTTTTTTTAAAAAGCTCTTTGAAGTAAAAGCACTGGAGGCTAATGTAGTATTGGCAGAACTGCTTGAAGAAGCTCCTGGGTTCCTAAAGAAAAACTTTCATGGTTTAACAGCTCTGCTGTATTAGTTTTCACTCTTAAACTGTTACCGTGGATATCCCTATAGGCAGCTGCATTACAGTAGGAGGTCAACTGTCTTTAATATTCACTCAATGGGAACTTTTTAAAAAAAGATGTCTAAGCAGGCCTATTATGCTCCAGTTTTGTAAAAACAACATTTGCTAGTTTAGACATCTAACAATCTTAATGCTACCTATGTTCTCTTGTATAGCTTCTCAAAAGTGTACCCTATGGGTGTGTTTGCATGAGACAGGTGGGGGGTGCCCACGGTTTGGAGGAGGTACTTCACACGAGTGGTCCTATGCATGCCCGTCCCATCCATGTACCGCCCAC
>QEPC01001860.1:495087-509375 GCA_003113815.1 Sphenodon punctatus | reverse complement strand
GCTCACCCCTGCCAGGCTGCTGAGGATCTGAGTCTGGGGACTCAGCTCCGATAGGCCCCAAATCTGGTACACTCTGCCCACCCCAAGCCACGCCCCCAAGCCACGCCCCCTTAGCCCATTTCCGGCGCGCCGGCGGCCTTGCCGCCGGCACAGGGCCACTAACACTATATTTTCCCGGGCCACTTTGATTTCCCAATCCGCCCCTGGTGTTGGTGTTTCTCTATTATCAATATTACAGCCTAATCATAAGTTGAAAACATGTTTTCAACTCATTTAATGTTCAACTCAGTTTTTGGGTCAAAAACTGTTTTGACCCAAACTTGCAAAAAGACCTTGGGTCCCAGAAACAAACATGTTATTAGTGCTTCTTCTAATTCCTTCATGCCAATTATTCTAGTTACAGAACAGACTAAAAATCAAACTGCTTTCTAGGCCAAATTAAATCACTTGTCTTCTCAATAAAACATGTGAATAAAGACAAGTATATTAATAAAAGACAATTTCAATGGGTGGAGAACAAATCTCAAAAGTCTATGCTGAAGAGAAATGAAGAAACCAAGATAAGACAAAGAAGGAAGTAGATTCCAGTCAAAACAACAAATTATGAGCAAATGGCAAGTAAGTTATTAAACATCAAGTAATCAATAATGAACCATAAATACATAGTATATCCAAATAGGTGAGCAGAGCCATTTTAGAAACCAGTGTCTGTACTGTGAAATATCGCTACAGGACCCCATTTGATACCATAACTTCTAATTTCATCCAGCCATGTTTACTGTATTGCAAACCTCATGATGTCTAAGCAAGATAGTTGGAACAAAAACACATCTACAGCTAATTTCTGCACTTTCACGTAACCAAAACAAGATAATATTCAGTGAAAGATCAAAGTGTTTACTACTAGTTGTGCAGTGTGCCATAGGTCGCAAGAAAGGAAAAGAGCAGAAAGAAAAATGGATTCCATGGCCTATTCTGAAACATGAACACTTTAAATTTATGATGGATTTTATCCATAGTTATTATGGAAAAAATAAATCTCAGACCTGAGTAGACCCATAAGGAACCTCTCTCTCAGCTGGGCACTTCCTGGGCACCCCAGTTAATCCAGTTTGCTTTCAGCAAACAAGATGGCTAAAAGATGTCACCTGTTTTAAAGGCTATGGCTTCTTTTGTTATATCATTGCCCACCAAACAAAACACCCACTGCTTGGGGTCAAAGAACCCACCTATATCTATTAAAAGTAAATAGTTTAAAAGCATTGATAGAATTTAACAAAGGAACCAACAATCATAGTTTTTGTTTCAATGTCCAGGGATACGGTCAACAAGTGTGTAAACAAGATAAAGAAAAGAACACTTTTAATAAACATCTTTCAGCACAGAAACACCACCACCAAAACTGACCATGCTTAAATTGACCTGTCTTTTAGCAATTCAAGGGCTGAAATGGGCCTTTTTTAGGCCTATTTTTCCTGGCTACAGGCTAACGTGAACACATTACACCAGTGCTCCGGGTGCTGCACTGGCTGCCTATAGTCTACTGGGCCAGATTCAAGGTGCTGGTATTGACCTATAAAGCCTTATACATCCTGGGTCCCACTTATCCATGAGACAGCCTCACCCCCTGGGTCTTGAATTGATCCCTACGGTCATCTGGGATGGTGGTTTTGGAGGCACCCTGTATGCATTGTGTGGCCACTGGCGATTGAGCTTTTTCGGTGGCCATCCCTAGGCTGTAGAATGCCCTCCCAATGATGATCCAAGTGTCCTCTTCCTTAGCCTCCTTCCTCTGGGGTTGTAAGACCTGGCTATTCCGTCAGGCTTTTGGCGAGGGAGATTGGCGGGGTGGGGGGTGTTGCTCTGCCAGGGTTTTTAATGCTTTATGGTTTTAACTGTTTTATTAATGGTATTTATGATGTTGTGAGCCGCCCCGAGATGCATGAGCAGGAGGAGGCAGCACAGAAATGGGATTAAATAATTGTAAAACTCCTTGGACACTGACAGGATAACCCTCTGTCATTAAAGGCAATGGGTATTTTGCCATTTACTTTAATGGCGGAAGCTTGTGTTTTGAGAATGCCACATAAATGATTTTTTTTAAATAATAATTAATGTAGTGGAATTCAGTTCACTAGACAACTTGTGATTGTGGTTCAAGGATCTTCAAGAAATATTCTCCAAGTGATTAGTACTAGGCTAATTTTAAGAAGATCAACATTAATTCAAAGTAAATATTTTTATTCATAGTAAATATTAATTTTTTCATAGCTGTATGTAGACGAATTACTGTACTGCCTTCATAGTCTTAGAGCGTATTAATGTAATTGTCTAAGTTTACTAGAACCATGTTTTTTTTAATGATACATTGATAAGCGACCATTCTGATCTCTGCAGATTTCTGCATACATCACCCCTAATTTTAATTTGTCTGTTTCATTTTTATTGTAACTTACCCTGAGCCGGTGATTCTTGGGATAGGGTGAAATAGAAATTTAAATAATTAAAAGTATGGTTGCCATGTTGGTCCTAGAAGTAATAGATTGAGACAAGATAGTTCAGACAAATCCTTTGCTGAACCAACTTTTCTTGGGAAAGACTATGTAAGCTTTCAAGCCACACAGGACTTGTTAGCCTCACCAACAGAAGTTGGAATCTTAGTTGAAAGGTTCATCAGAGGTCATCTAGTCCAACCCCTTGCTCAATGCAGGAACTACTGCATTGAGTAATTCCTACATTGAACTACCAACCAAAAAACAAATAAATAAAAAATAGTATGGCAATTTAAAATTCTAGGGTGACTGGGCACGATAAAGAAAAGAGTTCTCTGAAATTGGCTATTAGTTGGTCACACCACATGGGAACAAGTTATTATTAGCTCGGTTCTCTGTGGTCACTTCTTCTTGACTCCACATTGCTGAGAGTCATAGGATAAAAAGTAAAAACAAATGAGACAATAGCCTACACCAGGTGGGTCTTTATTAGGTGTCTGCCAGATGTTAGCCCCACCTGCCATGTGGCCAACACACATTACCCACTCACAATGTAGTTCAGGGACATTGTGGGCTCACTGTGCAGGTGAATTTGGGCTAGTGCACCCAAGTGGCCATATCCCATCAATTAGGTTGCGTTCAGCCTCCTTGCATCCAGGTCTCCCAGAACCATAGAGTTGTGGGAGAAAAGCCTAGAGCATTCTGAGCAGCAACCACTTCCTGCCCGCCTCTCCGCTCTTGCTCTCACCAGAGCCTCACCGGAGCCTTAAAAGTCCAATGCGCGCCAAATTCAAACATGTGTTGTCCCAGTTAGTCCTGGTTCACAGCACATGCCCAGGCCACATCAGCCATGACAGCCAGCAGAGATGGGTTGCTAGGCATCATTGCCTGGAGAAGAGCTGCCTGATCTGCCTGGGCAGAGGCTATGAACAACACAGAGAGCTGTGCCAGAAGGACCTAGGTGGATGAGATCAAAGTCTGGGGTATGCCTTCCTAACCCACACACAGGTGCTAGCAAGGTATGGGGTGAAGGAATAGGCCAGGCCACCCCAATGCTGCTAGACTGCCAGGTCCCTAACCGGCTCCAACCATGGACAGCCAGCAGAGATCCCTCCATGCCCGTCCCCATCTAGGAGCCAGCAACATTTATAGAGGAGGTGGAGGAGAACGGTAAGTTAATGCAGCAGGTGTGGGGTGCTGTGTTTGCATGATAAAGACTTTATCCCCAGGAGGGAAGGAGGCTAGCACCTCTCAGTCCATGGAACCACTCCCCTCTCCATTTGCATTGTCCTCTCTGCCAGGCCCAGGGCAGCATCAGGTGATGCCTCGGTCCAGTATGGGGGTGAGCCCAGAAAGCCTGATGTGCTGAGTGCAAGGATCAAGCCGCTCTGGCTGCCACTTTCACAGAGCTGACCCAAGTGGGCATCTGGCTCCTCTCTTGGGCACAAGAGTGGGACTGGCCCTGGCCAGCTCAGCAGTTGAGGTTTGCAGGGATCCACTCCAATTTTGGGTCACTGGCTGCAAAGCCAAGTGGAGATGATGAGCCCTGGTTGGGATGCTGTGAAGCATAGGCCTTCACTCTACATGCTAAAACATGTGAGTGGGGACTTTGTGGGGGCTGCATGGACTCAATACAGACTCCAGTGGGCTATTGTCTCATTTGAAAACACACATTGTGACCATTCCCCCAAGTCAGACCTACACTCCATTCCCCTATCCAGCAACCTCCCACTTAAGCCAGCCACATGTTCCATTCTCCCCTCTCTGGCCACATGCCTTACTCTCCCTCAAACCAGAGATTCCCCCTGAGCCAGACCCATGCCCCATTCCACCCTCCCAAGCTAACAGCATCCTCATCAAATTAACTTTATTCTCCACCCTCCCCCAAACCAGTTCTCCTCCTTTAAAATTGGTAGCAGACTTAGCAGCATTTTTACTGCATTTTCCTTTCCTTATAGGTCTGTCAAACTGGTAGACCCTCTTTGTACTTCTGTGCCAAAATAACCCATACACAGAGACTTGTGTTCACTGCATTTTCCACATTAGCAATGATGTGGAAAATGCAGTGAACACAGGCATTTCAAAGATACAAATAAATAAAAATACATAAACCACAAATGCAGACACAAATACTTGACCCCATGCACAGCTCTAGTTATATGGGCACGTTCAGATTTTAGTGGGCAAAATTTGCAAGGTACTATCTTCCCAAAGGCTTGACATTTCTCCATTCAAAAGACAGATTGTGTGGAAGATGTTTTGGCTCAAAACTTGGACACTGGAGGCAAGTTGTCCTACTCTTTGAGAGATGTCCTACTCTTTGTCATTAGTGTTATTACAATATATTCATTGTATTAGTGCCAAGAACCACAATTGCAGGCTAGGACCACACTGTACCAGGCATGAGTATTGCTCCTTGTGATTTCAAGCACTGAAGTGCCTTGGTCATACCTGCTCCGTAGTTGTGGCCGATTTTATTATAAACTTTATTCTTTGGTTGGTGGATTCACCTGATGGAGTGGATTTTGGAATGGTGAATTCTACCCTAGTGCAGGGTTTGGAC
Organism: Sphenodon punctatus; assembly: GCA_003113815.1. Taxonomy (NCBI): domain Eukaryota; kingdom Metazoa; phylum Chordata; class Lepidosauria; order Sphenodontia; family Sphenodontidae; genus Sphenodon; species Sphenodon punctatus. Next base: position 504,320 of record QEPC01001860.1, on the reverse strand, counting down.
TGGATGCTTTTGGGGTCCATTCCAGCCCTTTGATTGTAAACACATAAAAAGAATATCAAGGAATGGGTCATTCCATTGGTGCCTACTGTCTGGAGTGACCGATGGTGGTCACTGTTGGAGGCAGGATGCTGGGCTAGGTGGACCATTGGTATTACCCAGTATGCCACTTCTTATTTCTCTGCTCCAAATGATTTACAGTCCCAGTCTAGGAGCGCAGACACCAGGCGAATCCAGAGAGATAGGCTGGCACAGATTGAAGAGATGACAATAATGCAAGAGGAAACAGAGTCTACATACTAGCCACCGAACCCGTACCAAGTTCTGCATATTAGGCTTCATAATAAAGGAGAGTTTTAAGGGGGAATTTGAAGGTTGGCAATGAAGGCTTTGTCGATATTGGGGGGTGGGGGTGGGAGTTTCTCCCATCCATAAGGGACAGAATTGAAGAATACACAAAGGTTTGGAGCAGGGTTTGTTTTTATTTTTTTCTTCAGTTTCGAACAGTTGAAAGTGAGAGATGGGATCATTGCAGCTATAACAAGTTGCATCTGCCATAAGCCCCCTTCGCTGCCAAAATGGCGGTGATGGGGTAATTGTCGCACCACCACCCCCCACCTCGGGGAAGAGATGCAGAGGAGTGGCCTGGCAGCAAGGCTTGTTAGAGAGCCCCACTGCCGGATTGAGATCTGGTTGCCCCGGCAACCGTCCTGGAAGCGAAACGCGTGTGCGCACCTCATTGGACTTGGAGAGCCCCGCCCCTTTTAGGAAGGGTGGATCTCCACGTTGCCACGCAGAGCGGCATTCTGAATCGGCGGCAAAGGAGTCAGCAGCATACCTTGCTGCTGCTCTTCTGTGCAAGGCCCTTCAATGCCGGCGATGGGGCGTGCAAATAAAAAGAATGTGGGGGGGGGAGAAGAAGAAGGCCTCACCTGTACGGCAAGGATGGGAGGATCGGGAGACCTCCCCCCCCCCCAGAGGGGCAGACCTAGGAGGTGGTGAGACCCTCCCTACCCGGGCCACCATGTTGGAACAGCTGAGAGAATGTGAGGCCTTGTTGAGGGCTTGTGCCTCCCCCCGAGGGGAGAATCCCCAGGGAGGGGAAATGGGGGAACAAGACCCCTAGACCCAGTCACGGATGGGGCGGGATCAGCAACTAGACCAGCCTGGGTGAGATGGGGGAGGCTTCCCCTGTTCCCACAAGGAGAAACGGGCTGCCGGGCTACCAGCCCGCTATAGGGATGTAGAGATGGGCAGTCCCCAGCTTGGGCAAAGGGGCCTGGGCCAAGAAGGGGGGCAAGAGAGCTCCAGTGGAGATGATAGGAGGGGCGCACAGGGTACTCAGGTACCTCAGTGGTCGGTAGTGGGGGAAACAGTCTGGGACATCCGGATCCCAGGGAACCATGATGCCCTTGTTGGAACCGGGGTTCCTTTGCCGGGCAGTCGCACAGGGAAGGCCCTTCACACTGCCTCCAAGGGGTGTTGACCCCTACGGGGTACCGGGCCTAGTCCATTTTCAGGCCCAAGTTTTGGCATTGCAGCCAGCCATCCACTCAGGCCCAGGGCCTGTACAATGTTCCCCGAGTTGGGTGCCCATTCCCCCTCTCTTGTCCAGGGCAGCACAGGATGACAGGTCACCCCCAACAACCCGAAGGCGGGTAGAGGCTGCAGAAAACCGGGAACAAGGAGGCGATGATGAGATCTGGAGGAGGATATGTGCTATAGAGGAAGAACTGCGTGAAGAAAGGGGAAGAAGGGGAGCAGGAGTTGGAGGAATAGCCCCAGAATCCAAGAGGATGCAAGCAATGACTATCCGAGGTGAGCAGGACACAATAGTGGGAGCAGAAGTGAACATGGGGATACCCGACATGTTACCACTACATGCGGGAACAGTAGCAACTGCCAGCCAAGGACAAGGAAACGAGAACCCTGGGGGAACTTTGCCAACGGGGGGGGGACAATTACCCTTAGAAGGGACCCCACAGTTAGCATGTTTAAACGGAGGTTGGGTGTGGTTGTCCCCGGCATATGGGCGGGTCCTGCAGGGAGGATACAGAGACCTGAGCTATCAGGAGGAATGCCTCGGGGACTAAGGCCCAGCCTAGGCGGGAACCAAGGATTGTCGGAAACCAACACAGGGGTAGTGCAAAGAGTAGAAAGGATGGGGGACACCGAAAAAGTGGGGGAGACACCTGCGGGAAAAGGTGAGTACTTGCCCACCCCCACCACCAGGTGGAGCCATACCCAGTGTGGCAGCACCGTTTGGGGCTCATTTATTGCCGGCAGTGAAAGAAAAAATATTAAAAAGTGAATATGTCGACATCTATGTCCTCTTGTTCAGTGATCCGATCGTGGATGATTCCAAACCTGAGGAAGGAAAGGAGAAAGAAATGACCCAAAGCCGACAGGAATTGGGCGAATTGGATGTTGGCATTTTCAGTATACATGGGGGTCATACTCCAGGCCGACCCGAGCCGGGGGCTCGAGTTCCATAAGTATGCCGACATCGTTTGGCGCACATATGGAACGGGGCCAGTAGTCGCATGGTTGCGCTACAATGAGGCGTTTCGCCACAGGGCAGCTACCACACCCGGGCTTCGATGGGATGTGCATGCACCTGATTTATGGTTAGAGTGCATGGTTGATGTTACAAAAGCCCCAAGAGCTGACAGTGGAAATCCCCTGGTCCGGGGTGGGGTAGCATGGGGACACGACTCCTTTCAAAGTGATAGCCAAGTGGGTGCCCAGAACAACACCGGCCCCTGCTGGGAATTTAATAAGAGGGGCCAATGCAATCGGCAGATATGCAGATACCGGCATACATGTTCCGACTGTGGAGGTGGACACTCAGCAATTAATTGTTATAGACCAGGCCAAAATGGGGGGGGGGGGAAATGGGGTATGTCCAAGTGGGAGGGGGGCGCAAAAGGAGGCTCTGTCTCTTCAGCAGGATCACGTAATCCAAAGGGGTCCGACCCCAGTCAAAATTGAAGAATTAGAAAGGGCCCTACAATGGCACCCGAATAAAGTTGAGGTTAGTTATATAGTTTAGAGTTTTAAGAAAGGTTTTGTTATTCCAGTGGGTTTTGTTAGACAGCAAACGAACATAAAGAATCTTAGGTCAAAAATAGGGATGGAAGAGATAGTGATGGGAAAGATCAGGAAGGAGATACAAGAAGGAAGGGTCGCAAGCCCCTTTGAGCGCCCGCCTATTGGGAACCTCGTAGTATCCCCTCTAGGTATTGTCCCTAAGAAAGCCAAGGGCGAGTTTCGCTTAATCCATCACTTGTCCCACCCTCGGGTAGCTCGGTCAATGACACCATCCCCAAGGAATTATCAACCATCAAATATGCGTCATTTGACGATGCAGTGGCCAAAATTAGAGCCGCTGGTAAGGGAGCACTATTGGCAAAATGCGATGTAAAATCAGCATTTCAATTGTTGCCGGTGCACCAAAGAGTTTCCATCTCCTTGGTTTTCAATTCCAGGGTGGCTATTATTATGACCGGGCTATGCTGATGGGTTGTTCAATTTCCTGTTCCGTCTTTGAATGATTCAGTACCTTGGTGGAATGGGTTTTTGCTTGGAGGCTCAGCGGGGGAGCAGTAACAAAATATTTGGATGATTTCCTCATAATTGGGGCACCAAGGACAGGGGAATGTGCCGCTGCCCTACAATTGTTTCAGGAGGTAGCCGCTGAGATAGGTGTTCCCCTGGCTCCCGAAAAAAAACAAGGGGTCGACGACAAGGCTCACCTACTTGGGTATTGAATTGGACACTGAGCCATGTCCTCCAGATTACCCGAGGAAAAGCTTGCAGGTATTAGGAATAAGATCAATGAGTGTTTTACGGCCCGCAAGATCTCCGTTCATGCCTTCCAGTCCTTGATTGGGAGTTTAAATTTCACTTGCCAGGTGGTGGCTCCTGGGATGGCATTTCTATCCCGGCTACATGAAAAATTTAAAGGAAAATTACCTCCCCATTTTCGCATTCGAGTTACCAACAAAATGCACCAGGATTTGAGGGTTTGGATGACATTTCTTGAAGGTTTTAATGGAGTAAGCTTCTGGTGAGAGCTATGGCTCCTACAAGCTGACCTGCAGGTTCAATCAGACGCATCCGGAAGGATGGGATTTGGCTTATACTTTAGAGGACATTGGTGCGCTGCCCAACGGCCCAAAGAGTGGCATCAGACGTGGGTCACCAGGGATCTCACCTTCGTAGAGTTATTTCCTATAACTGTAGCTGTACTCCTGTGGGCTAAGTCATTTGCCAACCAGACGGTAGTTTTCTGGTATGACAACTTGGCTGTTGTCCACATAGTTAACTCACTCTCCTCAAGGTCCCCGAGGGTTATGACATTGATCCGGGCAATAGTGTTGGCATGTTTGAAAGATAACATCCTTTTCATTGCAAGGCATTGTTTATTCCACGTCCCTGGAATTGACAACGGGATAATAGATGCCCTTTCTCGATTCCAAATGGACCGTTTTCGGGAACTGGCACTGGAAGCTCAGGCAGAGCCAGATCTTTTACCACAAGGGATCTGGAACCTTGGGAGGTAGAAGTGCAGACAGTCGTCCAAGGGGCTTTGGCCCCTCGAACACAGGCTGCATACGGTAGGGCCTTCTGGGAATTTCAAGGATTTAGGGCAAATAAAGGGTGGTGACAGGGTTTCCCATACAAGAACCGGAAGTTCTCCAATTTGTGTTAGTCCTGCATGAGCGGGGTCTGGCGGTAGGAACCATAGCGGGAAAAATCGCTGCCATCAATTTTGTCAGTAGGCTGAAAGGGTTCCCACCTCCTGACAATGGTTTCTATTTGAAACACATGCTGGAGTCACGGGCACGCAAACAGACCTCTGCTCATAGACTGCGAGCCCCTATAACATCACCCATACTAATTCTTTTGGTGGCTGCCCTAGTGGATGTTTGCTACAATACTTACGAAGTACAACTCTTCCAAACAGTGTATGCCATCATGTATTTTGGGTTTTTTAGAGTTAGTGAAGTTGCATGTAGTTCCGTCAGGGATTTGCCCCGGACAGCGATTTGTTTGGAAGACTTGGAGACATTACAGCCCAGAGTAACATTGCAACTCCGCCGGTCAAAGACCGACCAGAGGGGGCGTGGCCACAGGGTAGAACTTTATGAAGGGGGACCGCCGGGGATATGCCCAGTGACACAGATGCGGAGATACATGGCAATTCGGCCAAACTCCCTAGGGGCATTGTTTATTCACCAGACGGGGGCAGCCGCCACAACATATCAGGTAACCGCAGTTCTCAGGACAGCGTTAAAAAAGATCAGCCATCCAGCAAAGGAATTCGGGTAACATTCTTTCTGTATTGGGGCAGCAACGATGGCAGCGGCTGCTGGTTTGCCGGAGTCCGCTATTCAAGCGGTTGGAAGGTGGCAGTCAAAAGCATATAAGAAATATATCTGACCGTATCATCACTAACAATTGCCTGTTTATTCCTACCAGGACCCAGGGCCATCAGGGCTGCTCGAGCGGAGGTGTGGATCATCGGCCACAGCCTTGTACGGTGGGTAGGAGTAGCGGCGGCAGCCTCTAAATGGGGTTCACAGTTAGGTCTCGCCAGTAAGGCACACATTAGTTGGATGGGCAGGAGCGGTTTGCGTTGGAAACAACTCCTCCTTGTGTTGAAAGGTTTGGGACATCTTCTACCACCAGGAATACTAGTGATACACCTGGGGGAGAACGATTTTCCGGACAGGAAGGGAGTTAGTTTAATCATAAATATAAAGGAAGATTTATTAACAGTTAGACAGTGGTTCAGTGGGGTTCGATTAGTCTGGACAGACTGGGTGCCCAGAATACATTGGAAGAGGGCCATGAGACCTGGCAGAGTAGACAAAACTAGGAAAAATGTTAATCGAGAGATTGGGAAATGGCTGAGAAATTTAAGGGGGTCAAACATTCGCCACATAGGGATAGTTCACACTAGACCGGAATTGTATAGAGAAAATGGAGTCCACTTATCTGAACTAGGGAATGATACGTACCTAGCAGCTCTGGCTGGTCATCTTGAACATTTATTGGACGGTTAGGAGGTGGGGGTGGTTCAGGTTTGATCAACCCTTAATGGCAAGGGTCCAGTATGCCAGTAAAAGTTGAATAGGTAATTTTAGTAAGGTAGTAAGAGTAATCTCATTAAGAGATGGGGAAATGATACACGGCGTAATGCAGGGCACAGCATGCACTGTGATCATGCTCCCTGGGGGTGGTGTTTTAACCAGGGCCGGCAGGGACATGCGCTGTCTTCGGACCTGGTGGACGCTTCACTTCTTACTCAAACCCACAGTGGGGGTTCCCCTCCCCCCTTCGGCCTTGCCCTGTCAAAGGAGGGGAAGAGATGTTAGATAGGATACTGTCAACGGAAGACACATCTGGGCAGTACCTGAGTTAATAAGTTCATGTTAGTTAAATGGCATATTGGACCCAAACTGCAAGGTGCAATTCCCCACCTGCCTACAACAGCATGATTTAATAAAGAGTGTGGCCAGTTTTATACCAAGATAAGTCTCTGTGTCTCATTGGGTGCGTCGACAATGTACTGCAGTTATGAAACCTATTCCCACAAGAGTACTACTGGATATCACATTTAGATCCTTAACGGAACGTTATGGATCTCACACTTCCAACAGTTCTGTGCTTTTATCATTGCCAGATACAGGTGAATTCCCCTCCTCTCAGTGATTTCAAGGCTTCCACCAAGGCCTTTGCTCAATCCCCTCTTTCTCCAGGCTTCTCTTCAGACCCCAGGCCAACCTACCACCTTTCTTAATTAAATTCCTTTGTCTTGTCAAGTCTCTTGCAGGTCGACTTTCCTCAAAGGCTTTCTTTTCTCCTCCGTCTCTTTATTTTCCCTGCTCATGCTTGATGGCTTCTCTTTAATTAGACAATAGAGCACTGAGGGTCGGAAGCTTGCTGGGCACCAAGTCCCTGCTCTAGAATGACCCTGGCAGTCCAGTAAGCTCTACTCCCTGCCTACTCCCACTCAGACTGCTAGCTCCCCCATTGTCATTGGTGCTCCCTGGGTTCTGGTGCTTAAGAAAAAGGGCTTTTCAAGGGAACTTTGGGTGATGGTGTATTGTTCATTTGAGAATAAAATCACTGGAAGAGGAGAACTGGAGGACTGTAGTTTAGGGGCCGTAGCTTAGCAATAGTATGGACAGACACTGTTACAGAGCCACAGTTAGGGAGCCACTGACATAGCTTTTTATATCCTGCACTAGTCAACGTTTCCATGGACTCCTCGATTTTATACGCCCCACCGCAACAGTAAAACTATTTTGAAAACAATTGTATAATCTTTTTACATCTAATTTCTAGCCACAGTCGATAGCCTAGCTATTGCAACATGTCTAGATGTACTGTACACAGATATGAGTCAGATGCAATGGAATTCTATTTGCTAGCTGTCTTAAAAAGAGCACACCTGTTTCTTGGGGGACTGCCAGGGAACAGATGCAACCCAATGCATCAGAGTGATTCTAAACAGGGAATAAATAGCATGTCTAGACTGTTTCAATAGAATCAACAGGTGTTCCATTTACGTCTATTCACAGTGGATCAACAGACGTGAACTGGAGTTTGCCGACAGAAGTGTCTTGACTCTTATTATTGTTGATCAAAAAATGGTATTTCCTAAATTAAATACGACAGGTAAGGGTTTGCCCCATCATTCTTCCAGCTCCCAATCTTCTATAGGAGCTTTTGGCAATGCAAGGAATTCAGGGGTTTTCTAATGGATCATCATGAAAATTTGCAGTTTTTAGTAAAGCAAATTTCCTATTCAAGTCAATCGGAGATACTGGGTGTAAAGTGATGGATGCAAAGGCTGCCTGTCCCCGGAGCTGCTCCAGGGGTGCACCCCTGCATCCACTAGCTTGCAGCCCTGCCTGGGTCTGTTTTAGATGGATGTAGCGATTTCCTCAGCCCACGATATGCCCGCATAGGGCCCCCCACCACAGAGTTGCGGGTGGATTATTTAATGCTCTAGACTGGTGTCTGCAACTCTATAACCCTTTTCACTCAGACATTCCAACACTGATAAAATGGGTGTTACATTTTATGATACATGTTGCAGGGCTGCAGGTGTGCTCTATGGGTGCCCTGCAACATGTATCATAAAATGTAACCCATTTTATCAGTTAGTGTGTTTGTGTGAAAAGGGCCTGTGACTTACCCAGGGCAACAACCAGCTGAAAGTAGTGCTGCAGCATGGACTCACTGAGTAGACCGACAGCAGCTCCACTTTGAGCTCCTGCCCCAGATTTGGGCAGCCCGCTCTGGAGATGGTGCTCGGGGTTGTTTCAGAATCCTGCGAGCGGGGCTGCTGCAGATCTGCTTCTACATCTGGCAGGATGATTTTAAACAGTTTGGCCAGCCCAGGGGTGAAGCAGACTGGCACAGCCAGCACCGGGAAAGCTGTCTGTCTAAAAGCACCCATTGTGGGTTATTTTGATTGTGTTACTTTCGGTAAAGCATGAAAGTCCTTTATGGAGAAGGACAATATAGAAATTTAAAAATCATAAATTATGCAGCAAAACATCATTTTCAGAGGACAGAGAGTGCTAGACAGAGTGTGTTAGACAGCTGGCAAGAAAATTAAAAGACATGGTTCCAGGCCTAGAAGCATTCCATACAAATAGGGGCAGGGGCGGATTGGCCATAGAAGTGACCGGGAACATTCCCGGGGGGCCGGGGCCGGCAGGGGGGGCCGGTCCCGCCGCCGCTTGTGCTTTAAAAAAAATTTTATGAAAAAATTTTTTTTTAGGGGGGAGGTTCCGATCCCCGTCGGCGTCGGCCTGGGGGGGGGGGGCTGGCTGGCTGGCCGGCCTTTCCCCGCTCTCCCCCAGTCGGGCGAGGCAGGCAACTCACAATGAATGAGTCACAGTGACTCAAAAGCTGAGGGTCCTGGTCTGGATCTTCTCGGGGCCGGGCCCCTGCTGCGGCTGCGCTCCCAGCCCCGTCCTGGCCGGAAGTTGCGTTTAAGCAACTTCCGGGTGGAAGAAAGACACTCGCTCACCTGCTGCGCTCCACGCTGTATCCTAAAGCGCACAGGCAAGAGAGAGGAGGACTGATCCTGAGATTCATGTGCTCAGAAGCGGAGCAGAAGGCAGCAGAGCAGAGCAGAGCAGAGCAGAGGCAGGCGTTGGCGAGGAGGAGAAGAAGGAGCAGCGGGCCCAGCGGCGGCAGGTGGGTAATAT
>QEPC01001860.1:470000-487833 GCA_003113815.1 Sphenodon punctatus | reverse complement strand
TGGTATCAATTCTCCCCTTAGTCTTCTCTTTACTAAGCTAAACCTGAGTGGTAGGAAGCCTGGTATCAATTCTCCCGTTAGTCTTCACTTTGCTGAGGGCTAAACACAGGGCCTGTGGAATACTAGTGCAGCTGGTGTAGGAATGAAGAAGCCTTACTGTAGGATGCATAGCAAGGGACAGTGATTTTTTGCGTTTGGGGGCCACAGAGCACTGAAACTGAGTGATTTGGGGAGCCAGAGCACTGAAATGAGGGCCAGTACCCCCACCAGTGGCAGTCTCCCCTCCTTGCCAGCCCCCCATAACCTCCCACTCACCCCTGCCAGGCTGCTGAGGATCTGAGTCTGGGGACTCAGCTCTGACACGCCCCAAATCCGGCACACTGTGCCCCCCGAAGCCACGCCCCCCCGAAGCCATGCCCCTTTGACCCGTTTTCGGCCACTAAGACTATATTCTCCCGGGCCACTTTGAGTTCCCAATCCGCCCCTGAATAGGGGACAGGTCAAGGAGGTGGTGGTGCAGCCTCTGCTCAAGAAATCATCGCTTGACACCGACTCCCTTGCCAGCTATTGGCCAATCTCTAACTTTCCCTTTTTAGGGAAGGTTATTAAGCTGGTGGTGGCCCAGCAGCTTCAGGGGCATCTGGATTGTATCCGTTTTCTGGACCCCTCGAAGTCCGGCTTTCATCTCCAAGACTGCACTTGCGACTTTGGTCAATGACCTTCGCCGGAAGTTGACGAGGATCGGTTGACGTCGTTGATTCCGTTAGATCCATTGACTGTGTTTATTTTATTTATTTATTTATTTTATTTATTTTTTTACTTGGATTTCTTAGCTGTCCCCTCCTGCCACAGCAGCTCGGGGTGGCTTACAATATGATAAAATACATTAACACACAATAAAAAATGCAATACGAAAATATAGGTTAAAACCACAAAAAACTAAACAGCCTAGGCCCGACCTATCTGCGGGACCGCCTCATCCCTCAAGTCCTTGATCGGCCCGGGTGGTCATCAGGAGATACTCTCCTCAAGGTGCCCCGAGTTGCTCGGGGGGGGGGTGGTGTACAATGGAGAGGGCATTCTCGGTGGCTGCTGCACGGCTGTGGAACTCCCTGATGCTAGACGCTTGTTTGGCCCTGGATCTCCCTTTTTGATGTAAGTGTAAGACCTGGCTGTTCTGCCTGGCCTTTGGTGGAGAGGATGGGTAGGGTGGGGGTTGGGTTTAGGGTTGGGATCTGTTTTTATTCCTCCTAGTATGATGTTTTTATGTTTTTTAATATTTTATGGTTGTAAGCCGCCCCGAGATGCTGTGCGGAAGGGGCAAGGTAGTGAATTTGTTTAAATAAATAAATAAATAAATAAATAAAACAAAACATAGGCAGAGCCACAAACCCCATCTCCCTCAAACCGTCACCTGTCCCTCTCACTAAACACTTGGCGGAATAACCAGGTCTTACACTGTCTTCGAAAAGAGGGGAGCTCCGGAGCCATATGGACCTCTGTCGGGAGGGAGTTCCACAGCTGTGGCGAGGCCACCGAGAATGCCCCCCTCATCATCATCACCTGGGATACCCAGAGAACTCTGAGGGAGGCATCCCCGGTCAACCACAGGCACCGGTCCAGGTCCCAAAGAGTGAGGCGGCCTCACGTGTATGCGTGGGCCCAGGCCGTTTAGGGTTTTTAAGTCAAAACCAACACTTTGAATTGAGCCCGGTACACTATAGGCAACCAGTGCAGAGAATGAAGCACTGGGGTGATGTGCTCTCAGCGACCCATTCCTGTCAGAAGATGGGCTGCTGCATTATGCACCAGCTGCAGTCTCCGGGCCATCACCAAAAGGTAGTCCTACGTAGAGCGCATTGCAATAGTCCGGTCTTGAGGCAACGATGATGGCCAGGTCCGTGTCAGAGACATACGGACAAAGCTGTCGCACCAGATGTAACTCTTGCCACAGCCTCCACCTGGACATCCAGGCAAAGCCATGAGTCAAAGAGCACCCCCAGACTATGGACCTGAAGAGCCAATGGAGGACAGAACCCATCAATGACGGGTGCCACCACTCCATTGGCCCTACCCACCAGTATCAGCTCTGTCTTGTCAGGATTTAGCTTCAGATGATTCGCCCTCATCCTGTGCCCTACAGCTGCCAGACACCGAGTAAGCACCAAGACTGTCGGGTCTGGGTCAGTTGAAAAAGATGGATAAAGTTGGGTGTCATCCACATACTGATGACACCGCACACCAAACCCTCAAATGACCTCACCCAATGGCTGAATATACACGTTAAACAGGAGAGGGGACAAAATAGAACCTTGCAGAATTCCACACGTTAGGTCCTGGAAAGAAGATGAACAATCACCCAGTACCACACGTTGAGTTGTCCAGGCCAGAAAAGAGTGGAACCATTCAAGAACAATTCTGCCCACCCTGGCACGGTCCTGCAAGTGAGTCACCAACACCTCATGATCAACGGCATCAAATGCAGCCGAGAGATCTAACAGTGTCAACAAGGTTGAATGACCCTAGTCCAACTCATGGAGAAGGTCATTGACCAAGGCCACAAGTGCAGTCTCCATGCCAAAACCTGGATGAAAGCCAGACTGCGAGGGATCCAGGAAACTGACACAGTCCAGATGTCCCTGAAGCTGCCGAGTCACGACCCATTATATTTATTTCTCAAATTTCTACCCCGCCCCTCCTAAAATAGCTCGGGGCGGCTTACAATAAAAAATAATAACATATATAAAACATTTAAAACAATTAAAACATTTCAAAATACAAGTATTAAAACAGGGCCAGGGTCATCATAAAATAATAAATAGGGTAGGGGAGATAAAAACCCTCTAACCCCCCCTCCCCAAAGGCCTGGGCAAACAGCCAGGTTTTACAACTTCGCCAAAATGTCAAAAGGCTTGGGGCCAGGCGAGCTTCCTCTGGAAGGGAGTTCCAAAGGCGTGGCCTGGCCACCGAGAATACCCTCTCCATTGTGGCCCCCCGCTTAACGTGGGGGACCTCCAAGTTGGCACCCCCAGCAGACCGAAGGAGCCGCTCTGGGGCTTGGAGGGTGAGGTTGTCCCTGAGGTACGAGGGGCCCAGACCGTGAAGGGCCTTATAGATCAACACCAAAACCTTGAACCTGGCTCGGCACGCTATTCGCAACAGGTGTTATGTGCTCCCGACGACCCGTCCCCGAAAGGAGCCGATACCACAATTTGATACCACAAGATGCTGGTGACCCACTTGTGGGACCGAACTGGGGTGGTCGTAATTGTTCTTGAATGGTTCTGTTCCTTCCTGGCCGGGAGAACTCAGTGGGTGGTGCTGGGGGATTGTTCTTCATTTCCCTGGGACCTCATGTGTGGAGTCCCACAAGGTTCTATTCTGTCCCCGCTCCTGTTCAATGTGTACATTCAGTCTTTTGGTAAGGTCGTGAGGGGGTTTGGAGTGTGGTGTCATCAGTATGCAGATGACACCCAACTCTACCTCTCATTTTCAGCTGCTCAGGCCCAGCAGTCTCTGTGCTCACACAGCGTCTGGCAGCTGTGGGGGCCTGGATGAGGGCGAGCCATCTGAAGCTGAATCCTGAGAAGACAGCGGTGATGCTGGTGGGAGGACAGAAGGAGTGGTGGCCCCCATTCTTGATGGGATTTCTCCGTTGGTCCCCCCAGGTTCACAAGCTGGGGGTTCTAGATTCATAGCTCCACCTGGATGTCCAGGTGGCAGCTGTGGCGAAGAGCGCGTTCTGACAATTATATCTGGTGTGACGGCTGCAGCCGTACATTTTGGATTCCAACCTGGCCACCATCATCCATGCTTTCATCACCTCAAGACTGGACTACTGCAATGGGGTCTACGTGCGGCTGCCCTTGGTGATGGAGATTGCAGCTGGTGCAGAATGCAGTGGCCCATCTCCTTATGGGAATGGGTTGTCGTGAGCATATTACACCAGTGCTCCATTTTTTGCACTGGCTGCCTATAGTCTTCTGGGCCCTGTTCAAGGTGTTGGTTTTGACTTATACAGCCATACATGGTCTAAGCTCCACCTACCTGCAGGACTGCATCACCCACGGGCCCTACAGCAGCCCCTTTGGGTGGCTGGGAGCACCTGACTCAAGGTCCCCAGAGTTTCTCGGGTGATTACGATGGGGAGGGCATTCTCAGTGGATGCACTAAGACTGTGGAACTCCCTCCCAACGGAGGTCCACTTGGCCCCGGAGCTTCCCTCTTTCCAATGACAGTGTAAGACTTGCTGTTCCGCCAGGTTTTTGGTGAAGGAGACAGGTTAGGGTGTTGGGGACTTTTAGCTCCACTGATGTTTTACACTGTTGAATTTTATCTTTTATTTATTTATATTTATTTGTATTTATATATTTCATTGTATATATTGTATTTGATGTTTTATTGTGTTATGAGCTGCCCTGAGCTTCGGTTAGCAGGCGGGTGCGGAATAAAATACTTTGAAATAAAATAAATAATTAAAGTGCAGGTGTTGAAATTTGAATGGAAGCACATCAGGGTGCAGTCTCATGGGTGTAAGTAGTTTTCAGGATCGGGACTCTAAGGGTTGAGTGCAGATGACGCTTCTACTAATTGGCACTACTATTAGGCTTGAAAAGTTGGGCCAGTGGATGGTGGGTGCGGGTGGTAGCACATAATTGAGTCCCAGACGAAGTTGAGATCAAAGAGCAGAGACAAGGAAAATGGTGCTCTCACACATAACAAAATGTACACCGTTTGCTGCCGCAGGAAACTCAGACAAGCAAATGCTGTGCAGCTTTTGTCACGTGGGAAAACAAAGCCACGCGGCTTCGGCACCAATCATGCAGAAGCGGCAGAGCTCAATTTTCAAACTCTGCATCCTTCCCATGATCGGTGCCAAAGCCACATGGCTTTGTTTTCCCATTGACAAAAGCCATGCAGCATTGGCCTCCTGGAGGCAAACAATGCAGATTCTTGTCATGTGGGAGAGTGCCCAATATCAGAGAAATGCTCAGAAGCCAGGAGGTATAAGCGTTACGGACTGTTTAGGTGCAGCTTTTTGTAACTTGGAATTTTGTAAATAAAGCTGTACAGGTGGAAGCATTTGACCCCATATACTTGCTCTGGTAAAGGAGAAGTACTCTGTGCACCAGAACAGTACGAACACTGCAGAAGAAGGGGTTCTGCTTTGTGACCGTGGGTAGGGTTGCCATCTCCCTCGCTGAGGAACCTTCAGGAGCAGAACCACACCAGAGGGGACAGGGCAAAAGGACTGGCATGCCTCTTTCTGATGGTCCAATGATTATAGAAAGTCAGGGTGTCACAATGCTTTTCAAGGAGTGGGACTATGTCAGATAGGGGGCAAGGAAAAGGGGCTGTCACACCCCTTTCTGACATAGCCTCCTCCCTTATTGAACGTTATGATACTCCACAAGGGTCGAGGCCACATGAGAAAGGAGGCAGCAGGAAAATCACTATGGCCCATCTTCTTTCTGATGTGACTTCCCACTGCCATTCCTGGACCTTCCAGTTTCTCCAGGTTAGCCACAGGCATCCCTAGTTAACCTGAAAAAAAAAAAAAAATCAAACTAGAGAATTTGAGTGTTGCCTGGTGGGGTGGCAATTCTAACCTTGTGGCTGCAAAAAGCAATTGTTCGGCGGCTTATCTGTGTCTGACTGCTTCCACTGTCTTTAGATCTGGTTTAAAAAGTATCAAGAATGAAGACATTTTTATGGCTCAGTTTTGTCCAAATTTTCCATGAAAATATTGGAGTAATTATCAAAACCAAAAATTTAATATATTTCTTTCTCCACAACCCTTTCCTCCCCATCTTTGTTATCTTGAAAAGTTTCCATATTAAAAAAAAAAGACCGAGTCTGCACTCATATACAATACCTGAACGGTATTGCTGGTACTCAGACTCTCTAGCAATGGGCAACAGTGAAAACAGAAGTAATGGACACATGCCGTGGCCTGGGCCACCCGAGGCCAGGTCAGGAAACCACGGTAGAGACAGTTCAGACAAGGTCAAATTGCACAACAAATATGCCAGCAGCCGGCCTGACAGAGAGGCCAAGGAGACATACGAATGTGCAGCTGGCCAGTACTGCCCCTGCACCGTGTGCAGCGCACGCCCATGATGGGCAGCCATGGTGGCCAATAATGGCCATCTATGGCGAACCCAATCTAGACCGTGTCTACCAGATCACAGCAGATGCATGATAGAACGCTGTGGCTGCTCAGGCAGACCCTAGCCTGCTCTGTGACCTGGAAATAGTCTGGGGTGACAGCTCGAGCTAGCTGACAACATGACCCAGGGAAATCCTGAGCCAACATCTAGTGGCACCTCAAAAACGTGCAGATGAGGTCCGATGCAAAGTGAGTCAAAGCAGGTCACAGCAGCCCAACATCACATCTGTTTTTACCCACTGTGACAGTTTCCAGTGAGTGCTTAATTACGCGTCACCATTCCAAACTTTAACCGCTTTTGCTGTGATCCACAAACTGCCTACTCCAGAGTAACCCCACTGAAACCCTGGAGTAGGTGGTGCGTGCATCACAGCCTTTAGGTTGAAGATTTTTGTCTCAACTAATTCATTTTGATATTTATTTATTTCAATTAATATCTTGCCCTATCCCAGGGGTTTGAGGGTATGTAAACAACAACAAAAATCAATATAAATAAGTTTTAAAAAACAACAAAAAACCTATCTTTAAAACCTCATCTCCCACAAGTGCTATCCCCACATGCTTAACACCTGGTCAAATAAAAAAGCATTACATTGCCTCTGGAGGGAAAATGGTCAGGCTTCAACTTTGGTAAACCTCCAGGGGAAAAGGTTTCCACTAGGTTAGCAACCAAGACCACCTTTCTCCTACATCCTTACCATACATATTTGATGTGCCAAGGGGATTTGCAAGAGGGTGTTCCCCCATGACCTCAGGGATTGCAAAGAGGCAAAGCAGGGAAGCTGGTCTTTCAGATATGTACGGCCCAGGCTGTTTAGTAGGAAATGTCAAAGTTTTCTATAACGTGGTTCAGCGAAATTCCATTCCAAGTATATGAATGAAAGCTCTGTGGTTAACAGAGACTTGATTTAAAACCTAATTATAGCAAGGAGACAAATCAAGAGAGACATCACACTCCCTGATAGATAGAAGAAGAAATACTGTTTGAGAGGATGTAACAGAACAGTGAAGAAGAGTTTAATGAATAGGAAAGGTATATATACATGCCTGGAAATGGCTATTATTAATACCACAGAATTATACACCACTCAGTCATTAGCAGCACATCGCACCTGGCAGTTTAACACAGCACATGTTAGTTCTTTTTAAAAAGGGGGATACAAAGGTCTCAATTACCATTGTTACAATCCAGAACCATGCTGGGAAGAAAGTATGTATGCATTCTTGACTGGCAGTGCATGGAGAGAGCGAGCCTTTCAGTGGTGGAACAGACAGCTGCAGGAAGTACCCTGGCTGTTACACCTCTACACTGTTCCCCCAATACAAATTTCTTTCCTGCTGTACAGAATTACACATGCAAACGAACGCCTCTGGCTGGGCCATCCACAGTGAGGAATGAACTGGGAATTTTTCATCCCACCTAAAGGAGCCTTTGCTCTCGGAGCTAAAATCTTGACTCTGTTAGGACCATACCATAGCAGGCTTATGAACTGACTGGCGTGTGGTTTACCACCACCAAACCACTAGAGGGGAGCAGAGCACCCCACAGTCTGAGCACTGCACATATTATGTGAAGGATATTGATTCTAACAGTGCCATACTTATTGGGTTGCCTTGGGCAAGAAAAGGGGTGTAGCCCTAGCTTTGGGTTTGGCAGGAGGACACCCAGGCTCTTCAGAAACCCTGCCCCCGATTCCCAGAAGTTCCAGATCTTCAATGACTCATTTCCCATACTGTAACTGACTTCTGGGGTTGGGAAAAAGTCCTCTCTGCTGCAGGCTGCCAGGGACAGAAGAGATCTCACTGCCAGAGTGCCCCAGCTCTCATGATGTGCTGTTCTACCTTCATGGGAAGGGGCTTCCATGCTTCTTTACTGGTTGGCAGATAGCTTGGTGCAGTCACCATTTTAGATGATAATAATACATTTTAAAAGGTGGGGAAACAATGGGACTTAACAAAATTGGCCCTGGTCCTGCCTCTAAGGGTACTAATTACAGACAATACAAGACCACGGTCAACCACAGTTAAGCCCCTGTGGTGGCCGTTTGTCTGTAACGTCTGTTTGATCCCCGCCAGATTTCACCCCAGTGAATCACTGGCGGGAATCAAAATAACCACGATTCTGGCCCTCCAGCCGCCCAGAAGTCCAGAATCATGGTCCCCAACCGTGATCGCATTGGCCACGATCCGGGATGGGCTGAAGGTAAGCATATCCCTACTCTCTCCTCATGTCAATGGCTAGAGACCAGTTTGCCAGTAGTGACAGCACGAGAAAAGTCCCCTTAGTCTCATTCCCCACTAGTACTACTACTACTCTTCTATCAATATGCCTGGTGCTAAAGAGTCAGGATTAAGGATAATTCCCTAGTCACGTGATCGTAGCTGTTCACTGGTTTCAGCTGCCATGGTCATCCACTCCCTGCCCCATGCTCTGTCTGTCGGCTGTGGCAGACTTCACGTGAACATTATAAATTTTGGATGATCTCATTATTTATTTGCAACATTTATATCCCACCTCTCCTGCCTAAGCAGCTCTAGGCAGCTTACAAAAAGTAAAATATTTATATCCCACCCATCTACACCAACACAAATGATCTCCACCTACCGCTCGCGGTGTTCACACAGATGCCTCCAGCTATCTACACGCTCCCCACCTACCACCCGTGGTGTTCACACAGATTCCTCCACCTATCTACACCCAGCAAAACTGGGTGGAGGCATCTCATGTAACCATGTTGCATGGCTGCAGTGTTGCCCTGTAACATGTATAATAAAATGTAACACTTATTTTATCGGTGTTAGAGTGTCTATGTAAAAAGGGCCTAAATGGTGGAGCATATTGGCTAAGGGGGGAAAACTTGTTCCTTTCTGGCCACTGAAAATGTTAGGGGAACGTCTGGAAACGTAAGAGATCAGACAAGATTATTTGATGATAATGACCCCTTTGACCTTAAAAAACTTATGACAATAGATTCTTCATCCATTAGCACTGTGTGCCATCAGTCCATGGGCATAATTATAGGGGGGACATAGGGGATACAACCCGCACAAACATTTTTCAACAACAGTTCCAGGGGCATGAAACTCAGGTGGCTTTTAGATATTCACTATAAATGAGGATTTATCATCATGCACATTACTGATTAACATGCATTTCTTGCAAACTCCAATGTTGAAGGTTCACAAAATTGGTTTGAAATCAGAAAAAACAGTTTCGGGATTTAAACAAGCATAAGAAATGCACATTAAAAACACTTTGGAGACTTAAAAGAGCATAAGAATATGCACTTTTTCAATGATCACGCGTGAATGATGTCTTGTCTAAAAGCAGCCTAAATCTCAGTATTCTCGCTTTTCTCAATGAGAATTGGGGTTCTTGGCTCATTCTTTCATATGAGAATGAATCAAGAATTGCCTGGATTCTTGCGAAGAAAGGCAAGAATCCCGAGAACAGCCCTCCCCCTGCACTTGAAAAAAAGGGGAGGGGGACTTTTACTTGCCTGTTTTGGAAAGGGCAGCCAATCTACATGACCGAATGTCTTTTCCAAAATGGTGCCAATGTTGCTGGCGCCATCTTGCAAAAGGGCCACACATGCTCAGAACGGCCTCAGTGGCCATTTTGAAAATTCACAGTGATTTTAATTATTTTTTGCCTCCTCCTTGTGGGCTTTCCCTCTTACTCCGCAGAAAAGCTGAGCACGGAGAGATCCAGTGGAGAGACCCAGTGGCTAGGGCAGCCCCCCCTCCGGACTTGGGCAGCCAGAAAGGCAAGTAAAGGGGTCCCTTTGTTTTCTCTTTTTGCAAGTGTGGGGGAAGGTCTAAGGTTGGGGGGGTTGTTTTGGGTGTTTTTTAAAGATATCTCATGAGATATCAAGCCATTAGCGAGATCTGCTCAAGTTTTCTCTACAGGTTCTCGCTTCTCACAAGAGATTCTCATAAGAATCATTTTTATTCTTGCTTCAGCCCTAGTTAGGAGTGAAGGGCTTATGCAGGTCAAGGAGATGTTCCACCACTGCATCCAGCCTAACTCTGGAAGGGAGGGTTTATTCTTTGGTGTTTAGTTCCACATAGTACTACAGAACACTGCAATTCTGAATGACTGAAACCTGCTAAGTAGGACACTTAGTTGCTGGCTGTCTATTAATAGTGACAGACAGGGTTGTTTTAAACTTAGGTCCTTTTCATACGAGACCCCCCCCCCCCCATCTCCACGTAGTTTTGCTGCATGAAGATGGGTGAAGGTGCCCATGTGAAAGTCATGGGGCATGGCTGGGGGTGCATGCGCGCTCCCGCGCTACACCTACCTCCACCAACGCATGGAGCAATGTGCTCCAATGCCCGATGCTCCATGGGTAGGAGATGGGTGGAGGTGGGTGTGCACCCATGGGAACGGGCACGCACACACACACACACACACCGCAGTCCATTTAAAAACGGCCATAGTTATTTAGGGCTAGTTTTAAAAGGGAGTGCTTTGCTCTAAGAAGTTCAGAAGGCAGCCCATGGAGCACAGACTGAACTGCGGGGATTGTAAATTGCAAATCTTTCTATAATTTTCTACAAAGAAACAGGATTGCACACACCGAGAGCTCGAGCAAAGAGCACTGAATGGAGCTGTTATTTAAAAGCTACAATGAGAGTTTTAAAATGTAAATTGACAAAAGACTTCAATCGCTCAGACTTTTTCATGTAGCTAGCAATACTTGAAATAATAAGGCTTATTTTGACTTACTTCCTAGATGGTTTCTAATGAAATGATACTAAGAGATGGGGGAAACGTTTCTATGGGTCAATTAAGTTATTTGGTTGAATTCAATCACCACGGAGTATTTTATTTTGTTTGGTTGGTTTTTGTGTGTGTGGTTTTTTGTTTTTGTTTTTAACTGACAGCTGAATTTGAAATGATCATTTGGGTTTGAAAGACACTGCACTGGATGGCATGTATCCAATTCATATGTTCCTACATTAAATTGTTTTATTTTAATAATACGTAGCATCTTCAATGAAGGCAACATGCTCAGAAGACTTTGAAAACATTCTGCCCAATTATCTTCTTACATAGACTCATCAAAATCAGGAATAATAGCATTGGAGTTAATTGAATTAAACTGTTGGAAAACCAATGTGTCAATGCTAGTAAAATTGGGTTTAGTCATTAGTTTATCATCACAACAGTCATGTGGAGTAAGGTCAGGGCTAATTATCAAACTGTTAAACTGAGTACGGTTTAAATCCTTCGCTGATGTGAATTAGCACAGTTC
The DNA here is from genome assembly GCA_003113815.1 of Sphenodon punctatus. Classification (NCBI taxonomy): domain Eukaryota; kingdom Metazoa; phylum Chordata; class Lepidosauria; order Sphenodontia; family Sphenodontidae; genus Sphenodon; species Sphenodon punctatus. The sequence continues at coordinate 476,403 of QEPC01001860.1, read as the reverse complement.
AATTGACTTTGTAATAGCACACTATAATTAAAGATAAAGGATCATCTAAAAAGGATCTGAAAGTCATAGATCCACTGCCTTCACCCCAGGTTCACGACATCTGGTTTTCTATTAGTGGCAATTGGTGTTGCTCTGTTAACTTTAATCCAGCCAAGGAGTTAGCCCTAAATTAAAGACATTGTCTGCAATATGGCTTATGTGGCAACAGCTGTTACCACGCCGTGATTCCATTCCTCCATTTCGAAATTTCCCACGCTACACCGCGGCTTTTCTGCAGACATTCCACTAATTCCGCCGGCATTCTGCAAATTGCAGAATTGTGGAAAAATTGCGGGAAACTGTCAGAAAACCACTGTTCCACTATTTTCTGGCGCTGGCGGAATGGCGGAAGTAGTGAAAATGTCATGTTTCCGCTATTTTGCGAAGCCTGTGGAAGTAGCAGAAGTGCGGAAGTAGCAGAATGAAACTAGCGGAATGAAAGCCTCTGCCATGCCGTACCACTAATCGTGGAAACGCTGTTTCCGGCGGAAATAGCTACCGTTGCAACATTCCACTACAGCCCTAGTCTGCAATGCTGAACCTGCAGCACACAGATCCCACACGAATCTGCATGGGTTGCGTGTGGCACAATGTCCGGTTAACCGGGGTGCACGTGCCTCCCGCGTGGGATCTGCACGCACCGTGCATGAGGCTTGTGATATTTCTGTTTGTCCACTGTCTTGTGCATTCATTTACACAAGTGAAAAGAGGATAAAAAACGCTATGGGATGAGATGGTCATATTTTGTATTCACTTTGCAGATGCAATAAAGAATCTCTTCAATGAGACAAATTCTTCTTTTATTTACAGCGTGATCCTGAAGCTGCTTAGTAGAGATGTGCATGTCATTTTCGTTATTGCAACAAACAAAAAACAGTCATTTTCGTTATTGCAATAACGAAAACGACAACCGAGAATAACGATGATAACGAAAATGACAACTAAGAATACAAAAAACGACAACCGAGAATACCAATATTGGTAAAGATATTGATAGCGATAACGATACCAAAAACGATAAGAAATGAAAACGACAATGTTATCATTTTCGTTATTAGTGCTGTGGCAGTTGGGTTTTGGAGGGAAAATGTGGAGACGGGAGGAGGGAGCAGACATCTCGAAGTCTTAACAGGGTTGAACTCTTAAGCTGTGCTGGTGTTGGGAGGGGCTACTCGCTCAGCAGTATCTGATGGATGTATCACTGGCCAATGAGCAGCGCAAGCAGGCCCCAGCAGTCTCATGGCACTCTGTGATGGCTCAATGCCTGCTGTCTCCCACAACCAATCAGGGGGGCTCTGGGGGAGGGCAGTGCAACCCTTTATAATGGGAGGGCCAGGTTTTTTCTCTCCATTCTATGAGAGCTCTGCTTGTTAGATTGCGTTTACAGAGCTGTGTGGTGTTTGCACATAAAAAAACCTCCCTAGCATTCATTGTATTTATTTATTAGGTATTACCACCAATACCTTTCCTTCCTCATACCCTACATTTTACCTTCTCCCTTTCCCTGTCCTTCTCCCCCCTGTACATTATATATATATATATGTAGGTAGTATATATTAGATATAGATATATATTATAGACATATAGAATAGTTATATAGATAACCGATTAGATAATAGTTTTCCTTTTCCCTTCCTGTCTCCCTTAGATAACAATACCAATACCAAAAATAAAATTTTCATTTGAAATGACGACATTGTTAATAACGATAATGAAAATGACATTTTTGAACAACAAAAACAAAAATGAAAATGACATGGGGGCCTGGTGCACACCCCTACCGCTTAGCAGCAGTGTTAGTAGCCCTTAGTGCTGACTAGGGTTGTGCAATTCAGTTTCTTTAGCAACTAAAACAAGTGGAGCTCCAATCGTTTTAGTTACTAAAGATACAAAAATGGATGAATAAGCAAACAATTGTTTGCTTTTCTCGGTTTTCATTAAAAAAACAAACAAACCACTGTGCATGCACAATGTGTCCACCAGGGCTGTTCTGTGCACATGTGCCCCTTTCTAAAATGACAATGGAAGCCATTTTAAAAATGAAATCAAATAAAATAATTTTATTTTTTTTAATGGCAGAGTTATTATGACCCCCAACCTCTCCCTCCCCCCCAAAAACCTACCAAAGGGTGTTTTTGTAAACAAAAATGAAAACTAATATGAAAACAATAGAGGTGCCTTCTGCACACCCCTGCTGACATGAATCCTGCTGAAGTGAGACTTTCTCTTGGTGCTAAAGCCAGTACAGGCAGAAAACAGCTTGTAGATTGCACCGTCACTGCGGATTTAGAGTGTGCAGTTCAATTTAACCCAACATTTATTTTAATTTTATTCAAATCCAAGCGAGAAGTTCAGAGGCGTATTTGGTGAATAACAACAACAACAAAATCCTTGCGCAACATCTGTGTCTACACTTCTAAAGTATTGGTTTGTTTTTCATTATGTGTAGATGGGTAAAACGTTCAAAAGCAAGTAAGGAATTTAGAAGCCTAATTCCCATTAACTTTCAGATACTTCAACGTCTCTAAGGTGCATTAGAAAACTATACCCTGAAAATATTAAAGCGAACCTGTTAATTTATGGCTTGCTCCTGCAAAGTATCATGGTTTGCAAATCAATATATATACTGCAAATACTATGATACTGCACAAATCGTTGCAATTTGAGCCCTTTCTTAAAAAAAGAAAACGGAAAAAAAGGGTAAAGTGTCAGTATTACAGCACTGATACATCTTTTCAGAAAGACTGAAATGATATACATAACATTCCAGAGGCAATATCTCCTAGACATGGTAGTATGTCATTTTTCTTTAGTCTCTTCAAGCACAGAGTAATTTATTCTATGTCACCTTTGCAGCTTGCTGAAAGGTAAACGAACTACTGCAATAAAGACATGCAGTAATTACTCATTTTTACCCCATCCCTTAACCATTGGAGTATAAAATCCATTCACACACAGATGACTTTGTTGGCTCAGTCCCATTTTGAGTATCATGTACTTAAGAATCAATAAAACTATGAAAATCTAGCACTGATGTCATCTTTAAACCTATCATTGGGATGATGAAAGACCTTAAAATAACTATGCCAAACAAAAACAACTTTATTTTTTGACCCTCATCTGAATCTCACATTGTGTAATGGATCTACCAAACACACACACATGCACATAATCCCGGACCCCTGGCCACCCTATCCCAGACCTCCCGGTTTTCTGGACAGCTTTAGCTGTCCGGGATAGAACGGGGATCAGACCATTAAAGTGTCTAGATTTCCCCTTCCATCCGAGTCTCTCACCATCTGCCCTTGCCGGATGCCCACAGCTGTGGTCTTTGCACTTCCACCCAGAGCGGAAGTATAGAGAGCGCAGCTGCGGCCTCCTGCCGGGCTTTTTTGGCATGCACAGCTTGTGTGTCACGTATGCGCCACCGCCGCCCATGATGCAGCCAGTTGAGCCGGAGCGTGCGTGGACTGTAGCTGCTCTGGGTCAACTCTCCCTCCCGTCCCAGACCCTGCCGTGGTGCTGTGACCTGCCTGGCCTCACTTCAATCCTCTTCCTGGTGAGTGGTTCGATGACACCCCCCCTGGCTCCCCCTCCCAGAACCCCCCAATCCCCTCCAAGCTTCCCCCTCCCAGCAACCTCTTCTCCAGTCCCAACAGCCCCACTGGCTCCCCCCAGCAACCCCCTCCCAGAAACCCCCTGGCCCCCCAGGGGTAGATCTACCAATGGATCTACCAACAGGAGGCTAAATGGATTAGCATATTTGGGAAAGTCTCTTGCTCTGCTCCCAGTGAACACTGTCTATATGGCAGGGTTAAAAGAACGCAAAATGCTGGAGTTTTTATTACATACAGAATAGAACTGTAGCAGTAGAAAAATACCCAACAACATATCTTTTCCTGTAATCCAACAAAGACTACGAGTTCCCAGGTGATGTACTTGTTCCATAAGCCTTCAAGACAGAGAGCCAGTTTGATGTCTGCGAATCTTCATCCTATTTTAACAACTGTAAAAACCAAATATCAAAATATATTCAAATCCATGTACAATTTCATAGTATCAATAATATATGCCTCTTATAAACTTCATATAAACACCTACTCACAGATCATTTTATTCACTCAAATGGTCAAATGGACCCCACCCCACCCCCCCGCCAACCAGTCACACACGTTGGTGGGGTGGGGGGGCATCTGGTGTAAAATGGCCCATAGATTTGCTGATGATCCGTTTGGATCTCTTGATTTCTTAAAGTTTATTTAGGTAAGGTTATGGATAATTAAATGAGATCTTTGAAGAAATTTAGATTTAGATAAAGGATAGTCTCCTTTATGACTACAAAGTAAACAACTGAATTTTATACATACAGAGAAAATCCTGGAAACTGATGTTGGTGAATAGGGGGAGGTATACCATGATGAGTGAATAAGATTATCTGGGAGCAGGTGTTTACATGGAGTTTATAAGAGACACATTTTGTTAATACTATGAAAATGTACATGGATTTGAATATATTTTGAAATATGGTTTTTACAGTTGTTAAAATAGGATGAAGATTCCCTGAGATTGAATTGGCTTGCTTGAAGAAGGTTTACAAAACGAGTACATCACCCAGGAACTCAGAGACTTTGTTGGATTACTAATTCTGCTGGACTACTTCAAGAGTATATTGATCAAGGTTGGATTGTTTTAGAACTATCATAAATGAATAAATAAATAAATAAATAAATAAATAAATAAAAATTTAGTACCCCTTTGTTCATGAGGCATTTTCAGTCCCAGAACATCCTTGGTTTATTATTGTAGTTGTTTATAGTTGTTTGTTCTGATATGATTATTTGTTTACATCCCTATGTTTTAGTATTTATATGTGGTCTATGTTTGAGCACAATACAGAGTTTTTACTATCCTATATATATATCACATATGTTGTGTATTATTTTTCTACTATTAACCTTGGATTTTCAGTCCTTGTGATTGGGTTTGTTTCTTGATTACTTTGGGACTGTTCCTCCCTCCTTTTTTTTGCTTTTTTCTTAGAAGTGTAGCAGAGCAGTTGGGATTTGGCCCTCTCCACACGAGGTGGTTAAATTATCTCTGGTCACTGTGTGTGTGAGAGAGCTTTGACTCACTAATGATCAGATGTCAGATTGTTGATGGGGTGGGGTGGGGGGAGGTGGAGGAAGCTTTATTTAAATACAACAGAACCACCAACAAGGCCACTAAAAAGGTGTAAAATAGGGAAAGATGGAATGACGCAGAATCACAAAGGGTTAAAACGTCTACGTTCTATACAATAACTAGGTGTCACATGTTAGGGTTACTTTTCGCAAGTTCTAGTAGTTCAAGTAGTTAAGTCCATAGCCATAAGGGAGACATCTTATCAGGGGTGGATGAACTGTGGCTTGAAAGCCGTGGGCAGCTCAAATATGGCAGCCATCCAGGCCTGGCCTAAGGCCCCCAGGCTGCTTCAGTGGTCCTGTGGCTTACTTCATTGCACCCAATTCTCAGCAGCTGAATCACAGCCACTCCTCAAAATCTGAGCAGGCAGGACCACAGAACACTAGTTTTGCCAATCAATCACAAAAAAGATTTGTCTTTGTGTGCATGTAGGGTGGCCACTGAAGCACTGCCAGAGAAGAGAACAATCCTTTGCACAAAATTTACATATGCTAATTTGTATACTAATTTATGCAAATTTGTGGGACAGAGGGCAGGGCTGGAACTGGTCAGAGCCAAGCCAATGGTAGGCAGGGCCAACGGTAGGCGGAGCCAACCAAAAAGTTAAGCCAGTGGTGTGGCTTAACCCAGCAGCAAGGAGTTCCTAGAGATTACATTAGTTAACCCTGTGAACTCCTTGGTGCTGCGTGAAGCCCTGCCACTGGGGGAATAAAGAGCCCTCTTACTAAGGTCCCATCCAATGTCTCTCTCTCACTAGTTCCATTTCTTCCTAGAAGTGTGAAAAAAGAGCCAAGACTCACTGAGGAGAAACTGATGTTTTAAGTATCTCATCAAGCCAGTAATAACTACCAGTGATTCCCTCCCATTTCAGCCAACTTTTTGTCTTTTCGTTTGTTTCTCCTTTTTTATGGGGAACAACACCAAAGTCAACCTCAGAAACCTTTGAACAACACTGCACATAAAAACATTGGGGATAACACACCCACACCACTCTGAAAAGCCTTTGAACAAGTGTACATAAGAACATTGGAGGTAACACATCCAGGTCACCCTGAAAAACCTTTGAACAAGTTTGCACATAAACATTGGGGGTAACACACCCACATCACTCTGAGAAGCCTTTGACGGGGGGGTTGCTGGGAAGGGAGCGGGATAACACACCCACATCATCCTTAGAAACTTT
>QEPC01001860.1:430979-449985 GCA_003113815.1 Sphenodon punctatus | reverse complement strand
GTGCTGGTGATTGCTCAGAGACCGGCCCCCTGTTGATCGCTTCGAGTGCTTTGGACAGCTGGTGACTGAACGTGTTTGAGAACGAGTGGACCTTCCCTGCCCGAGACCTAAGAGTTTATTTATTTATTTTATTTTATTTTTTCAGACTTATATCCCGCCCCCTCCTGCAATGCAGTTGCAAAGTGTGAGAGTGCAGCAGCGCGTGAGTGTGATTTCCTTGAGTGCCTCCTCCCTTCCCTAGGCAACCCTTCTCCTCGGTGCGAGTGTCCCTTGCCCCTTGCCCTTCAGGGTTCCCCCTCCCTGGCCCCACGCACAAGACCTCACCTGTTCCCCTTCTTCCCCCGTTTTTCCTTCTGGCGTTTGGGAGAATCGAGTGGCAGGGTGCACCTCGGTTTCTGGATTGTCACTTGCCCTATGATGACAGGGGTCAGTTCTCTTTAATTAGAGGTAACGACCCACACACTATCCTGACGGGCATTCTTCTTGCAAGGCGCGTGCCCCTAACCCCGGAATTGAGACCGTGGTCGCGAGTGAGTTTGTGCGTGTGTATCCCATCACCCCCTACCCCGGTCACAAAGGCTCAAAGATGGCTTGGTGGGCCACTCCACATGAAACTGGAAAGCTTCACCACATGAGGGTCAGCAAAAGGACTATGCATGCCATGTTATGGTAGCAAAGTTCTGTAGACACTTCAAGGAACCTGCTGGGGTAAAGCGTTATCATACATTACCCTTCCTACATGGTTGGGGTACATGGTCCACACGGTGGGCCCATAATACACCATTCAGAGCAAACCTCTAGCACACACATAGCAAGCCTGGTTCAGGTCAGAAATACACGTATCAGGGTGGTGGACCAGTTAGGTTAGTCCACCTCTGGAGACTTATGGAGCTAACTGGATTCCAGAACGCTCTGGGGGATTCCCCAGAATGCTCCCTTGTCTCCCCCTCCCTTGTCTCTTAGACTGTAAGCCCCATAGGGGTAGGGACCTGTCTATAACTATTGATTGTATGGCACCAGATGTCTGTCTGTCTATATCTATCATATAAAAATAAATAATAAAAAATAATCTCTCTGATTTTGAAGGCCGCTTTGTAGATGGCCTGCTAGAACCATGGAATAGCATGTTGACCAGAGCCATCAACAAGGTTTCACCCGTCTTGCTTTCGCAGCAGTGTCAGCACATGTCCTCCTAGTATAGGAGGACCTAAGGCTGATGAAGCACGGGGGTGAGACTATTAGAGCACAGGTTCTGTTTGACCAGTGTAGAAGCTAACCAATTGTGCCACAGCAACAGCTTTGAACGACTATGGCATGGCTAGTGAGGCAACAAGAGAATATCTCCTCTCCGCTACCATAGTGTCTGCAAAGTCTTGTCCAGCAGAGCTGTTCTGAGTGGTGAGCACCTTGGTAAATCTCAGTTACCTCTATCCAGAGATTGGTCCATCTTCTGCCCGCTGTGAGGAATTTATCAAAATTGCTCGTATTCACCACAACTTGGGGGCTGTTATTTTGTTGGCAGAGTCTGAGTTTGGGGCTGTGGAGGCTTAGCCATACCCTATTTATCTGGATCCGTTTCAGTTCGTGTCACCCACTGAGGAGGAGGATATGCTTGGGGCAATGCGGGCAACCATTTGTAAATTAGATCCATGCTGTCCTGGTTGGTGAAAGCCAACTCTCTGTCAGGGAGGTTCCAGCGGGTGGTGATTGTTCATTGTCATCCCACCAACTCTCTTGTAGGGTTCCATCTTGTCTCCGCTTTTATTCAATATGTATTTAAGGCCCCTGGTTAAGCTCGTGTTGAGGTACGTTGCCATCAATATGCAGTCGACACCCAAATCTATATCTTTTTCATCCGACCGAAGTCCTGTAGTCTCAGTGCTTGCTCATTGTCTGACTGCCATTAAGGACTCGATGGAAGTGAGCCAACTGCAGCTGAATCTAGACATGACTCAAGTGATGACGGTTGGTCAACCCTATGACCTCAGGGGATTGTGACTCCCATCATTGATGAGATATGGCCTCCCCTGGTTACTCAGCTTTGCGACCCTGGGGTGCTTCTGGATCCCAAGCTGTGTCTGGAACATCAGGTTGCAGCCATGGCCAGAAGTGCCTTTCACCAACTCCATCTGGTGAGAAGGCTGCATCCCTTTCTTTCAGATACAGATCTGGCTACCATTATCCATGTCTTCATTACCTCAAGGTTAGACTACTGCAATGCACGCTACATGAGGCTGACCTTGAAAACTTTTGGGGGGGCCGCAGATCATGTGGAACATGGTGGCCCACCTCCTGAAGGAAGTATGTTGCTGGGAACACAATAAACCAGTGCTTCTGAGTCTTTACTAGCTGCTGATAACATTCCGGGCATAATTCAAGGTGCTGGCTTAAAACGTTTGACCTATAAAGCCCTGAACGTCCTGAGCCCTACATATCCGAAGAACCACCTTCCTCCTTGTGTCCCTCGATGGCCCCTAAAACTACCCTTTTGCAAGTTCCACCACTGGTCCAGGCCCATACAACCTGGGCACACAGAGAAGCATTCTTGGTGGCTGTTCCACAGCTTTGGAACTGCCTTCCTTTGGAGGTTTGTCAAAGCCCTAGCCTGGCCATCTTTCAGAGGCAGTGCAAGACATTTATTTGGCCAAACATTCAACAGAAAAGGGTAAATCCTGGGTTGGGGTTGGTGGTGGTAGCTTTGAGCATTTTATGTGTTTTATTTTCTTTTTATGTTTTTTTTAATCAGGTTATCAGCTGCCCTGAACCTTCAGGGATAGGGGATAAAGTCAAAATAAAAAATAAATAAAAACAAACAAACAAACAGAGGTGTGTTTGCAACCTCAAGGTGGCTTAATGTCTGATAACACCCACTGTTAGACCCGACTTTGGTTAAGTTCAGGCTTTAATGGCATTTGATTTGTGCAACCAAATCTGTTGCATTAGAAAGCTCAGTAAAATATAGAAGGTGGGCCACTTGTGTCCAAAACGGTGGACAGAACTGGTAGGAATTTTATTCAAACTAGTGGAGAGTCAAGAAGTGTTGTACTAATTAGGGGTGTGCACTTAGTTTTAGTTATATTGATAACTATAATGTTTTCATTTTTGTTATTATTGCAATAGCAAGATAAATAATAAAATCAATAATGATAACGACAGTCGTTATTGATTTTCATTATTGCCTGGCAGGTGTTTTTTGGAGGGAAATGTGGAGAGGGGAGGAGGGAGCAGACATCTCAGAGTTAGAAACAGTGCTGAACTCTTGAACTGGGCCTGTGAAGGGAGGGGAAGGACCTGATGGATGTAATTGCTGGCCAATGAGAAGCGCGAGCAAGTACCAGGCAGTTGCATGGCACCCTGTAATTGGTCAATGCCTCCCGTCTCCCAGAACCAATCATGGGGGCTCTGGGGAGGGCACTGCAGCCCTTTATGTTGCAGGGCCAGGCTGTTTGACTCTTGTTCTGTGTTAACTCTTGCTGTGACAGGTCACGTTTGCAGAACTCTGGTGCTTGCACTAAAAATCTTCCCCAGCCCTCAGTTTTATACCTTACCTGTTACCCTTTATTTTACTTTTTACCTTCCCGTCTATCTCCCCCTGTACATATGTATAGATAGATATATGTTTAGGTATATAGATTAGATATATAGATCACAGATATAGTTAATATAGATAGAGATTACATAGATATACCCTATCGTTTTTTCCTTTCCCCTTTCCGTCTCCCCTTGTCCATATTATATATAAATATTAGTTGTAGATATATTAGATATTATACAGATATTAGCAGATACTAGGCTTTTTAGTGTGTGTGTGTGTGTGTGTACACACACACACACACACACACACACAGGATAGGAATAGGATAGACATACTTAGAACACAGAAATTTATTGATATAGATACTTAGATGGTAATATATTGCATATAGTATAAGGTTGTTAGGTGTAGGTTTAAGTTAGACATACATATTAGTAACTTTTCATGTTGTCATTGTGCACTTATTACTATTGCATTATAACGAGAAAGGGAGGAAGGAGTTCAACTCCTGAGAAGTCTGAGGCAGGTGTCTGCTGGCACTTCTGCCACTGGTGACAGCCCACAATGGAAATGATACCGAAAACAAAACCTTCATTATCGCTCAAAATCAATACCGATACCAATAACCACACCAATAATGAACAACGAAATTTCATTATTAACAATAATGAAAACAGTTTTTAATGAAAAATGAAAAGAAAGTGACATGGGTCCCTGGTGCACACCCCTAGTACTGCCGAGATAGCTGTCTTAGCATTCTGTGGATTTAAGAGCTCATTGTGGCTTGCTTGTCTCTGAGCAAAGGCTTGCCAAATAAAGATTTAATCTCTTTCCTTAATTGCCACCCATCTTTTATGGCTTTGCAAGTCTTGAGGGCCTAACATAGTTTTATCCCCTTCCACCGAGTCTGAATTATTGTCTTCTATTAAGTGCAGTTCTTTGCCTCCAGTGGAGCTGGCTTTAAGGCAGGAGCTGTCATTTAGTACAATTGTTCCTCCGACTCTCTCACTGGGGGCGGCTGTTAGTCACTTACAAAAAGTGCCACCTTCTTAAAGTGCTGATTTACCCAGCAGGACGTTGCAGAGCAGCTACGGTAAAGGTAGGAAGCATTTGAAATGCTAATTGCATACAGTAAGGAAAACTGATCAGAAAAAGGACAAAACGAGCAGGTTAGAAGAAAATATTCAAAAGAGCAAGTAGTGCGTGGAGGAGAAAGAATTTGAAAATGAAGCTGCATGTAGTATACTATAGGAGGTACTTTTGCCTAGAATCACAGAGCTGGAAGGAAATTGAAAGGTTGTCTAATCCAGTCCCTCCCCTGCCATTAAGCGGGATCCGCTCTACCTATACATGATCCTTGGGAAGTGTCTGTCTAGTCCAGAGGTGCGGAACGTTTTCCCTCTCAGGGAGGCCTTGAAAATTAGTTCAAGCTTCGATGGTCGTGTAGAAGTTGGGGAGTAGGGTGTACTCGGGAATAGGAGAGTCCAGATCATGGATCTTCTGCACATGCTGTCATCTCTGCTCCCTTACCCTGAGCTCAGTCTTTCAGTGCTTGGCAGTAGAACTGAGCTCAGGGTAAGGAAGTGGAGCTGAGGGTATGCACACACAAGCACAGGGGACAAATCTATGACAGATCTATGATCTGGACCTTCCTCTTCCATCCTGAGCACAACCCTTAAGCCTTCCCCCCCATTTCAGTGCAGCTTGTACTAATTTTCAAAACTGAGGGCAAGGACATGACCCACACACACACAGGCCCATTTCACACACACCCATGCCTACATGAGGGACTGGGTGGGGGGTGCCCATGTGACCGCTGCGGCAGGTTGGTCCATGCGCGCTCCTGCACTCCACTCATCACCCACACACGGAGCTATCAGCCAAAATAGTGATGGCTCTGTGCATGGAGATCGGTGAAGGTGGGTGGAGATGGGTGTGCATCCGTGTAGCCATTACACGGATGCACACACCACACACACACACACCACACACACACACCGTGACCCATTTGAAAAGGACCATAGACTGAGAACTCCTTACTCCTAGGGAACTAAGTAAGACAGCAGCATCTATAGTCATTTTGCCACCGCTTTCTTTCAACCACTGGCACAAAATATTCTCTCAGAGGAAGAATTGAAAACGTAACAGGGCTGCTATTTTCTCTACCACCAACTTTCAGGGTTCTGCACTATGTAGTTCAGGATAATGAGGATCAGGCCTGAATACTGGGGGTTCCAGGGAAAAAAGCCAACCATGAAACAGACTGAGTACTACTTGGCCGGCCTGAATAGTTATGAATAGCAGAGCTATTTGCCATTGAAAGGGCATCTGTGCATACATGTTTACAAGCAGGTGTACTGCTTATCAAAAATTGGATGAAAATTCAGAAACTCCGTGAAATTTCTACCAAAAAATATTGATGAAAATAAATTTTGTCAAAATTTCATCCATCGCTAACTGGGAATGCCTTTTACTTTTAAAAAAAAATTAAAAATTCAGCATTGGTCTGATTGGATCATTAATCAAAACCATTGTAGAATGGCTTGGGAATGCTTAGTTTTAGGAAGCTTACACTATTCCTTCTCTGTGTCTTGAATGTGGGTTGGAAAATAAAATGCCAGTAAAGTCAAAAGCTAATTTGCAATGAGTCAGAAAGTATTCTTTTTCTCACCATTTTCAAATAGAGATTATTGACATGCCAAAACAAGATGTACGATTCAATAAACTGGCTAAATAACTATATGATAATCTTGCTGTAACTACTCTATACTTATTTGGAATTAAACAAAGAGTGAATTGCTGCATCTCATCCAGGGCCATTTTCATATTAAATATGTCTGTTGCCGAGGGATAGTCTGACACCCTCCGTACAGTTACATGACTGAGTTCTTTCCTCCCCAAGCTCTTGCTTACCCTTGGGCAGGGCCAGTCTTAGAATTTGTAGAGCCCAGGGCCCCAGCCTCTCCCCAATGGCCCTTCCCCCTTGGGGGGCACCAATCACAGACCCCAGAGATGATCATTTGGGGCCCAACTGGGAGGGATGGGGGCCCTGCACACTACCCTGATGAAAAGTCCCCTCCGCGTTCACCGCGGCGGGGGTTTGGCAGCACCCCCTTTCCCCTTCCTGGCAAGGAAGGCGAGGCGGTGAAGAGCAGCCGCTTGGGGGATAGCGGGGAATTCGGGTTGCCATGGCAACCCCTCAACTGGAGGCGCCTGGGACTCTCGTGAGAGTCAGGACTCCCGGGCGCCATCTTAGCCTCCCCACCTGCGTGCCTCATTTGGCTGGGCACGGAACGGGGAAAAGACGTGCACCCACCCACCCATCTTATAGGGCACCACTCCGAGCCATAAGTGGTCGCGCATTAGGACCGGAAAGGAATTTTCCCTGAACCAAAATTGGCAAATTGGTGAGGGGTTTTTCGCCTTTCCCGGAGTGATCTGCCAATTAGGAAAGAGGGTGAGAATGCAAATTTGCGGTGGTAGGCCGAATTGTCACACCCTTGGTGAAGGGCGGAAGGCTGAGTTCAGGCCAAGAGGTAAAAGTTGAAGGGGGTTAGCATAACATAGGGTAGCAACATCTCCCTAAGAAATGGGTATAGGCCATACATAGCCACTCAGTGCGGCCCACTGTATGGACAACCCAAGGGTGGGAGGTGAATGGCCGAACCTGCTGGAAGGACCATGTACCGAACAGTAGGTTACGGTGTCCTCACCCTTGTTGTTTAAACCCCCGCCACCAGAGGGCAAAAGGGGGTAGGTACGAACAACCCGCTCCGGCCCGGGGAACCCGGTGGTCGGGGTAGGGCATAAGTTTAAAAGTTGGTTAGGTAGGGCGCAGGAGGTTCCCACGGGCTTAAGCCGAAGACGTGAGAAGAAGGGCGCCGGACAAACACGATAGCACCTGGTACAGGACGGGAACCTCCTGTGGGGGCAGTTAACAGTTAGGAACCAGTAATAGTTAGGACCCCAGTTTAAGGGGGGGAAGCGGGAGAACTACCCCTTCCCCCCTTTTTTGTATATTAATAAAGAGTGTGGCCGTTCAAACCCATACGGTGTCCTCGTCTTCCTTGGGGGGGTGCGTCGACAACAGGATATCCTCATCTAAAAAGCAAAGGGCTTTAACGCACTGTTGGGCAGGGAGTTGCAGAGCCTCTGTAGGGAATCATTTTTACTCCAAGGTGAAGCGTTCTAGGTGACACTTAAGTGTTGGCACGTAGGGACTTCCCTCAACCACCCCCAGCACAGAGGAGTATTTTTCCGCTTTAGGGTTGTTTCAGATCAGAACCCTGGTCTGTAGAGACTTATTAATGTAAGTATCCCTTAATTATACAGAAAGCGTACAAAGGATTTAAAGGAAGTGAGTTTGGTTTTTCATCAGAAAATTTATTGCAGATTTTAAATGGGGGAGGGGGAACTTTTTTTTAAAAAATGAACAAAATGAAAATGGTTAGAGAGAGAGCATTTCTTGTTTGTTAAACTTTCTGAAAACTTAATTTCAGGATTAGGGAGACTGTGCCCCAGAATGCCCCAGTAATACCTGCATTTTCAGGCACTGGGCACCTGATGGGGAGCTGGGTGCTTGCTGGCAGTGCCTGAAAAGAAGCAAATGCGCTACCTGCTGCAGCTCTAGGAGGCGCCAGACATGGGCATCGGAGTCTGGTATCTTCGCCGCACAGAAGGTGCAGTGTTGAAAGCCCATTGCTACAGTTTCCATCCACAGTCATTTGTGCTGCTACTGAGCCCTGCAATAGCGGGAAGGCAATGAACTGAAGAGACTGGTCGGGGCAGGGATACATACATACCCTGAGGGAGTTCAGAGTGTGGAAAAATTAAAAAGAAAAGTGTTAGCTATGATCCGAGTTGGGTGCTAGATGACGCCACAGTATATCTACAGTGGAATTTGGGGTGTTTTTAAACGAGATGATACCTGACATGGCCGCACAGGAGTCATGCATCTGACCGTCTGTCAGAAGGTGGAGGGGGGCGGATTGATCAGCCATAGAGCACCCACTCATGGAGAACTACCAAAAAAATCCAGAATGCCCCATGCGGAGCAAGCCAAATAAGTTTCCACGGAAACGGAAGGCCACAGAGCCCCTGCTGGTATGAACTGGTACAGCCAGCCATGCAAGCAGAACAGTCTATCACTCATCGGCACCGTGGGCGAGGGACAGAGATTTCGCAAGTCACAAGAACTGGCCGGGAGCACAAGGAATCCCATTCCCCAGTGCTCATGCCGGGGACATGTCAACTACAAAGCACAGGATGGCATGCTACCCTCTCCCCCATGGTCCATGGCAGAGGGAGCGCATGACGCCTTTCCTGGGTAGCCACACTGGGAATCGCCTGTTTGAATCCCTCCCCATGCACTCCACCTGAGTGGATGCTCTGCAGCAGTGCCACCATGGACACCACCACCTCCATTACCTTGCTCGTATAAAAAACCCTGGTGCGAGGATAACAAAGTAGAAGTTATCATTTCTTTTGAAAAAAAACAGGTCAATGCTTCAATCTGGGACCTTGCAAGGGGTTGATGTTGTGATTTCTTTAAGATTCCCTTTTAAAACACCACCACCAGCTTCTTTGTTTAGGCTATTGTTTAACACTTGCCCAGGAGACAATCCAGACAGCATCTCATGTCAGAGAGAATCCACACAGAAGAAATGGCTTGAGTGGGAGGGAAACTTTATTGTTGGATGGAGGGCTGTGTAAAATATAAAGCTCACTTGGTGTGGGGGTGTGGATGGAACCCAAACAGTCGAGGGAAGAACAGTGATAGAGCTTGGACATAAATATTGGCAGGACAAAAAATGGAGAGAGAAGTTATTGTATACATATACGAGTCCTTTCACTTTTTAAGATTGCTTCCCCCCCCAATCTCAGCCTCTTAATTAGGCAATGGACTACTTTCAATTTGCAGAAAGTTATATTTTATATATACATACACACACACTAACTATATGATAATATATGCATGCATATTATGTCCCACAGTTTGAGAATTACTGTCCCTCCTTTTAGAGTTCAGTGTCTGAGAGTTATAACTACAATGGCGTCTTTCATGAAATAAGATCTGAAAACTGCCAAATAAAAATGACCTCCGCCTCAAAATATGCAGTCCCTTTTGCAGTGCTTGCCATGATTATCATCTCCATTTCCAATTCATATGAAAATGTCAGAGGCTGTAGGATTCAAGGTGGATTTCAGGAATAAAGCATGTGTTTGTGGGGGGAGATTTACTGAATACCCTCGCAAACTATGGCAGGAATTCATCTGTGTTGCATACTGGGCAAAATGCTAGCACAAGATTGGGCCATTCGTGGAAATTTCAGCATTAACATGACTGATGGGAGTGGGGATGCAAATTGGACTTTGCCAGTGGATGAAAAGATTCTCTCCTGGCAACAGGCAGCTCTGTTAGTTGGCTTCTGCATCAATAATGAGATGTTCTGCTCATAAATATTTATTGTCTTTAGAGGAACAAGAGCAATGTGATTGTTTATTTCAATGGCCAGCAACCACTATAGCTAGTGCCCCATGATGTGAGCTAACTAGTACAAGTCATAATTAAAAGTTTAATTAATTAAAAGTGTCTTACACCCTAATGGGGGTTGGTACACCTCAAGAGGTAGCCAAAAGAAAAGAAAAAGAAAAAAGTCACCTTCTAAAACATTTACTTTTGGAAAAGGATTAGAGGAGTCACAGCCATTCATGGCAAGGGTCCATTTGCAAAGGTCAAAACCTTTGAAATGAGAAAAAACATTAATAGACATTAGTAAAACTGAAAAGTTTCCTGAAAACTCTTATAAATGTCAGGACTGATTCACACAATGTTAATTCATGAATTTAGCTTTAGAGGGAACAGTTTGTCAACTAATGCGTTATCAGCAGAGAACAAGATGACACAGGAATATACTCTGAAAACTAGTATCCCAATTCAGGGTGGTATCTTAGCTAAACGGGGACATACACACTTGTGGATGTGATACTTAAGCCATTTTGGTGATGCAAGTCTTATTCATATCAACAGAGTATGCATCAGGGTAGTGCTTTGAGGATCAGCTTGTAAATGATGAACTCCCGAACCATAGTTCATTGAAGTCAATATAAAAAAATCTCATTGGTTTTCAGGCAAATCCTGGAACTAAATATTTCACAATTTTTTTAAAAAAAACCCAACCTATGAAAGGTATTTGAGTATAAAAATAGTCACATGTGTTCTCTGCAACATTTTTTATACCAACATTTTTGAAACACAAAAGATTTTTATGGTTGGAGTAATAAGTAAAGCTGAATCAAATAGTAAAAAAAGACAAAGATCCATAGTTAATATCCAGTTTTCCAGCTAGTTTGGTGGTTATTCGGTAACAAATTGGTTACTAGAACTGATACAAGTACCCACAAAAAAAGGGTATGCCTGTTGGAATTCTGGTAACCAACTCAACCTGGTAACATCAAGTACTAATTGGTACCTGGCTGGTGCCCATCGGGTAACATGATTTACCAAAACACCATTTTCATTCCCAAATTTCTGGTTTCTGTTACTAATGTTCCATTTTTCTATTACAGATTTTCCATTTCTGCCATGTACCAAGTTAGGACAATGGTTAGCAGCATTCAGAAATACATGAAAAAAGAAGTGAAACAAAGTCAGAATCAGTTAGTAAAATGGAAAATCAGTCAAAATAAAGTGAAACTGCAAATTGGAATCAATTGGTAAACCAGAAATTGGTCAGTAAACTGGAAAAATCAACTCCTTAATGTTAATACCCTGTATTTTGGGTATTTGGATGCCCAAATAAGTAATCGCATACCTATCAGGAGCACAATAGACTACTCGAAACTAACCGCAGGTAGCAAATTAGCTACACATTTCACCTCTAGCAATTCCTGTAGAGGTTTTATTGAATTATTAGGTAATGCATACAAAGTTAAATAGTTTACCAAATTACTAGAGATGGGACCAAAATGAAAAAAACAGGTATCGGTTTTACCGGTTACCGGTTTTTTAAAAAATTGGTTTTATCGGTAAAACCAGTTTACCGGTACCGTTTTTTCCATTGATTTCAGTGGGGAAGTGTCCCCATCAAAATCAATGAGACCCCCCCCAAAACCTCCCCCCCTCCCAGGTTGCGCGGGTGGAAGGGGGGACACCCCCCGCCCAGCCTGGATTTTTTTTTAAAAAAAAAACTGGACCCGGGTTCCAGGCCGCTGCTGGTTGCCCGGTGGCAGCCAGGGCTATGGAGGCAGCTGAGCTCTCCTCCGGGAGCCCACACGTGGCTGGCTGGCATTCTGGCAGCCGGCAGGCAAGACTGGTAACCTAATACACACACACCCGAATCGCCTTTTACCTGTTCTCCCTCCGGGTGGTGGTGGTGGCAGCAGCAGCAGCGCGGCGCAGGTCCGGCTGCAGCGCTGATTTCAGCACTTCACCAGGCCTTCCAGAGAAACCCAGAAGTTCCCCAGAAGGCCTAGCGAAGCGCTGAAGCCAGCGCTGAAGTCGGGTCCGCGCCGCATTGCTGTGGCCGCTGCCACCACCACCTGGAGGGGGCACAGGTAAAAAAGGTGATCCAGGTGCATGTGTGTTAGGTTACCGATCTTGCCTGCCGGCTGCCAGAGTGCCAGCCAGCCACGTGTGGGCTCCCGGAGGAGAGCTCAGACAGTTGCCTCCATAGCCCTGACTGCTGCCGGGCCGCCAGTGGCGGTCCGGGTCCGGTTTAAAAAAAAAAAAAAAATCCGGGCAGGGTGGGTGGGGGGTGTCCCCCCTCTTCCATCTGCGCAGCCTGGGAGGGGAAGGGAAAGTGGTTTTTTTTTTGTTTGCTTGTTTTTACATTGCGGCCATTTATTTCAATGGTCGCAATGTAAAAAAAATCCAGTACAGGAACCGGCACTGGTACGGGGAATTATCGGATCTATCCGGTATCCCCGATACTGCTAAATACCGGCAGTATCAGTTACCGGGAGATCCGAACTTCCCACCCCTACAAATTACTGTTGCCAGATTATTGTATAACAATGTTACCACTGCTAATCTAAAACCAGGTCTACAGGGAAAGGATTATGGGCAAATGGTAATATGCAATATCATCGTAAATTGGTAATCCAGTTATCTGGATAATCCTCCAAATGCTTGCCAGATACTATTCTGTATCTGGTCCTTTCCAGATACTGGCGGATACTGCCGAAATTCTGATTTTTTTTGTTAAAAAAATACAACCTTGAGAGATGGATAAGCCAACACAGGACAATTGACTTCATTACTGTTGAGGAATACATGGAGTATGAAGTGGTACAGGTTTGTTTTAAGTTTTGCAAATTTGTTTTGTGCCTCTTTGTGCCCAATTTACCCCCAAATCCATCTGAGGGTTAATTGTTGACAACAAAAAGTCAACTGGAAAAAATCCCCCATATTTAGTAATTTGCAGTGCATTGCTTAAGTAGCAATGAGAGCTAGCCCTTAGCAGGAATACATTTCTCCATCCTTCCCGACCATCAAATTCCTCCTAAAAACCCACCTCTTCAGCCCACCTTTTCCTAGCTCCTCATACCTCATATATTGCCTAATTGTGCCTTTTCTTATACTGTCTTATCCTTCAGGATCTCCCTCCTTCCCTGTAACTAAGCTGCTAAGCACCTGCACCTGCAATTCCTCAACTTCATTAATTGCTGTCGCTCCCTATAGGCTTTGACAAACTTGGCATTAGCCCTGCAGAATATTTTGTGTGTGTACACACACACAGCCTGGTTCATTACCGCATATTTTCTCAGCCCTCTTTCTTTTCCCACCAGAGGATCACTGGACACTGCATTCCCATCAGTTACAGGAAACCTGATTTCCCCCTCACAGCTCTTTCCTCTCTCCCGGCCTCCTCTTGTCTACTTTATGTTTGGTTCCCACTGCAGCAATGGCAGTGAATGCTGATGAGAGAATGCTGTGTGTCCAACCCCAAGCATTCATTCCCAGGTAATTATATAGCACCATAGCAACACTTAGGAACCTTGACTTTCCTGACAGTTGTGTTTCTGAAAGGCAAAAATAGATTTCAAAAGCCACTTACACGAGTGTAAACCTTACACTTGCTGGCTTGTTTATTTTTATGTTTAGCTGGAGTATAGTTTTCTCAAAATCATTTAAATTATGCCTGGACATTGGAGATACATAGGTACAGGAGATGCAGAAAGAGAAAGCTGTAGCAATTGAATGAGACCGACATAGGCAGTACATTATGAGACAACCACCACACACACAACCCTCCCATTCCAGCCTTATGTGTATACAGACACCTTCCCTGAAGAGCTAAATAGCAGACAGAAAAGAAGTGGAAAGGAAAATCAAGAATTCAGAGGGGGAAAGGTTAAACAGAGGGTCAAAGGCAAAGACAGAAACAGTCTCCGAATAGCTCTTTCAAACCAGGGGTGGTTAAACCACAGCTCGCAAGCTGCATGTGGCTCTGTCCCAGGCAGTTCAAGGGCAGATTCTAATCTGCAGACAAGGCTGGTCTTGGGACAAGGTAAATGGGGCATGTCCCATTCGTCATAAAATGGCAGTGAACAAGGATTTGTCCCCCACCCCCCCAATGGAGCGAAGAATGCCGCTGTGGGGTATGGCCTGTTAGAAGGCCGACCCATGAGATACGAGGACGTTGCTGGGCAACCCTCCCCTGGTGGCGCGAAAAGCGTGTCACATGGGCGGGGGGGGGTCAGCCCCTTTTAGCTGTGGAGGTGCAGCATTCAGGGCTTGGCGGCAGAAGAGTCAGCAGCAAGAAAAACTTGCTGCTGATTGTGCTGACACGGGACGAGCGGCTGGAGCCAGAATGGGGAAGCCGGGTACCAGGGGGAGGAGGCGGTGGGCCTACCAGGCCCGAGTTGGCAAGGGATTGTGCCCCCGGAAGCTCTGGGAGTAACTGGAGGCCCCCAAAGCGAGGTGATAACGGGGCAAAGGATGGAATCAGGTCTAGTAGGGCAGGTGGCTGAGATGCCTAGGCGAATCCCCCAACAGGCCCATTGATCCAAGCCCTGTATGGGAATGGAGGAATCCCTTCCCAGAGTGGCCTCAATGGTGGAAGGGGAAGGATAGCAGCTCAGGAAGTGGCAATGGGGGATACTGTCCAATGAGGGGGGACACGGGGGTAAAATTTGAGGACAATGATCCCCCCCAAGACACACACACACACACACACACACACGATGCGGGGGCCTTGTGGGATGGAGGCACTGGGCCCGGGGTCTATGTTCAGTCTTTCAGGGACCACGCACCCCCAGAGCGCAGGAGGCGCATAGAACAGAGTTGGAGAGAAAGGGGCGACGACGGTGAGTTGTGGAGAAGAATCCTGGCCTTGGAAAGCGAGTTGCATGGATCTAGAGGAGAGAGGGTAGCAGGCGATACGAGAGATTCCATTCCTGGGTCAGTGCACCAAGGGGCACACTCGACGGCGGCAGGTACGGGCAGGTGGCCCAAACAGATGGCCGAGCCCAGCTGGTCGAAGCAGGGATACCAGTATGGGGCGTGTCTGCCTGTATAGCTGTGATAGCACAAGAAGGGAACCCAGTGACCACTCAGGGGGCATGTATGAGCAATTGGGAAGAGCAGCGAGGCGGAGGAGCCTTTCAGGCAGGGCAGGGACAAGCCCAGTTGGCTTGGATGAACGGGATGTGGGTGACAATTACACCGGTGACATCCCCCCGCCATTAGGTAATGGCACTAGGATAGGGGTTGGTCGTCCCCAGTTATCCCCCTCCATCCCACAAATGGCGGAGAAACGCCCACCCCCGCCACCAGGGGGAGCAAGTATAGATACAGCTGCCCCTTTTGGCCAGCATCTCCTCCAGGCCACAAAGGACAAGATAGTAAGGGCGGAGTATGTAGACCTGTTTGCCTTATTATTTAGTGACCCGATAGTATCCTCTTCCTCTGTGTGGTCAGCTAAGGACAAAGAGAAGTTTAAGCGCCCAAACGCTGAAAGAAATTGGGCAAATTGGACGGCGGCATATGCTGTATACATGGGGGTCATGATGCAAACATATCCCAGTCGGAGGTTGGAATTGCATAAATATGCCGATATAGTGAGGAGGGTATATAGGACCGGACCCCCAGGAGCATGGTTGCTATATGACGAGGCCTTTCGTCATAGAGCAGCCACTACCCCAGGTTTGTGTTGGTATGTGCATGCTCTCGACATATGGCTGGAGAATATGATCAATGCCAACAGCGTGCCTTGGTCAGATAGCGGGCATACGTTGGTGCGGGATGTTGGGGGAACCACCCCACTCTCAGCTGTTTTCGAACCCGACAAAAAAATGGGAAAGGCAGATACGGACAAGGGGGAGGAAACGCTAGGGGCAAGCAGGGTCCTTCAGGTGGTACAGACACTGGAATTGACCGTTTGCAAAGGTCGTTAGTGGGACACCCTGACCGAGTAGTACAGTATGTTGTGCAGGGTTTTATGGAAGGTTTTAGGATTCCCCGTTCAGTCGACTCCTTTCTCCCGGAACTTGAAATCAGTATGTGGGTTAGAGGATGTGGTGTGAACAAAGATAGCAAAGGAGGTGGAGCTAAGCAGAGTAGCTGGACCATTTGTTAACCCTCCATTGGATAATATGATAGTGTCTCCACTGGGGGTGGTACCAAAGGAAGTGGCTGGGGAGTTTAGAATGATCCATCATTTGTCCCACCCAAGAGAGAGCTCTGTAAATGACGCTATTCCCAAGGAATTAACATCCATTAAGTACTCATTATTTGACGTCACAGTAGAGAAAGTCAGAGCGTTAAGGCAAGGTGCGCTGCTTGCAAAGTGTGATGTGAAGTTAGCATTTTGTTTGTTACCAGTGCACCCTAGCAGCTTCCATTTATTAGGAATGTTTTTTGAGGGTCAATATTATTATGATTGTGTCATGCCAATTGGATGCTTGATATCATGCTCAGCATTCGAGCGTTTTAGCACACTAGTGGAATGGGTGTTTAAGCAGAGGCTGCGCTTGGGTGATATAACAAAATATCTGGATGATTTTTTGATACTCGGTCGACCAAAGGCAGGCGATTGTGCAGCAGCGCTGCGGTTGTTTTAGGAACTAGCTCAAGACTTAGGCATCCCGCTTGCCCCAGAGAAGACCGAGGGGCCTGCAACCAGGTTAACTTACCTGGGGACTGAGTTAGACACTAAGTGTATGATCTCAAGACTCCCAGAGGAGACGTTGGTAACCCTCAGGCAGAAAATCAAAGAAAGTATGGAGGCTCGTAAGATAACTGTTAGGGCTTTGCAGTCATTGGTGGGAAGTCTTAATTTTGCTTGCCGGGTAGTGGCCCCTAGGAGAGCTTTCCTGCCCCGCTTCTATGGTAAGTTGGGTGAAGACTTATCTCCCCACTATCATATAAGGGTGACCAAGGAGATGCGGCAGAACTTGGCAACATGGTTGGAATTTGGGGAGGGATTCAATGGAGTGAGTTTTTGGCGGGAACGCTTGTTGCTTCGGACCGACCTACAGGTCCAGTCCAACTCGGCTGGAGGGGTCGGTTTTGGAGTTTATTTCAGGACACACTGATGTGCAGCACGATGGCCCATTCAGTGGCATCAGGCGGGAGTTACCAGGGACCTCACTTTCTTGGAATTGTTCCCAATAGTTGGCACAGCATGCACTGGGGTCGCATCCTTGGGAGGGGTGTCTTAGCCGAGTTAGCAAGGACAGGCACAGTCCTCAGCCCGGCAGACACGGTAACTCCTTACTCTTGCCCAGAGCGGGTAGCCCCCTTCGGCCATGGCTAGTTACCTGTCGAAGGGGTGAGGTTGAAGTTAAGGGGCTCAGACACTGGAAGGCACATCCAGGACTGAGCCTGAGTTAACGAAGTTACCATTAGCTAGCATACTGGACCCCGATTGCTTAGTGCAATTACCCACCGGCCTCATGATGCGAGAAATAAAGAGTGCGGCCTGTTTAAAAACATATACTGTCTCTGAGTTTCATTGGGGGCAGGTGCATCGAAAATGGCCCTTACACTGGGCTCAACCATGGGCTATTTGAACTCTCAGTGGCTGTTTATAGTGCTGAGGCAAGAACGACTCTTCCCGTACTGTCAGGAAATACCTATATTTCAAGAACACTTGCAGCTGTTCATCAGTATTTCCTCACTATTCATTGAATCCACAGTTCTGCTGTTCGAGATTAGAGTCTGTGATAGTCTGTCATTTTTCATCCATTTCCAGTATTTTTGGCAATCCAACACTTTATGTCAATTTCTGGGACTCCCTGGAGGAACCCCACAATTTGAGCTCCCTCGCCAGCCCAATAACTCGGCGCTGTGGCTTGTCAGCTGGAGCAGTAGTTATTTACTTTCAAGAGTACAAGGAGTGAGCTGGATGCGAGAGGGGATGCTACAGCTCTGATTCCAATGCAGCTAGAGGACAGGTGTCACCACTCAGTGCACTCCACCCTACCCTGCTCTCAGCTTTACGTCTGACCTCTGAAAGAGACCAGCCGCAAACGGGCAGGTGAGGCAGCAGCAGAGTCTCTGTTATGGGTGTTCCCTCCTTTGTCCTGCCTCATGGGAATCACAGCAAGGAGAAGACAGCAATACTTAATGTGGCCCAACTGCAGGCAACTGCTCTTCCCACACCATGTAATCAAGATTTTGAAATGGGACTGGGCTGAGGGTTCCTGAGAGAAGTGGCTGTTCCCTTGCTCCCCCCCACAGCCTTTCAAGGAAAGGCTCGACTTTACCATATAGGTGGTGGGGCTCTGACTGGGCGGTGACTTGGAGGCTCAGGTGAAGCATTGCCTTCCTTGTAGGAGACCAAACTAATAATTTTCATTGCAGTCAGTACATAGAGATGAAAAGTCTTAGACGTCACAATGAGAGTTTATTCCTTATGAAAATTCCTCATAACTGGATTTTATACCAGCTTTGCTGCGGATTTTGAAAGCAAGTTATCCTTTCATTTTAAGGAGGCTGTAGGACTAATGGAGCTGCAGCAGGTAATTGACCCCATTACTGTTGAGGAATACATGGAGTATGAAGTGGTACTGTCTGTCTAAAGGTGCCCCACCAGATGTGCAGGCAGAGCAGGTGTGAAGCAGGCTGTCCCTGCTCCTGGGCAGCCCCGCTGGTGGCGCTCAGAGTGCCAGTGGTAGAGCAGGCTGGCAAAACCCAAAGCGGAGCAGCGGTCAGTCTGATGCACAGACCCACACTGCTGCTCTACTTCCAGCCAACCCTTGTCCTGAGCAACACCATATAATTGTCAACACTCTAGCCCACAACTCTATGGTGGGGGGGTGCGCGCAGGTGAACTGCAGGATGGAGAACCTGCCATGTCTATCTGATCCGGACCAATACGGGGCCAGGAGTGGGCGGATGTGGGGGAGCAGCTCCCGGGGTGGGCAACCCTGCGTCTGTCTAAAAACACCCGATGTGTCACACTTTCATTATTAAAAGTTTTAGGAAAGGAAAACCTGGAGGTTGATTTTGTTACTCCCCAAAAT
>QEPC01001860.1:415071-428923 GCA_003113815.1 Sphenodon punctatus | reverse complement strand
GAGCTCTCCCATGTTTGTTATGATCATTGTGAAGTTACATTGTTTAATGCATTATTCAAGTTAGCCTTCTTCGGGGCCTTTCGAGTGAGCGAACTGGTAGCTGACTCAGCCAGGGACATGTCAGATAGGGCACTCCACTACGATGACATCAGGATTGGCCCAACGTCAATGGCATTGAGAATTCATAGGTCCAAAATGGACCAGAGCGGGAGAGGGCAGGAAGTTAGACTGAACCACGTAACAACAGAAGAATTGTGCCCGGTTAAAGCCACGGAAGGGTATATGGTAGTTCGAGGGTCAGCTGCAGGCCCCCTCTTTAGGCACGCCACCGGGCAGCAGGTAACCAGATACCAATTCACTGCAATTATGCGGAAGGCACTCACACACTTGGGATTTTCTCCATCTGCCTATGGCACACACTCTTTCCGTATAGGGGCAGCAAGCTTTGCCGCAGACAATGGTATGCCTGAACAAGGCATTAGGGAATTGGGGCATTGGAGATCTGGGGCGTTCCGGACGTATGTCCGGTAAGCGCCCCCCCCCCCACGGGAGACCCTAATTTGTTATATCATTCCCACAGGTTTTCCTCCAAGGCAGCGGAAGAGGGTGTGGATTATCGGCCACAGCCTTGTCCGATGGGCAGGCAAGGTCGCCAGGCAGACTGGATGGGGATCGCAGCTGGGTCTGGTGATGCAGGCACAAATTCAGTGGAAGGGTCGTAGCGGGATGAGGTGGCACCAGCTTCTGCCGGAAGTTCACGCCGCTGCCACAAACCCTCCGCCGGATGTCACTGTAATTCATCTTAGTGAGAATGACATCCCACAGCTGAAAGGTGTCCAGTTAATCAAGAGCGTCAAATCCGATCTGTGGGAGGTTAAGAAACTCTTCCCTGGTGTATTCCTCCTCTGGACCAACATGGTGGAGCATTTAAATTGGGGTCATGGGGTTCACCCCCGCAAAATTGGCAAAACTAGGAGGACAGCTAATAGGGATATAGTGAAGTGGCTCACCAGTGTGGGAGGAGCGTATGTGGACACAAGGGTGTTGACACACAAGAAGTTGGACTTGTACAGGCAAGATGGTGTGCACCTGTCCCCCCAAGGGAATGACCTATACCTCGGTGCCCTAAAGACAGCTTTGGTCCGCTCACTAGAAAGAATTTAGGGTTAGGTGGGGGCCGGGTCCATCCGGGTAAACCTGGCGAACCCTTAGTGGCAGGGGTCCAGTACTGTGAGTTAGAGTAGTTAGAAAGGGCATAATTTAGGAGTCATCTCTGTAAGAGATGGGGAGGCCCACCTGCCGGAAAGCAGAGGAAGGCAAGCGGCTGGGCAGCCTCCCTGGGAGGGGTGTCGTGCGACGACGGCAGGGGCAAGTATGGCCCTGGTTCAGGTTTTTTGGTACAGTTTCTGTTAATGTTAAAGTTAAGTACTGGACCCACATCACTCTAGGCGATTTACCCCCACCTTAATTGGTATTTGATTGTTAAATAAAGAGTGCGGCCGTTTAAACCCAACAAAGTCATCCTGTCTCCTTTGGTGCGTCGGCAAAGCATTTAACAACACAAAAACCTATCATCGCAAAGCATATAACAATCTCCCCCCTTTACCCAAAAACCTCCCCCCCCATAACCCAATACAACAATAACCAACAACTACCTTATCTCTACCCCCGATATCCCATCCAGATGCTCCCTCCCTGCTGCCACCAGGAAGGAGCCCATCAATCCCCCCCCCCAATCTTCCTGCTCTCACCAGGAGGGGAGGGGCCATCATCCACAACCAACAACAACAATATAATCATAATACAAAAATCAGGGACCTGTCTCTTAAAAGTGATTGTTCACTGTCAGGCACATCAACAAGCACAATAATAATAATAATAATAATAATAATAAATACTCCG
The DNA here is from genome assembly GCA_003113815.1 of Sphenodon punctatus. Classification (NCBI taxonomy): domain Eukaryota; kingdom Metazoa; phylum Chordata; class Lepidosauria; order Sphenodontia; family Sphenodontidae; genus Sphenodon; species Sphenodon punctatus. The sequence continues at coordinate 427,021 of QEPC01001860.1, read as the reverse complement.
CTATCATTTAACAGATGGCACGGTTAAAAACCATGTCAGGGGTGCGCACACACCCACCCACGTCTGCCCACTTTCAGTCATGCCTGGGTCCATTTTAAACAGACCTGGCAGCTGCTGGGTCCCATGGTCTCTTTACTGTAGAGTTGTGGGTGATGGCATTGCTGGGGCAAACCCCAGCCAAGAGCAAGGCTGCAGTGGCTTTCCGCCAACCAGATGGATGGCAGTCCGGCCTCCAAACCAGTGCCCTTGGGGTTGACGTGCCCACTCTACTTGCAGTGCTCTGGGATGTTCTGACGGTGGTGCTCTGGGATGGAATATCTGGCAGATGCCAGCCACACAATGCTGCATCATGTGGCCCGGCTGCCAGGAAGGCAACCAAGGTGTGGTAGCCTCCCCTGTCTGTGTTGTCTGGCTGCACACACAATCTTGCTTCAGACAGAGAGGGGAGGGGGCGAAATGGAATGGAGCAAACAGTTCATTCTCATTCCCACATGGGGCAATGCACAGTGGTGGCTGGTGGCTTTTGAGGCTGGTGCGGCAGTGGGTGGGTTGAACCTTCTACCGGCGGCTTTACCACCAGCAGGCCGGAGTCAGGGGCAGCAGTAAGCAGAGGCAGGGGCAGCGGTAGGCCAGTGGCGTGGCTTATCCCAGCAGCAAGGAGTTCCCAGGGTTAACATTGGATGGTCATTACATTAGTTAACGCTGGGAACTCCTTGCTGCTGTGTGAAGCACTCCCACTGGGGGGATAGAGAGCCCTCTTACTGGGGTCTCATCCACCCTCTCCCACCAGGTCCAAATTAACCATAGCAGGTTACAAAAATAGATTACATTGCCATCACCTACCTTTATCCTGAACCCTTGAATCTTCTATTTTCATGGCATCCTTTTCATTCTCTTCTCAGAAGAGAATTAAAGGGAAGCGAAGGACAACAGATGAGAGGAGGAGGGAAAGGGTTTGGTTTCGGTGCACGAGAAGAGTAAGGGGAGGAGATGGGTTCAGTGAGGGACAGGGGACTCCTTGTTGTCTGCAGCCTTCTCTTCTGACATGCTCCTACCTACTTTCTCCTCTGTTCACAAGGAGAGCAGTTGCAGGTCTGTATAGCAACCAAACACTCCCCATCCAAACCAGCATCCCCAGTACCAACACCGTATCCCTGGCAGCCACATGCCTGTCCAAGCACACAGGCCTTTTTAAAAAGTTTGGCCAGTTATAGGCCTCTGTTGGCACCAAACCAGCCCCATCAAAATTTAAACAATGCATTTCTGTTTCTCAACAAAAACCCCGGGCAAGATGCTCAAAGTCACACAGTCACAAGCAGAGGCCAGAAACTACTTTCCAGCAGAGAGCAGCAGTGAAACAGTGAAGGGACCATTTTAATAAAAGAGTAGCCATGTCCAGTAGACGCACAAATTTACAAAATGGCCTCTCTACTTCATGCTTGGAAGGGGAGAAGGAAAGCAGCAATGCATCATACAAACACAGAGCAAGCAAAGCAAACCATCTTAAGGCAACAATGTTATGTGCAGTCCTCAGCGCACCGTCCATGAAAGCAGCAGCGGGGATTTCCACTTGTCCCCCAAAACATGCTACACAGCTCTGTTGCAATGCAAGGGGTAGTTTCTGCTGAAACTAAACATGGAGCATTCATGCAAGGACTAGCCATTAATGAAAAATTCTGCCACAACATCCCACCAAACTACAAAGGGCGGAGCCATTTTAAAACAGAAGGGACATTTCAGCCAAGATTATAAACCCTTCCATCCAAGGCCCTAGGTCCCCCACCTGTAAAACAGACAGTTTACGTCAAAAACAGCCAAGAAAGAGACCAATTTTAACCAAAAGTAGCCATGGCCAGTGGGGGCACCAGAAAATGGCCACAGTCTTTATACATGCTTGAGGGGTTTGGGAGAGGAGCAGGGGAAACTAGCAGTGCACATGCAAACACGAACACAGAACAAGCAAAAGCAAACCAGATCACTGAACAATATTATATGAAGTCTTAGCACACCACAAAAGCAGCAGCGAGGAATTCCACTTGTCCCCAAAAACATGCTGTTACAGCTCTGTTGAAGCCCTATTCTCTCCCCCTCCCCCAGGCCCCTTTTTCCACCAGTGTTTCCTGGCAAAATAACTAAAAATAACTAAGGCCGCTTTTAGATGAGCGGCGCACGATTGCGCATTGTGATTACGCATAATTAGAAACGACCGCATGTATTAATTACACGAGATGGAAGCGGGGTATTCGGGGGTTCGGCGTGCGTTGTCACCAATATGCTGATGATACTCAGCTGTAGCTCTCTTTTTCAGCAGACCCAGACCCTGCTATCTCAGTGCTATCCCAGTGTTTGGAGGCCGTGGCGGAATGGATGTGGCAGAGCAGACTGAAGCTCAACCCCGATAAGACGGAGGTGATGGTGGTGGGGAGAGCGAAGGAGGTGTCGGCCCCCCTTATTGGGGGGGTTAACCCGCCCATAGCTCAACAGGTCCGGAGTCTGGGGGTGGTGCTGGATGCAGACCTCCGCCTGGAGGGGCAGGTGGAGGCAGTCGCAAATGCTGTCTTTCACCAGTTATATCTGGTGCGGAGGCTGCGGCCGTTCATGTCCGGCCCGGACCTGGCCTCCCTCATCCATGCCTTCGTCACCTCGAGGCTGGACTACAGCAACGCGCTCTACGTGGGGCTTCCCTTGTGTTTGGTTCGGAGGCTGCAGCTAGTGCAGAATGCGCAGCCTGTCTCCTGTCGGGGATGGGTCGCCGGGAGCACATAACACCAGTGCTCCAGGCTCTGCACTGGTTGCCGATAGCGTACCGAGCCATATTCAAGGTGTTGGTAATGATTTACAAAGCCCTGCACGGTCTCGGCCCCTCATACCTCAGGGACCATCTCGCCCTCCGCGCCCCAGAACGGCTCCTTCGGTCTGCCGGGGGTGTCTTCTTGGAGGTCACCTGCGTTAAGCGGGGGGCCACAATGGAGAGGGCATTCTCGGTGGCTGGGCCGGGTCTCTGGAACTCCCTACCGGAGGAGGCCCGCCTGGCCCCAAGCCTGTTGGTATTTCGGCGAAAGTGCAAGACCTGGTTGTTCGCCCGGGCCTTTGGGGAGTGAGTTGATTTTTATTCCCCTATCCCATGGTTTATATCCCAGGCCCTGTTTTATATGTTATTTTAAATATTGATATGGTATTTTAATGTGTTTTAGATTGTTTGAATTGTTTTTATGACTGGAAGCCTCCCCGAGCTGTTTCAGGAGGGTGCAGGGTATAAATTTAATAGATAAATAAATAAAATAAATAAATAAATAATGATGCGCATATTATGGCGGTTGCGCATTTTTAAAGTCCACGAATTAAATACCTCAATCATGAGGTATTTAATTCACGGACTTTAAAAATGCGCAACCGCCATAATATGCACATAATACCCCGCTTCCATCTCGTGTAATTAATACATGCGGCCGTTTCTAATCATGCGCAATCACGAGGCGCAATTGCGTGCCGCTCGTCTAAAAGTGACCTAACTCACCAATGGGGATGTGTCTGATGCAGGTCCAGTAGCAGCGTCAGATAAAGCCACAAACAAGCCAGGCCAGCTACCACTGTCTCTCTACCAAAATGATGCAGATCACCAGCATGCCAAATGAGGAGAGATCTCTTTTAACCCCACCCCTATGGGGTGGGGTACAGGCAGGCAGCCTGAGCCCTCAACAGCAGCAGATGTGCACAGGCACACACTGAGTGGGCGTTTCAGTCTTCAGTCCAGACACAGTCTTTCAAAGCAGTCCATAGGGCTCTGTGGAACACTGCCCCTACTGGTGGGAAAAGCAAAGTGCTTTTCCCCATTCAGGCAGCATGGGCTCTAAGCCCAGCAGCCCAAATCACTTTTGTAAAGTTTTGTCCCTTAAGGGACTCCTTAGAGCAGGCTCAGCAGGAGGCACTGGCCCCCACCCCCTCAGCTCCTGCCTGAACATGTGTCAAGGGAGGCATAACAACACTGACAACTCAGTTGATTGCTGAAATGGAGGACTTGAGGTTTTTTCCTTTTGTTTTTTGTTTTCTTTCTTTTTAAAAGCATGAAGTGTGTGTGGAGGGGTATCAGGCCAGGAGGGGCAATGCCCCTGGTTCCCTGTAATGCCCACCACCCCTGGCAATGCACCAGCTGACTTGGTGTGTGTGTGTTGGGAAGAAGAAGAGCTAATAGTGACTTCCTCTAGACCACCTTGTAGTGGTGGTGGTTTTTTGTTGTTGTTTTGTGCGGCCTTAAGTGTTTTTTAAGAGGTGAACTTGTGGCCTTCTGTTTAGCTCCAGTTGCCTTCCACCATTGCACATTAATCATGCACTTGAATTTTTGGTACTGGAGATTTTTCTTTCCCCCGACACTGTCTGTTCAACATTAAGGCAGATCCTTTATAGTACTATATCCATAAATCACAGGACACAGAAACATTGAGGACATGAAAGCTATTTGGCCCCCAAGGAGAAAAAACAACAGGCTAGGATTGCCAAAGGCACAGCAGTTTCTATAAGAACAGTAACCAATTATTTGATTTTGATCTAGGACAAGCAAGCAAAAGAATGAGCTGTCTTATGCTGCAACATCAGAGTATAATGCCATAGGCCCTACAGCAGGCCAGTGCCATTTGTATCCATAATGGAACAGAGGTAAAAATTTACTGGGCAGCACATGAGGATGGAGTGCAGCTATATGTACTTTCAAACCACACACCACACCCCAAAAATCACCATGACCCCAAGTCACTTACCCCCAAATAAGCAGTTTGAGTATTAGGATCAGGGACTTGTGTTCACTGCATTATTCCCCACCCTCCCACCCCCATTTGTGCCAATAGGGAAAATGCAGTAAACATGGGTATCTGATTAGGATTCAAAACAATTCTCTATTCAGTGATACAAGCAACTTTTGTTTGCTCACGTTATGATCCCATTTGGTCCCCAAATCCTTCAGTAATTCAAAGTGCAGTGTAGCAGAGACTGAGCTAGCCCTGAAGAGGTTAATGTGCTTAGCCACCCTACTCCTGAACAATGCATCCCTAGGTAAAGGGTGTTTTAGGCTAGAAAAAGTAGATGCATATTATTTTGGTAACTGGATCAAAAGGAATTTACCTGATGCCACTTACATGAAAAGTCCCTTCGCCGCCAAAATGACGGTAACGGGGTGTTTGGTGTGCCCACCCCTACTGGGGAGAGATGCAGAGAAGGGCCCTGGCGAGGAGGCTCGTTAGAGAGGCCCCCTTTGCCTGCAGTCAGGTTTCCATGGCAACCGTCCTGATAGCTGGACCATGAGGGGTGGACCTCTGTACTGTCGCGTGGAGTGGTTTTCCAAACCAAGAGACAAAGTCAGCAGCAAAATTATTTGCTGCTGATCTTTGGCCTGATCTCCCGCCGGCGCGCAAAAAATGGGACACCTGAATAAGAACAACGATGGGGGAGGGGGCAGAAAAAGAAGTTGGTGGCGGCTTGGTAAGGGCGCGAAGAGAGAGCGCGCGGCCCTCCTGGGGCTGAAGAATTGGGAGGTGGTGAGACCCCCCGACCCCAGCCACCATGTTGGAGCGGCTCCAGGAGCATGAGGCCCTGTTGAGGGTCCGGACCCCCCTCCCTAGGGGAAAGACCCCCGCGGGGGAAATTGGGGTAACGGAGCTGGTGGATCCAGTCCTTGGTGTTGAGGGAGACAGGCTGGGAGGAAGCAGTCAAACGGGGGGAACTAGTCTCCTGCCTGCTAGCAGAGGACAGGAACCCAGGAGGAGAAAGAGGGCAGTGGCTCCACCTGCACGGTATAGGGATGAGGCCCTTATAGGCTATGCCCCCTGGGGGCATCAGCCCAGGGGACAGGACGGGCATCAAGAAGGCCCTCGAACAGCCACACAGAAGCACCCACTGGGGGACCAAGAGACCCAAGGGGGTGGTGAGAGGGGATACTCTGAGGTCTCTGAGCTCCCGGTCAACATGGGGCCCTTGATCTCGGTGTTGTATCCCGGTGGGGCACCCACCCATTTAGCAAACATGATGCCACGTGGGTGTGTGTGTGTGGACACGTATTGGATCCCGGGCCTAGCCCAGTTGCAGGACTGATGCCCACCCTGGCACACAACTGCACAACAGGGTCTGTGGCCTGCACAGGGCATCCCGAGTGGTGGGCCCATTACCCCTGTCTCAACTAGGTTACCGGAGGATGAAGGAGAGCCACTGATGAGCTGAAGGTGGGTTGAGGTGGCAGAAACTCAGGAGGAAGGAGGTGATGGGGCCATCTGGAGAAGGATCCGTGCCATCGAGAAAGAGCTGCACAGTGATGGGAGAAGAATGCCTGCTGGGGCACATGGCGTCACCTCAGAACCCACGAGGGTCACACAAGCGGTGAACAAGGTGAGCAGGGCCCACAGGGTGGTACGACAATGAACAGGGGGTAGGGGTGGCTGAAGGGCTAACAGGGGCCACTGTAGGCACATCGGGTTCTTTGCCCGTGCAAGGTGGGTTGCCGGGAATAGCCAATCAAGATCTGGCTAGGGACATAGCTGAGGGTCCCATGGTAATGGGGCTGGTGTCATCGCCCGCGAATGTGACGCCTCAATTGGTATGTTTGAATGGAGGGTGGGTATGGATGTCACCGACACCTGCCCCACCTGAGGGTTCAGGGTTCCCTGCTGGGAATTTAATAAGAGCGGCCGATGCAATCAACAGACGTGCAGATTCCGGCATGTATGTTCGAACTGTGGAGGTGGACACCCAGCAATTAACTGCTTCAGACCGAGGCAGAAGGGAGGAAAGGGGGGTTATGGCCAAGGGGGAGGGGCCAAAAAGGGGAGCTCTGGCTTCCCTGAAGGGACACATACCACGAAAGGGTCTGACCCCAATCAAAATTGAGCAGTTAGAGAGGCTATTTCAGGGACACCAGGATAGGGCCGAAGTTAAATACATAGTTCAAGGTTTTAGAAAGGGTTTTGTTATACCTGCGGGCTTTGTTATGCAGCAAACGAAAGTGTAAAACCTTAAATCAACAATAGGGATGGAAAGATAGTGAAGGGCAAGATGGGGAAAGAGATAGCAGAAGGGAAGGGCCCTTTTGAGCGCCCGCCTATGGGAAACTTTGTCGTGTCTCCATTAGGTATTGTCCCCAAGAAAGCAAAAGGGGAATTCCGCCTAATACACTACTTGTCCCACCCTCGAGGTAGTTCGATCAATGATGCCATCCCAAAGGAGCTCGCAACCATTAAATATGCGTCGTTCGACGAAGCAGTTTATAAAGTAGGAGCTGCAGGGAAGGCAACACTTCTGGCAAAATGCGATGTAAAATCCGCATTCCGATTGTTGCCAGTGCATCCCAGGAGTTTCCATCTCTTTGGTTTTCAGTTCCAAGGCCGTTATTATGACCAGGCTATGCCAATGGACTGCTTGATTTCCTGTTCTGTGTTCAAACGATTCAGTACCTTAATAGAATGGGTTTTCGGCCGGAGGCTCAGCGGGGGAGCAGTAGCAAAATAACTAGATGATTTTCTGATAATTGGATGGCCAAGGACAGGGGAGTGTGCAGCTGCCCTACGATTATTCCAAGGGGTAGCAGCAGAATTGGGTGTTCCCATAGCTCCTGAGAAAACTGAAGGATCAACGACGAAGCTCACCTATTTAGGCAGGGTGAATTAGACACAGAAGTAATGTCATCTAGATTACCCGAAGATAAGTTGGTAGGTATTCGGAACAGACATAGCAGACATCCTAGTGGATGTCTGCTATGACACTTATGAGGTGCAGCTCTTCAAGACAGCGTATGTGATCATGTATTTTGGTGGTTTTGGGTAAGTGAAGTTGTCTGTAGCTCCGCCAGGAACTTCTCTCATACGGCCCTGTGGTTAGACGACTTGAAGGCATTGTCTCCCAGGGTAATATTACAGCTTCGTTGTTCAAAGACTGATCAGAAGGGACGAGGTCAAAAGGTAAAGCTTTATCAAGGGGGACCAGAGGCAATATGCCCAGTTGTGAAGATGCGGCGATATATGGCAATTAGACCAAGTGCCCCTGGGGCATTATTCGTCCACGGGACGGGCGTGGTAGCCACAAGCTATTAGGTAACAGCAGTAGTCCGGACAGCACTAAAAACGATCAGTCTCCCGTCACACGAATTTGGGTCCCATTCCTTCCATATTGGGGCAGCCACGACGGCAGTGGCAGCCGGTTAGCTTGAGTTAGCAATCAAAGCCTTGGGAAGATGGCGGTCAGGGGCATATAAGAAGTATGTCCGAGTCCGACCGTATCACTACTAACAATTTTTCGTTTGTTTCTGCTAGGACCCAGGGCCGACAGGGCAGCTCGAGAATAGTGATACATCTGGGGGAGAATGATCTGCCTGACAGGAAGGGAGTTAGTTTAATCATAAATATAAAGGAAGACTTGTTAAAGATTAAGGAATGGTTCGGTCGCGCTTGTTTAGTTTGGACAGATTGGGTACCCAGAATAAAATGGTATAGGGCTATTAAACCGGGTAGAGTCGATAAGACTAGAAAAAAATGTTAACTGAGAGGTAGTTAAATGGTTGAGAGGTTTAGGGGGGTCAAATATCTGGCACGAAGGAATCGTCCACACCAGACTGGAGTTATATAGGGATGATGGAGTTCACAAGTCCGAGCTGGGGAACGAGATGTACCTAGCAGCTCTGGCCGGTCACTTGGAAAGTTTATTGGTTGGTTAGGAGGTGGGGGTCGGGGTGGTTCAGGACTGACCACCCCTTAGTGGCAGGGGTCCAGTATGCCATGATAGGTTTAATAACTAGGTTATTAAGGTATTGAGTCATCTCATTAAGAGATGGGGAGATGATACACAGTGTAATGCAGGGCACAGCATGCACTGTGATCATGCTTCCTGGGAGTGGTGTCTTAACAGGGTCTGCAGGGACATGCGCTGACTTCGGACCTGGTGGACACTTCACTTCTTACTCGCATCCATAGTTGGGCTGTTCCCCCCCCCCCCTTCGGCCTTGCCCTGTCGAAGGAGGGGATGTTGGTTTGTGTAGGATATGGTCAACGGAGGGCACATCCAGGCAGTACCTGACTTAATAAGTTCATATTAGTGAGATGGCATACTGGACCCAAATTGCAAGGTGCAATTTCCCCACCTGCCTACAAGTTGATGATTTAAATAAAGAGTGCGGCCAGTTTTATACCAACTAAGTCTCTGTGTCTCATTGGGTGTGTCGACAAACGCAGAGCTTAGCTGCACAGAGGAGGAGCACCAAGGAATCTGGGAGAGGAGGAAGACAGGTGTTTGCACTCTGGGTAGGAAGATCATCACTGAGGTGAAAAGGGAGGTCTGACTACATCCAACCTTGGAAAAGGACTGAGAACACTGAAACTGAGATACGTGCAAGTTGAGAGAGCTTGACACAGGGCATAGCTGCAAGTAGAAGCAGGGATGGATGGAGAGCTTTTTCCCTCCCATGGGCCACTCTGAAAATTAGTACAAGCTCATTGGTTTGGATAGGAGTTGGGTGTGTGGGTGCTTATGGGTATACACAAGATGAGGGGAGGTGAAGGAGGGTCCAGATCATGAACCTTCGTTGAAGATCCATCCTCTGTTCTTTGGTACTTGCCCTCATCTCTGCTTCTTTCCCATGAGTTCAAGCTTTCAGTGCTTGAGGGTAGGGATAGGATTCATGGGCCAAATTCAGAAATTAGAAAGGGGCAACATAAAAAACAGTCATGGACTGGAGGTTCCCTGATCCTGACTTAAAGCAATAGCCATGAGGAAAATCAGAAGAACTGCATATTTCCTAACTACAAATTACAAAAATGCTCCTAAGAAATGGATCAAGGAATGAGAAATCTGAACTAGAGCTGCGAAGAAGGTTGGCACAAGCAGCATCAAGAACAGCCAAATATGCTGCAGATTTTGGCTGCTTTTAGATGTGCACGGCATGCACACGGCATGAAATCACACAGCGTGTAAAAATGCCGTGGGCGGAGTTTAGACATGACATCTTGTGCATTATAGCTGGTTGCGCGTTCTTTTAAAACTGTGAATTAAATACTCGATATTGAGGTATTTAGTTTGCAGTTTTAAAAGAACGGTGGGGGTGGGGGAGCAGGACTTCCATGAAATGTTGAAAATCTCTGCTCTGCCACAGAAGGCTATGGCAAACTATACAGAGGCCGCTTTTAGATGTGCGCGGCGCACACATGGCGTGAAATCAAATCATGCCACGTGTAAAAATCCCACATGCAGGGTTTAGACGTGACATCTCGCATGTTATAACTGGTTATGCATTATTTTAAAATACCTCGATAGCGAGGTATTCAGTTTGCGGTTTTAAAAGAATGCGCCGCCAGCTACAACACACAAGATGTCGTATCTAAACCCTGCCTGCGGGATTTTTACATGCAGCGTGATTTCCCGCCACGTGTGCGCTGTGCACATCTAAAAGCGGCCTCTGTATCGTTTGCCATGGCCTTCCGTGGCACAGGAGAGATTGTCAGCATTTCATGGAAGTCCCGCTCCCTCGCCACCCACCGTGGATTGTGATTTTTGAGAGTGTTATCTGTCGAAACAAAAAACCAAACAAAATCCCCTGTAATCATGCTCTCATGCAAATCAGAGCTATCAAATCATTGAATAAGCTTACAAAATGTATGATGTTACGACACAAATCTTCCCAGGTTCATGTTTTGGGCCAAGTCGTCTACCTTAATATTTTTAAATGGTGATTTAGTAGGATTGCCATATATGCAAATGTTTAGAGGGCACTTATGAGAAATACAGGTTGCAGGACTGCATTGGCTCTAATGATTCCCTGAAATCTGTATTTCTCATAAGTGCCCTCTAACTATTTGCATATATGGCATCCCTATGATTTAGGTAACAACTGATATCTGTTAATGCTCCATCTGGTATTGTTGTTTCTAATGAAGGATTTTGGTTAAATAATTTTGGCAGTATATTAGCCCTATTGCATATGCACAATTACCCAAAACAATGCAACCAAAATGAGAGAAAAACAGAAATAACCAAATCAAAACACACAAAAAACCCTGTAATGGAATACTTGAAAAAAATGGATAAGCCAAATACCCATATTTGTCACAGATTATCTGTGAAAGGGGAATCTGAAAATGTAAATACCACCTGCAAATAATAAACTCACTACCCACTTAAATACTAGTCTGCAGGAGCTAATATGAGAGTATCCTGTGCCCAAAGGCTAAGGTGGTAGGAGTGCTGCTAGGTGCCTGGGCATGAATGCATTCATACATTGCCCACAGAGTAAATGGTGCCCAATGCTGCTCTGTCCTACATTAAGTGCCTAAGCTCTGGTGCTGCCACATCTCTTGGTTCTGTGAAGGCAACCGGAGGAACTTTTTGAGGGGGGAGGTCTAAATCCCCACAAATTCTTGTGGAACACCACTTCCCCTTTGCTGTAAACTGTGGAGGGCAAAACAACAGGTAGTCACAATGTAAAGCTACTCAATGGTCCTATTTTTAGTGTAGGAGAATAGTTTTGATCAAAGTTGCTAATAGAAGAGATTAACAAGGGGATCAATCAGGGCTGGCTTTACTGCCTCAAGCGCGTCTCCCCCCCGGCTGAATTCAATTCCAACTGTCACTGGTAGTGACAGGCAGCAAGCGCCAGCGGTAGTGAGGGAGAGGCAGAGGCCCCGCCTCCCCCTTACTCTGTGGGTGCCCCCCCTCCGCTGCCTGTCAGTCTCAGACAGGGGGAATGTGGGAGATGCTGGGCCTCTGCCTCTCCCTCATTCCCCCAGCCGAGACAGCCAGGCAGGGGAGGGGGCCAGTGGAAGTGAGGGAGAGGCAGAGGCCCCACCTCTCCCTCACAACTTATTTTTATTTTTATTTATTTTAAAAACTTTCTACCCCGCCACTCCTGCCGCAGGCAACTCAGGGCGACTTACAAATTCTAAACTTCCAGTGGTGGCGGGCGGTGCCCACCGACACCGGAGACCGA
>QEPC01001860.1:308408-334467 GCA_003113815.1 Sphenodon punctatus | reverse complement strand
GTAGTGCACTGAGCCGGCAGCCACAGCCAGCGCTGAAGCTGCCGGAGCCGGACTGCCGCCGCCACCGCCGCCCAGAGCTCAAGGTAGGAGGCGATCCCTGGGTGGGGAGGGTGATCCCTGGGGTGGGGGGGGTGTTAAACCACCCCCACCCCAGGGATCAGTACAGTACAGGTACACTTACCTGCTGGCGCTGGCTCTGGGTCACCAGCGGTGGCCCAGAGCCCGCACTAGGGGGACTTACGGGAAATTTTTGTTGTTGTTTAAATCCAGACTGGGCAGGGTGTGTGGGGGGTGTCCCCCCTTCCACCCGCACAGTCTGGGAGGGGGAGGGGGAGGTTTTTGTTTTTTTCCATTGATTTCAAGGGAGACAGTTCCCCATTGAAATCAATGGAAAAGATCACCGGTAAACCAGTATTAATCCGGTAAGCCGGTTTTTTTAAATCCGGGAACTGGTAAAACCGGTACCCGATATTTGCCCTAATGTCCCACCCCTAGTCAGTATGATGCAGCAAAGCAGGCAGCTAGGGACACTAACGGGGGGAGGAAGGCTACGATCCCCTTAGCCGCCAGTCAATTATATATTTTATGGCTTAATATGATTCTGTAGATCAGCTATATACCACTGAGCAAGACCTTTCAGACCACCAGTGGTCCATGGTGACCACAGTTTGGAAATCACTGCTCTAGATCAAACCCAACTATCACGAATCAAAGCAAATGGCTCATTAGTTCAGAACTATATCAAGCCAATATGGCCAGAAGCCACTTGAACAAATTAATTTATGTTTTGAAGGAGAGCTCCTTATAAAGGCTCCCATGAAGGAAAGATATCTTACATATCCTAGAAATGTAATAATCTTCAATACTTTCCTAAACCTCCAAAGCCACTACTTCTGCCTGATGTCATCAAAGCCTCAGTGGCATTTTCAAGCCCACCTTCCAGTTATGGGGCTACTTGAACTCTCTACTCACTTTGCCAATTCAGGAAAGTATACTAAACAGCCTAGCAAACCCCTGGTATTGGTTCCCTCGCAGCAGGGCCTGCATATTAATAATTCAGAAACAAAGAGATCAGGAAAAAACAGACATTCAGCACAGAACTCATAGAAAATTGTGGCGCGTACAGTAGGTACCTGCCTGGTCTTTTTTTTTAACCTAATGTCATGGGGGAGGAGGGAAAACACGCACTCCATGTCTCGGTCGCACGCCTTGGGTCCTAGTCCTCTCCTCAGCTGGCGCATGTTAGGATAAATGCCAGTCAGGATAGCGTTTGTGCCAAGATGTCTCACTGAGACGAGGCCCCTATCATCATTGGGCACCGAGGTAGAGGACAGAACAAGGCCCACACCGCTCGCCTCGTCCACACCCGTACCTGCACCTGAAGCCGAGAAGGGAAGCTGTGGCGGGCAGTGAGGGGGAACCGGGGAAGGGACCAGGGTCAGGAGGTGAGGGGGCTTGCTTGTGGAGGAGGAGGCAGAAGGAGACCCATAGAGGGGAATGGAGAGGTGTCACACACACCGTATCCACAAGCACTCTCCACACACTCACTACCAGTCACTGTCTCAGGGAAGCAGGGGACGGGGAGTCACAACACACAATATATATCCTCAAAGATACCCAATAATATCTCAAGTCAATCACTTAACTTTCGCTCGGCCGGTCTACGCTCATTCACCAGCACTGGGCCCCTTCAGTGCCAGCTTTTTATTGTGCTGGCTCTGCCCCCCATCGTGCCGCAAGCCGTGCGGAGCGATGCATTGCGTGCGGTGTCATCTCCATGGCCTGAGAGTTTTCCCCGCCCAGCTGTTGCTGTGCTGGTGGGGTTGTTGGGGTGAGTGGGGCAGGGGGAGGGGCCTCAGAGTGTGCCAGGTCAGCGTGAGCCTGTCCCGTTGCTGGCGCCCGAGGGGCCAGAAGCCACCCCCACCTGCACAGAGCCACGACCCACCTAGTGCGGAGGCAGCAGCTGATGACACCTAAACCCTAAAAGGAACACTATTTCACAGGCAGCTCCTTCCTGATCTCCGTGAGGTTTACACTACCCCAGCCGAAGATAGCTGCAGCTGCGTATTTTATTTATTTATTTTAATTAATTACATTTATAACTCACCCTTCCCAGAAGGCTCAGGGCAGCTTACAATTGTTTTTTATAAAATACAGTATAAAACATTTAAAATACAATACCCCACCTGAAACCCAACCCACTCCCACCCTTCAACAACCTCCCGCCTAATCTCCCTCCCTATTCCCGATCCCATCCTCCCCCTTAGAATTACCCCCTACCCCCATTCAGTCCCCACTGCCCAACACCTGAGAGAATGGTCTTGCATTGCCTCTGGAAGGCCACCAGGCTTGAACACAGGCAGACCCCCTGGGGGAGAGAGCTCCATAACAAAGGTGCAACAGCATGAACGCCCTCCTCATACTGGAGACTCGGCTGGCTTTCACCAGTCAGGATGGACATGGATGTAGTTCACAACTTGTAGTGGCTCACGCAGCCCCCAGCACCTCCTCCACAGTGGTAGGTGACAACAACTGAAATCAATCCCCCCCAAAAGGACAAGGCCAGACTTCCATAACCTCCAGCTCTGACTGCACCAGAAATGGTCGCACCAAGGTCATGGTGAATATGAGTGATTCTATCTGCAAAATAATCAATAAAAATGTCACAGAGAACACTGGACTCCTCCAGTTCCTGGCGGAGACAGGCTGGACTGACCAAACCATTCACCACCCAGAAAAGCTTCACTGGACGTGACTTTACAGATGCTATGACAACTGCGAAGAAAGCATTCTTCGTTGCCATCACACCCATGGAAAACAATCTATGCCGCAATCGGTTGGATTCAACTTGAGTCTGGTGCCACCTGTGTTCTAACCACCTACCATCCTGCTTCAGCCGCCTCAGGTCCTCCATATACCATGGGGACCTCTGTTGGTGCAGCGGTGGGAGTGGACACCTTAGATCCACCATGTCGATGGCCTCAGTCAAGATGTTATTCCATAATGTGACACGGTCATCAACAGAGCAGTCGTCAAGGTCTGTGGGGAAACTCCCCAAAAGAGTTCTGGAAGCCAATTGGATCCATGAGGTGGACCAGTCTAATAGGTCCAGCATCCTGATGGGGGCATCGGTGAGCCATGGCCTGAGCCTCCAAGAGGTAATGGTCCAACCACAACAAAGGGTGTCATCTCTACACCCTAAATCATAGGACCCCCTGATTCCATGCCAGTGCAGAAAATAAAATCCAGCATGTGTCCCCTCTCATGGGTTGGGCCCACTACCACCTGGAATAGGCCCATGATTGCCATGGAGGCCGTGAACTCCTGCTCTGCTCCATAAAGGCTGGCCTCGGCATGGAAATTGAAGTCCCCCAAAAGAATAAGTCAGGGCTACTGCAACACCATCTCTGAGACCAGCTCAGCTAAAGCAGTCAGGGAGGCTGTGGTGCAGTGGGGTGCTCAGTACACTCAGTACTGAGTGTACTGAGTGGAGGGGATAGAACTTTCTAGCAGTTGAATAAAGATGGCTACTGAGTTAAGCAGCGACTCTGTGTGCTCCTGATTCTTCAAGCAAACTAAATCCTCCAGTTACAATACTAGGTACACACACTTGCAACCCTCTTCAGTTGTCCTGGAGTCTCCAGGAATGAAAGACTGGTCGTCAATCTTTACAGCTGCAAACAACCCCAGAGAAAGAATTGTAGGGAATTCTCAAAGTGAATATCGTATGTATGGTGGATCAGATTGATCTTATTAGTTTCTTGTAAGCTTTACCTGGTTTAACATACCTGGTTACTAGGGGTGTGCAGCAGGCATATCATTCATATTTGTTTACAAAAAAAACCTTTGTTTTGGGAGGGGGCGGGGTGTAAATAAAAATTTTCAGGGTGTTTTTTTGTGTTTTTTTCTTCCATTATTTAGCCATTTATGGCATGTGATGAAACCTCCAGGAATGCGTCCAACCAGATTTGGCAATCCTAGTTAAATCTGACTGTACAAATAAATCAAAGAACAGAAACAATACCTTGCAATTTGGAAGTTAATTGTAACTAGGCAAGAGAGATCAAATATTAAATGCCAAATAATTCCACTGGATGCTTTTTCTATAGATCCACATAGGAGAAAATATTTGCCAATTTGAAGTTCGACTTCATAAAATAAAGGATCTAAGGAAATTACAACCTGCTTCTGCTAACTATTCCCTGCAAATTAGATGTCTCGAGTTCTGGGGGAGTTATAGAAATTGGACTTCACGGGACAAATTAATAGCCTTAAAACCTGCAAAAAAAAGCCGCCTTGGTAGTTGCACAATTATGGAAGTCCCTCCCCTGGAAGTTAATCTAAGACTGAGGTTAGTTAGTTAATTTATTTACAGGGTTTGCCAAAATATCTAAGACTGAGACTGCTCATCTTCTGGAGACAATGTAAACAAAAATATATTTCGCTAGGCATTTGGCAGGCAGGGATAGGGTTGGTTTTGGATAAGGGCTTTTAACTTGTTTTATTCTGTAGCACCCCATGAACTACAGGTAGGGGACTAGGGTTCTATCCTTTTGTTAAGGAGATGGATAGAAACAGAGAGGGGGTGTGGTGCTTTTTGAGCAGAGGAGTAGAGTTTGGGACCCAGAAGCAAGAGAAGCTACAAACTGAGAAGTCTTTGGGGGGGAATTCTTTAACTTATTAACTATAACATTAACAACCAATTTACTCAACTAATAATATGTATCTAATATGTATCTAATAATATGTATTACTCAACTAATAATCCTGAATATGTAACTGAGATTAATATGTAATAGCATAAGAACTGAATATATACATGATTATGAATAAATATATATAAAGTGAACTGAATATGTAACTGAGATGAATATGTAATAGCATATCAAATTTAGGTATTTGTTTATTCAAATACACCAAATTGAATTTGTTGCTGTTGCATAACTCAAAACTGTTTCGATACAAACTGAGAAGTCTTTGGGGGGAAAGAGTGAAGGGAAGATTTGGGGGGACCCCTGTAGTGCTGGACTTCTGGAAAGAAAACTATTCAGAGAGGAGCATCTTTGGAGGGAACTGCTTTACACCCATTCCCCCTCAACCTGTGAATAAATGTATTTCTGTGTGAGGTCATTTTTACACGGATGCTCCCCCTGGCACACGTGTGCAGTGGGGGCATCTGTGCAAATGCCATGGCGGGTGGGGGTGCGTCCGTAGGAATGCAGCGTGCGGGGGTGCGTGTGCCCTCCCATGCTCTACCCATTTCCACCCACCACACCCCCATGGAGCAGTTGGCCAGAACAGCAGTTGCTCTGTGGGTGGAGATGGGTGTACACCCCTGGGAACAGCTGCCCATGTGCCAAACCCCCGCCACTGCCCCCATCCATCCCCCCACCCACCGCTGCCCATGTGAAAATGGCCTAAGCCATAGGCCTCCATCTCTCACTCCTCAAAAGGAAACCAGCCCAGAAAAGGCTACCATAGAAACTTACCACTGCTCAGGGAAGAATGAGTAACAATATATTTTTCCCCTAGATTTATTTTCCCAACTGTGCTTGTGTCACGGGGAGGGGGGAAGAAAGGTGAAAGGGAGGACCAATGATCCACAGTAAGTGCACCCACGCGGCGGGGTACTCCTGGGTCCTGCTCGGCAAGAGACCCTTAGTGGAGAATGTCCGTCAGGATAGTATGGAGGCCCTTATATCTCAAAGAGATCAGGCCACTATCATCATTGGGCGCCAAGCAGATTCCACAGGCAGATCTCCCCCAACACTCACAACCCGTACAACCCACTTCAGTCCACGAACGGAGGTGCACGCTGTGCAAAAGGGGGGAAGAGGCAGGAATAGGAAACCGGGATGGGGAATGGGCTCTCAGCCTGGTGGGGTAAGGGAAGGCACAGCCCAGGAGGGGGGAAGGGCTCTCACTCCACAGTCGCGCCACACACACTTTCACACTTAGACCGGGGAAACACACTAGGTTAGTCTCACACACTCTTGAACAACACATAGGTCAGGACGCATACACAAAAATCACTTAGCTTAACTCTCGCAGTGGCCAGTCTCTCCTTTCAGGATTACCGGCACTGTGTGCCTCACAGCACCGGGTTTTTCAATGTCATGCCCCGCCCCCTTGTGTTTCCGCAGCCACACGGAGCGACACAGCATCGGCAGGCATGCTGCATCAGCTGTTGTGGAGGGGGAAGGACCTGCCCCTCCTTCTGGGGTTGCCTCGGCAACCCGCTGTTGCCCTGGGACGTCCAGGTTGTCCGCGGTGCCTGTTACAAGGGGCAAGGCCCCGAACTGCGTGTCAGCGGGGCAAGCAGCTGAATGGTGAGGTGCACGGCCCCAGCGCCGCCCCATCCCACCCAGGCGGGCGGAGCCCCGAGCAGCAGCTGTGACAGCTTGGAGGAGTTAAGTTTGCTGCTTCCAATAATTTATGCATTTACTTTCCCTCCACACATGAAACACATTCCTACTGGGCTAGGTCCTATAATTATTATCACCCCGCTCTGCCATGTCATTGGAATCAGTGCCAATGCAAGCGTACAGAGAATCCAGCCTATTGCCCTTAGGAACCACCTCTGCCCTCTTCTTTGTATGTGTTATATAACTGTTATAAACCACTATAGTCTCCCTCTGATCTCAAAGTCAGAAGCACTGCTTCCTAATTCCTCAATTGTGTTTACTGGCATAGCTTCTGACTGTGACATCAGGGAAGACGGTTTCTGGCAGGCTCAAGCATTTTATTAAGGTCACAAAGGGAATGGAACTGAAATCTGTCACATCTTCCATCAGGCGCACAACACTCCATCTCCAATTATGGCAGGTTTTCAATCAAATCCCGTAGCATAACACACAGGGATCGTGATGAAGATCTTTGTCCTCAGCAGAATGAAAACGATGGACAGCAAGGATTGGAATAATAAAGAATGATAATGATTTAAGCAGCTGAATAGAAGCACCTCCTCCCTGCCCCACCATTCCAGGGGTGTGCATGTCATTTTTGTTATTACAATAATGATAATAAACATTGTCATTTTCATTATTGTTATTGCAATAACAAAAAAGACAAATAATAATAATGAAAATAGAAATGAAAATGACATTTTGTTTTTGAAATAAAGGGGGGAAATGAAAATTTTATTTTTGGCTATAACGTTTTTGTTTCTTATTCAATTATGACAAAACTTTTAGAGATACTACCCCCATTGGAGGGCATAATGTCTACCAATATTTGAAAGTATTAGATAAAGGAAACTGATATTAGAAGTAATTGAATGTTGTGATTTTAAGAGAAGCTCCAAACACATTCATGATTACAACTTCTTTGCCTTCCATCCAACATGCATGTAACATGTAAAAATTATGTCACTCCACAAGCTTAATACTTCTGCCAGTTTTCAGAAAGATTGGATAAAGGGTCCTGATGGTATAAGACATTAACTTGGAAATATATTTCTAGCTCTAACGTTTTTATATTCCATCCTGTTTACAAGACATTTGTCATGAATGTATCACATACCTTCCCTGCTATCTCTGTCAAACTACAGGACAATTTGATAAAGGGACCCAATTTTATAAGCAATTGAAGTTGTCCCCTTGAAGACCATTATTCAGATAAATAGCAGCACATGCAGTGCCAGTCAGAGGCAGGCAGCTGGCATGGCAAGGGGAGAGAGGCTGTATGAGGGAGGATGTGAATCAACCCAAAAGACTAACAGACACATTCACTGGCCAGTTACTGCATGCTTCTAGCTTTACAGGACCAATTGGTAATGGCTTCAAGGCAGGCACAGGACTTAGCCCTGAGACGGGCATGGAAGGGACATAACTGGGACTTTGGGGATAGCATCCCATCAATCAGGAAACATAGTTTACACATCCAGGCTGGCCAATTATCTTCACAATTACATCTTGCAGTACTGTAACAGAGGAAATAAGAGAATCTCTATTGGCTCTGTCCTAAACAGATGCATCTGCCTTCCCAGTAACAAGTGGAGGAGAGATGTTGGGATGGTCACAGCACAGAATGAGGATATTTGGTTGACATTTTTGCTGGCTGGTTGGCATCACAAACCGATCTTATACCACAGTGACACGTAAGAGAATCCCTGGCATAGACTCCTTCTCTGCATATGCTGTGCAGCCATATAAAATTGGGAACTTTTATCACATCTTTCTTATATTTGTCAGAGATGATCATGAAAGTGTGATATACACTCCTGCCAAATGTCATGTACACGAGTTGGACTACAAACATGTTGCAGTCATACATACATTTATAAGTTAATTGCTTACACCACCATGACCCTTTATCAAATCCCTCTGAAAGTTGTCAGAGATAGTAATTATGCGAAGGAATATGAACAGGCCAAGTTTCATCTACAACAAATGTGAGACAAAGAAGTTACACCTAAGAATGTATATGAAGATTTTTGCAAAATAAAATAATTCAACTGCTACTACAATTGGATTCCTGTATCCAATCCATTTGAAATTTGGTACACATTATGCCTTCAATTAGAGGTATAATCACTCCAGGTGTCAGCCAAATATAGCAAAAGACAAAAAGGTTACAGCCAAAAGTGTGTTTTCCATTGAAACCTATGGAAAACAAAAATGAAAGCAAAAACAAAAACGACAATTTGATATTTATGAAAATGATAACAACCGATTTAAATAATTAAAATTAAAAATGAAATTGACATGGTCCCCTGGTGCACACCTCTATGGGTAGTATAATAGTGTTAAGTAAGGTCCAACGAGTGCCATGGCGCATTTCATTCCTCTCTTGGAGAGTGACTGAATTTTGCCATCTTGGCAGGAAAACTGTGTCCCCAGTGTCATGGCCTGGAAACCCCTTCTGATATCGACACAAAAAATCTTCCTGGTAGTATCATGATGTTCGGCAAGTTTCAACAAGTGCTACGACGCATTTCGGTCCTATTTTGGAGAGTGGCCGAATTTTGCCCTCTTGACAGGAAAACTGCATGGCCCAGAACCCCTTTCAGATATCAAGACAGAAAATCTTCCCAGTAGTATCATGGTGTTAGGCAAGGTCCAACAAGTGCTATGACTCATTTCGTTCCTGTCTTGGAGAGTGACCGAATTTTGCCCTCTTGGCAGGAAAACTGATCCCGGGGTCATGGCTCGGAACTCCCTATAGAAGTTGAGACATAATCTTTTTCCGGCAGTGTCATGGTGTTAGGCACGGTCCAACAAGTGCCACGGTATATTTTGTTCATCTCTTGGAGAGTGAAGAGTTCATCTCTTGGTCATGGTCAAGATTTATTTTTGTATTTATTTAGATTTGTATCCCTCTCTATCCCTTAGGCTCAGGGTGGCTTACAATTCTTTAACTTATTAACTATAACATTAACAACCAATTTACTCAACTAATAATATGTATCTAATATGTATCTAATAATATGTATTACTCAACTAATAATCCTGAATATGTAACTGAGATTAATATGTAATAGCATAAGAACTGAATATATACATGATTATGAATAAATATATATAAAGTGAACTGAATATGTAACTGAGATGAATATGTAATAGCATATCAAATTTAGGTATTTGTTTATTCAAATACACCAAATTGAATTTGTTGCTGTTGCATAACTCAAAACTGTTTCGATACTTTCCCCATTATTCAGTAGTTTGGTTATCTTGCACTTTGGGTGCTTTTAGACAGACCACAGCTCCGATTCTACCCTCAAAAGCCTGCCTCACCCCCTGGCTGTCCAGCCTGTTTCAAAGCACCCCGCCAGATGTGGAAGCAGAGCAGGCCTGCTCTGGGGCAGGCCCATTTGCAGTGCTCTGGAAACATTCTGAACCATTATCCGTAAAGTGGGCTGGCCAAACCCTGGGCACCAGCACCGAAGTGGAGCTACTGTCCATCTGCTCGGCGGAACCATGACACCCAACATGACCGTTGCCCTGGGCAACACTACAGAGTTGAGGGCACCAGTCTAGAGTGCTGAGCAATCTGCCTGCAACTCTATGGTGCGACGGGGAGCGCCATGCAGGGCAACCACTGGGTCTGTCTAAAATAGACCCAGGTGGGGCTGCAAGTGGGCAGATGTGGGGTTGCACCCCCAGATCAGCTCCGGGGGCAGTCAGCCTCCACATCCATCTGTTTACACCCTTAGATGCTTCATTTTGACATTTCAGAACGTTGGTACACCCATAGCCCCACCCCCCATGTTGTGGTCCTGAGGAAAGATCACCAAGAAGGGACAGCGTGTATCTTGCTTATTAGCACAGTCCCTGCCACCACCCAGGGTGGGTGAGGCTATGGGTTGCATATCCCCCAATCAGCTCACCCTTCCCTCACAAGTGGAGCTTGTCTGCCCCCAGCGGGGCCAGGCCCCACCCTCCAGTTTCCTATCACAAGCCCCTGGGTGGAGCAACGGCTCCTTTTCCAGTTCTTGCCCCATCAGTCTCCCCCTTTCCCACGCCTTCCCGCCATAATGGCCAGGCAAAAGAGGGGGGAGGGGCTCAGAGGTCCCAGCAAGCCCCTTCTGCAGCCTCCTTTCCTTAAGGGCAATGTAGACAATCGGTCAAATTTCCTTTTTTTAAAAATTAACAATATTGAAAAAATTGTAATTTCAGCAGCATATGTATTTATTATTAATTATTCATTATTATTAATATTATTATTTGATTGATTTAAAACAGGGATTCTGAACCTGGTGCTTGGGAGCACCAGAGTGCTCAAGCAATGGGTGAAAGTGCTCCTCAACCACATTCATGCAAATGATGCAGTGCTCCCAAGTGGTCACATCCCTCTAGTACTCATGGCTAGAAAAAGGTTGAAAACCCATGACTGAAAGCAAAAACACCAAGAAAAAACCCTGATCCTCAAAAGTGTTTGGAAGAAATATAAGCCTGGTGGCTTATGGACAGCCTCTGACAGATGAGGCTAAAAAGAAACTCTTTTATGGACAGACTACTCAATAAAGACCTGCTGGCTCCTGCATTTATCTGAAGTTTGACCACGGATAGAAGAAGATTACTGAAGTAGATGGACTACTGATCAACTTTGATGTTTACAAGAGGAAAAAGGAAATGTTTGCATTTGTATGGGTTACACTTTAGTATAATGTTCCCTAACGTGAGGGAAGCGGTAGGGAAATGCAGGCACCAGGCAAGATCTTTTTTTCCTGCCATCAATTTGATAGCTCATAATTCTATAAGATGGTTTCCCTTAATGTGTTTCTGGACCCGCACTATTTAATATATTAAACAATCAGGAAGTTTCCATTGCAATGGAGCAGGCAATCAGCATAATGACCTTCAGCTTTGTGTTAGGAGATGCTAGCAAAAGCTGAAGTGTTAATAAAATCAAGCTGTTATACTTTACCACCAGGAAAAGCCCCGAGTTTATTCAGCAGAGTGAAACGGTCGTTGTTAGCACTGTTTGAACGTTAGTATTCTAATTTCCCATCTGAGTAGACATGGTTTTTCATAAGATCAGCAGCAGGAGGTGGTGAATAAAGTAAAATTCATCCTCATCAAAAGCTAAAGAAGAGTCTCTCCTAGATTCCCATTCATACAAAAAGACCTTTCAAGAGGACTTCCTACATATTACGTTGCATATCTGGGTCCATGATGATGGATAATCGTCATCAAGTTACCACATAAAAGTTATGACCCTTACAGTAGGGCTGAAACAAGTAGCTAAATTGCTACTCATGAGTAATTCCGCAATTTTAGAAAATAGGATCGGATTTCTGACCAATTCCCAATTATTTATCTGAGTACTCGACTTCCCAAAATACCGGGAAATGGCATCGCAATTTACTGACTTTCTGTTTACCTTTATCGTGTATCATTTTACCTTCTTTCTCAGTTACTGATTTACCACATTACTGAGTTTCTGTTTTGCTTCCAGGTTTCTATGTGAGCCAGTGAAGTACATAAGCCAGAGTAACAGAGCTGATGATAGGCTGAACATTAAAACCTAGTCCTGCCCATAGAAAATAACGACAATGCAGAATGGAATGCCGACAGAAATTAGTTGTTATGATGTCTCAGGATTTGGGAATGGAAATAGATGGGCAAGCGGAAAATGGTAAGCTGGAAAACTGTTAACCATTATCAGGAAATCAACGGGGAATTTGGTGGGTACCAATCATTTTTCAATTCAACCAAAATGGTATCAGGTACCAGGATTTCAAAGAGAATTCCCTTTTCTACAGATTCTCATTTCAGCCCGGCCCTACCTTACACACAATCCCTTTCATCTTCTTGTTCTCTCTTCCCCAGTGCCTTAGAAACCAGACAACCATGTCCAAAGACCTTTTTCTCTCCCTGATACTCAGTGTCCCAGCACTTTATATTCCTCGCTTCCTTCAAACCCTCTGCTTTCCATGATAGGCATCAGAAAACCCATTCTTTTCCTGTCTTCTTTCTTAAATCAGCTACTGAAACATGGTGACCCAGTTCCCCTCTTCCAAGTTCACACAATTTCAGTCCTTCATCTCAGTGAATCCTCAGGTAGTCCTAGGTTCCTGGCCAGTCTCCTTTGCTAGATAACACTCAGTTAAATGGCACCGCTGGGTGGGGTGCATGGGTGCACTGGTGGGCGCACACAGATTTCTGCGTGTTCTTGAGTGGGAGAGGCCTGTGTAAAAAGGGCCAATGTATCCCGGTGAATAAGGTGTTAGACTTGGACCTGGGACACGAGTGTTTTTAGAGAAGCATCTCCTCACCTATTCCCCACCAATCACCCACCCATCATGCATGTTGCAGGGCCACATTGGTGCCCTATGCAGCCCTGCAACATGCATGATGGGGGGTGATTGGTGGGGAATGGGTGGGGAGGTGCTTCTCTAAAAACACTCTACGGTTCAAATTCTGTCTTAGCCAAGGACTCACTGAGTGGCCAAGATCAAGTTACTATCTCTCAGTTTCTCATCTGTAAAATGGGAATAAAAATGATCTCTCTCACAAGGGTGAACTAGAAAGGAAGGACTGTAAAGCACTTTGAATTCTGAAAGTGCTTTAGAAATGAGAAATAATAATAGTACTAAATAATCAAAGTCTAAGATAGAAATTGGTTTTTGTTTTGATGGAACTACTGTTGCCACTCCTTTACATTAATTCATCCCTTTCCATACAAAGATGAATTCCATCAGCACAGCAGTGGCAGAAAAAATTTGCTTTAAATTTGCTTTAAGAATATGCAGGGGACCAGAAGTGAACCTTGAGAAATCTTATTGGCTATAACTAACTGGAGTAGAGATGGACAGAATGCACAGATTGGTCCTTTTAAAACAGAAAGGATGAGAATGTAGTGCCAGAGAGTCTCCCCAGATGCTCAAGTAAATTAAATGGCCCCATCATCACTACTACAAGCCACCAGCAGCACAAATAAAAACAAAGCAAAAACTGAAACCAAGCCAGGATCAGTCTGACAAAGAAGTTCGTTAAAGGCCCTTCCAATTACACTCTCATTAATATACCTGGGCCTAAAGCCAGCCCTAAAACATTTCATAGGTGGTGTTTACAGAGATAAAAATGGCAGATGTTTACACACCACTCTTTTGAATGCCTTAAATAAACAGGCGAGATTAAAACCTCGATAATAGGATCCATCATAGATTCTGGACTTTTTTGTTTTGTTTTATCAACTAATAATTCTCTGCAAGCTGGCAGGATATTCCCCCCTCCCCACCCCCCCGAGATGAGTAGGGACCCATGTTCAGCTGAAATAATATAAAGAAGAAATAGCTCTCTGCAGCGCCAAAGAGAATATGAAAAGCAGAACTGAGGCCAATGAAGACAATATGCTACATTGCAGAGTACCTTAAATTGCTACTAATTAGGATGGTGTGCCATCAGATCAGACTTGTAGCTGGTAGGGATGTGCGAACAGAACCAAGTTTGGAAATTCAGTTCGGTTTGAAAATCGAGTTTGTTTCGAAAGTTCGGTTCAGTCGACTGAACTATTTGAGTTCGGTCCGAACTCCGAACTTCCGAACCGCGTTCGCACGTCCCTAGTAGCTGGTACACTGGCACAGTTAGGAGAGACTGCATGACCGGGGCTGAATAACAAAATGCCAGGAGTCAGGTCATTATCAGTTAGCCACCTGGGATGAGAGTTACCTCAGAGTAGTTCATACACTTGCTTGGATCCATCTCAGTCTTCTGTTTTCTCTGGTCATAAAGTCTCTGCTGCTGTCAACTCTTGGCTCATTCATTAGGAGGTCCTGCTAACTGCCTGCTGCAATAGATAGTGAAACCAGACAAAACTTTCAGCTAAGAGGAACTGAAGCAGCAAAGGCTGGAATAAAGAGGGAAAGTATTACTATATTATGTATATAGTGTCCATCATACCAAACATGTCAGACTAGTAATGACCATTTATGGATATAAACTAGGGGTGTGTAATTTGTTTTCATTTTTATGAAAATGAAAATGAAATTTTATGAAAATTAAAACAAAAATCTCCCCTTTTTTTCATTTTCATAAAAACGAAAACAAAACAAGTAAATAAATAATTTTTGTTATTATATTTTATTTTGCCTGGCCCTCCTGACAGCCATTTTGAAGGGGGGAAAACTGGTAAACAACTTCTGGGAGGGGAGGAGGGAGCAGACACCAGGAAACATTATTGATGTCTCCGCTAGCGAATGGGCATTGCAAGCACATCCCAGACAGTGGCATTTCACTCGTTGATTGCTCAATGCTTCCAGTCTCCAAGAACCAATCATGGGGGCTCTGGGAGGGCACTGGGAAAAGTTTATATTGCCACAGCCAGCCTGCTTGCCCTTGTTCCAAGTTATTCTCTTGCTTGTCAGGTGGTGTCTGCAGAACATTCGTGCTTTCTAGCAAAAATCTTCCCCAACCCCCACTGTTTTCTCTTCCCCTCCTCAAACCAAACACTACAACACCCTTCCTCACACTATCCTTGTGTTCCAAGGTACAAATCTTGTGTACCTTTAATCCTTCCCTCCACAATCCTTATCCCCCATTATTCCTTTAACCCTCCTGTGGCATCCCCCCGTACCTGCAGCAGCTAGAGGGGGGGCAGAACGCCACCACGGGGGAGCTCGAAGGGGACCCAGCTGAGGAAATGGCCGCGGCGGTTGCACTCAGCTGGGCTGAAGAGACGTCAACGCCAGAAGGGCTGGGTGGGGCCCGATGCACGGGAGGGGCGTGTCCCAGTGCTAGAAGAAGGATGGAGGATGCTGACAGAGGGAACACATGAGCGGAGGGATGTGCCCGGCCCCCGCTACATCCCCGAACCAGGGCACAGTGGCTCGGGGAAGAGCAAGCCAGAACCTGGCACCTGGGGGGTAGAGCATGGGTGTCTAGGAACTGGCCCACCACCCTGGAGGAGGCTACCACCTTGATGGAAAATTATGAGATCTTTGAAGCCAGACCAGGGGGCAAGGATTTTGGAAAGGTCCCAAAAGGGGGTCCCTGGGCAAAACCCCTTAAGGAGACAGGGAAGAGTGACGGGAAACAGGAGCCCACCTGGGGAGGAGACAGTAGGGAGGAGGGGACGGGAGGCTAATTTCCCCTCCAGTGGATGCCCAATGGGGGCACGTCCACACTGGGGGGGACCTGACGGGATGCAAAGGGGAATCGGAGGTACCCCTGGGGTGTGACTATGTTTCCATTGCGGGAAACCAGGGCATATATGAAGGGATTGTCCCTTGATGGATTGCACCTATGCCGAAGGCTGGCTGGAAGAAGACCCCTGTGAGGTTAAGTGTAAGCACATAATGGCAGCATGGATCGGGGGAAGGGAGTACTCCGCATTGGCTGATACCGGATGCACCCACACCCTCATGCGGGAGGGTATACAGAGGATTCCCAAACCATCCTGCCCATACCTAGAGATACGGTGTATTCATGGGGATGTAAAACCGTGCCCCACCAGCCAAATTCACTTGTGGGTAGAAGGGAAGGGAAGGCCTAAGAGAGTAGGAGTAGTACCCGGGCTGGCATATGTCGGTGCTGGGATGGGACTGGGAAAACCAGGCAGAGCTATTACGCCCGCCCGAGGGATGCTTAGGAGAAGAGGAAGAGATCTCCGACCAAGGGAGGGATCTGGAGAAGCTGGAGGGAAATGAACCACGGGGTACCTGGGACATCCCCTGACTGGTAAGCCCCGTGAGTATTATTCACACTCAGCGGAATGACCCAGTGCTCATGAGAGCTTATGAGTAGGTGACAGTAGTCAATGGGGTTGAACAGGAAACAGGGAGCAAAGGGAAACACCCTCACTTCAAGTTGGTGCAAGAGTGCTTGTATAGAGTCGCTAAAGAGGCAGGGAGGGACCGAAGATGAGGTGTACCAGTTGTTCGTGCCGGGGCCAGCGTGGAGGGATATCCTCCGTCCGGCCCATGAGAGCCCACATTCCGGACATCTGGGGGGCTGAAAAAACATTCGAGCGGATAGTCACCCGGTTTTATTGGCCTGGTGTCCGAGAGGAGGCAAGGAGATTCTGCACCTCCTGTCCTGACTGCCAACTGACTAACAGATGGCGCATCGCACCGACTCCCTTGGTCCCATTGCCTCTGGTGAGTATACCCTTCAAGCAGGTAGGCTTGGATATCATGGGGCCACTGGAACCCTCCTCAGAAGGACACCGATATATCATGGTGCTGGTAGACTATGGTACGCGATATCCCGAGGCCGTAGCAGTCCGATCCATCAAAGCCCCTGTGGTGGCTCAGGAACTGCTACAAATATTTTCATGGGTAGGTTTCCCCAAGACCATAATAACAGACCAGAGAACTAACTTTACAGGGTGACTGATGCGGCAATTATGCAAATTAGTGAGAGTCAAACATCTCAAAACATCAGTCTACCATCCCCAGACTGATGGTCTGGTGGAAAGGTTCAACCAGACCCTGACAGGGATGCCGAGGAAGTTTGTAAGAGAGGAACCTAGGCCCTGGGCCACCTTATTACCAGCCCTTTTGTTCGCTTACAGGGAGGTACTCCAAATCTCATTGGGTTTCTCCCCATTTGACTTGTTGTATGGGCAACGGCCTCGAGGGTTATTAGACGTAGTCAAGGAAATTTGGGAAACCCAGACAGAGGAACTGGTTAACCAGATACAGTACAACACCCAGCTATGTGAACGATTGGGAAGGGTGGCCGCCTTTGCTTATAGACACTTGGGAGAAGTGCAGCAGAGACAAAAGAAGTGGTATGACAGGAGGGCAAAGCCCCGGCTTTTTCAACCCGGACAGAGGGTCCTCAACCAACTCTAAGCTGTTGGCCACCTGGCAAGGGCCCTTTGAAGCAGAGGCTAAGGTAGGAGAGGTGGATTATGTGATACATCAGCTAGGGAGGCGCCCAGAGAGGCAGACATATCACATTAATATATTGAAAGAATGGCAGGAGAGGGAAACCCTTTCCGAGAGAGCACAAGGAGCACTAGGCCTGGGGGGAGATGGTACCCCTTCACAGACATCCAGAGGGGATCTCCAAGGGATACAAATAGGAAATCCGTTATCCACTCCTCAACGGGAGAAGTTGATGGCTCTCCTCGACGAGTATGCAGGGATGCACTCCGTTGATTTCGCATGACATAGTCACGGAACCTGGCAAGGTCGTGAGAGAAGCCCCTCGACGAACCTCTTCTCACCAGTGGCAGATTATTGAAAGAGAAGTCAGGGAGATGTTGAAGTTGGGGGTAATAGAAGAGTCATGTAGCCCCTGAAAGAGTCAGCCCGTATTGGTGGGGAAACCAGATGGGTCTACCCAATTTTGCATTGACTTCCGGAAGGTCAATGCAATATCTCGGTTCGATGCCTACCCCATGTCCCGAATGGATACATTATTAGAAATGGTGGGGAAGGCAAGGTTTTTGTCAACCCTTGATCTCACAAAGGGTTATTGACAAATTCCCTTAACAAGACAGGCTAAGGAAAAAGCTGTATTCTCAACCCACTTAGGTTTATTCCAATTTGTACGGATGCCCTTCGGACTACACAGAGTGACTGCAACATTCCAAAGGTTAATGAACAAGGTATTACAGGGACATGGCACGTACGCCACAGCCTACATTGATGATACTGTGATATTCAGCGACACGTGGAAGGATCACGTTAGACACCTCCAAGCAGTCACTCAGACCCTCGGCAAGGCCAGGCTGATGGCCAATCCCCAAAAATGTAAGCTAGGACTAACAGAAGTGCACTTCTTAGGGTACATAGTAGGGAGCAGGTATATCCGGTTCATCTGGGAGAAGTTACAAGCCTTGAGGAAGTGGAAATTACCTGTCACCAAGGAACAAGTGCAACAATTCCTGAGGTTAGCAGTTTATTATCGGAAACACGTTCCCCATTTTTCAACTATAGTTACCCCCTTGACCGAGCTAACAAGGAAAAGGCAGCCTAAACTAGTACAATGGAATGATCACGGCATTCAGGCCTTCAAGACCTTGAAGGAGCGGTTGTGTCAAGCTCCGGCTCTGTTTAACCCTGATTTTTCATTACCTTTTGTGCTCCATACTGACGTCTTCAATGTAGGATTAGGAGCCGTGTTGACACAGATGATACAACAAGAAGAGCATCCCATAGCTTACACTAGTCACAAATTGGACTTAAGAGAATGGTCATATGCCACCATCGAGAAAGAAGCCTTGGCTGTACGGTGGGCTGTGGGGGCCCTTCGGTACTATCTCTCAGGCGCTCCTTTCCAGGTGGTCACTGATCACGCACTGCTGCAGTGGTTGACATCCATAAAGGATAACGATGCCCGTCTGATGAGGTGGTATCTGGCCTTACAACCTTTCTGTTTTACCATCTCTCACAGAGCAGGCCAATGGCATGGTAATGCTGATTTTTTTCCCCGACACGACTCGTCCGCTCCCTGCGTACCACAGGGCCCGGGCCTACTCATCAGCGGAGGGCGGGGGTGACATCCCCCCGTACCTGCAGCAGCCGGGGGGGGGGGCAGAATGCCACCACGGGGGAGCTCGAAGGGGACCCAGCTGAGGAAATGGCCATGGCGGTTGCACTCAACTGGACCAAAGAGATGCTGACGCCGGAAGGGTCGGGCAGGGCCCAACACATGGGAGGGGCGTGTCCCAACACTAGAAGAAGGATGGAGGATGCTGGCAGAGGGAACACACGAGCGGGGGGACGTGACCAGCCCCAGCTACATCCCCGAACCCGGACATGGTGGTTCAGGGAAGAACCAGCCAGAACCCTGCACCCTTCTTCCTATTTTGACCCTGGACCCACGCCAGGCGCCCACCAGAGAAGGGCCACAACGCCGATGAGGGAGATCCTTCCAGGTCCAGCAGCAGGGAATTGACTGGCGGAAAGGGGATTGTGGGAGCTTGGGGGTTCCTGGAGGGTAGGGACCCTGACCATGTGACGCAACATGGTACCAGGCTGTGAACTCCCCTAGGGGGAGTAAGGACTGGGGAGAGGGTGTGGGTAGGCTTGGGTAGGAGCCCATGGAAGGTGCATCATGACAGGGGCCAAGGGATACTACTCCTCCCCTCCAACCCCTACCGAAGAGTAAAGGGGAACAAGCGCCCTGCGGGACACCCCTTGGGAGCCTTTCAGGGTACAAACCTAGCCTATCGGCGACACCGCCCACTGTCAGTGTCTGTCTGTCTGTCTCTCCAGTGTACATATTATATGTGTTAACATAGGATACATTAAGATTATAGGTTATATTAGGATTATAGGATAAGGATAAGTATAGATAAGGATATAGAAGATAAGATATAGAGATAGATAAGATATAGATACGGATAGGATAAGATATAGAGATATTTCATATCAATATATAAACAGGTGTATATTGTTCCTATATACACACTCAGACACCTCACGAGAAAGGGAACAACAGTGAGGTCTGACTAACCCACTGTCTCATGGTGTCAGGCCCTGGGGCCTGAGGAGATGGGGGGGCACCGGCACAAGGAAGCGACTAGCCCGAAAGCCCCAGGCAGCACTAGAAGAACCGCGGGGGGAGGCCGGAGCGGCACCCACCCCGCAGCCCCCACAAACCTCGGGAGGATCCGAACCCCGCGAGGAACATCCTATGGCGGCAAGCGGGCCGCTGCCCGCAGAACCGGATGCAACTACGAGGGGGTTTCAGGCCACGCCCCCGGCCTCACCGCAACGCCCCTACTCCGCCCAGGAAGGGCCGGCCTCGCCCTTCACGGCAGCACGTCGGGTAGCCACGCCCCCACGGCCACCGCCCCGACGCTCAGCACGCTTGATGCAGAAGCATGCTGCAACTCTGCATATAAGGGAGGAGGGAACAGAGCTCCTTGCTGGTGAACAGAGCTTGCCCTGCGAGACCGGCCCCTTGAGTGTTATTGACTGACCAAGTGTGTCCCGAACCTGAGAGTGTGACTGCGAGTAGAGAGCGAGTGAGAAGAGTGCTAGGAGGAGCGAGTGGATCCTGAGCGAGAGCGTGAGTGTGTGGGTGTGGCCCTAATCCTCACTGTGTCCAGGGGGATACGAGGGTGTGTGTCCTGTCCCGGCCTCCCCCTTGCCTGGTCTTGTGCACGGGTTCCCCACGCACTTCCCCCACTCCTTGCCTCTAGCCCTGGGCCCTGTGTGCGTGATCCTGGTGTTCCCTACGGTCCTCCCCGGTTGGGAGTTGGCTTGCCTCGCCTCTATGATGACTTAGGTGGGGAACGGCTAGACCTTCCACAACCACCCTATAAGACCCTGAGAGGCATTTTTCCGGCACTGCAGCTCCTTCGTGGGGATTACCCGAGGGCCCCGGTCCACGTGTGGTTACGCTCGCAGCGGTACGCCGCAGCAACCTTTCCCCTTCCCCGTGAGGGTATCGTCCCAACCCTCACACATGGGGTGACTGTGAATGTCTTTCGCATTCATTCATGTGAGGAGGAAATCTACTGGCCTTTTTGACATTTTCCATGATTTCCCACTATTTCCGTAATTTCTGGTACTGTTCGTATTTTTTGGTAATTTCTGCAGTAATTCCTGAAATTATCAAAAAATACCAGAAATTACCAAAAAATGACAGGAAATCACAGGCACCGATATTGACAGGATCAGAAATGCAGAAGTGGAAAATACTGATGAATGGCTGAATGCGTTCCAGAAAGGTCAGAATTTTCATATGGAACAAGAGCACCTGATCTCCTTTCAGGCTTAGTGTGGTGGAGGGGTTGGCATTGGCACTCCTGCCACTGCCAGCCCACCTCCCAAGATTAAACGCCCAGCCTTTCCTTTTTTTCAGCAGCAGCGCTTCTCAGAAGAAGTGGCTGAGATGTTGGGCATGATGGTAGGTGGTGATGGTCAAAGCAGGGACTCCCAGTCTTCCACCAGTAGTGACAACAAGGTGCAGTGCACCCTGCTTGCAGCACTCAGTGTCACTGTCAGCACCGATGTGGGGTCAGATGTGGGCAGCAGTAACGTTGGTGCTGATGTGGGTGCTGTGGGTGATGCTGGGGCATCCACCTGTCCTATTGAGCAGGATTCCCCTCTGGAACCACCCCCCAGGGGGCAACTGCAATGTGGCAGGATTTGGGGGAGGTGTTATTTGGACTCATCTCCCCCTCCAATAGCAGCACCCCAAGAAGCTACTTACCCCCTCTTTGGCTCATAGAATCAGGGGATCCTCTTCTATTCCCCAGAACCCTCAGTCTGGCAGCAGCAACCACAGCAGTAGCAACCACAGCTGCAGTGCTAGCAGTCGCAGCAGCAGCATGGGGTCAGCCTCCCACTATAACCTTTTGGTGGAGGATCTAGACAGTGAGGAGGAGGGGAGGTGGAAAACACCCCTATTGTTCCTCCTGAGCCCCCTACACATCCTCCTCCTGTGAACCCCTCAGGGACAAAGGCAGCAGTTCCCAGCAGTGACAGGAAGCTTGGAGTGCCCTGCCGGTCGACTGTGTAGTCTCTCATGAGTTTTGCTGCTGAAAGAGCAAGCAGGCACAGTGGGCAGTAGTGGGTTCCCTGTTCCAGTGGGCAGACCTTCCTCCTCCACTCAGGGGAAGGAGAAGGACAAGGCAGAGCAAGCCCCATCTCAACCCCACATGCAGCAGCAGCAGTAGGCCACCACAGAGGAGCTGGAGTGGGGGCAGGCGCCAGTGCACAGGGAAGGGTGTCATCCAGCAGCAACGCAGCTCACCAGGCAGGTGAGTGAAATGATTGTGCTGGATGACCAGTCTGAAGGGTTCCAATGCTACCCCCCTCCCCCGGGTACTCTGTGCAAGCTGAAAATACCCTGCCAGTCTTGGGGATTTCAATACTGCCCTCCCACCCCCCGGAGCAGTCTCTGCAAGCTGAAGGTGCAGGCGCCAGTGCACAGGGAAGGGTGTCATCCAGCAGCAACGCAGCTCACCAGGCAGGTGAGTGAAATGATTGTGCTGGATGACCAGTCTGAAGGGTTCCAATGCTACCCCCCTCCCCCGGGTACTCTGTGCAAGCTGAAAATACCCTGCCAGTCTTGGGGATTTCAATACTGCCCTCCCACCCCCCGGAGCAGTCTCTGCAAGCTGAAGGTGCCTTGCCAGTCTGTGGGGTTCCAATGTTCCCCTTCCCCCCTGGGCAGTCTCTTCAAGCTGAAGACACCTGGCCAGTCTGGGGAGTTCCAATGCTGTCCCACTGGGGCAAGCTGCACGAGCAGATGATGTCCTGCCCCCCTGGGGCACTCTCTGAAAGTTGATACACTCTGCCAGACTTTGGGGGTACCAGTGCCATTACCTGCTGCCTCTGCTGCTTCTCTGCCTGCCTCCCTGCCTGCCTGCTGCTGCTCCTGCCATTGCATGTTCTTATCTCACACACACAAGTCTGACCCCCCTGAGGCATTCTCTGCAAGTTGATTCCCTGCCAGACTTTAGGGTGCCAATGCCAACACCAGTGCCAGTGCCACCTGGTTCTGTTCCACTGCCTGCTCCTGCCAGTGCATCTCTCTCTCTCTCTCAGGTCCAGCTCCATGGGACAATCGCCCTGACACACCTTGGGGTGCCAAGGACAGTACCAAATACCAAGAACTGCTTTCCACCATTGCCTGTCCTCCTGCCTGTTGCTCCTCTCTCTGCCCCCCTGGGGTGTTGGCACCCCACACTTTGGGGTGTCAAAAAAAACCCTAATTGCGGCTTATCTGGAATACTGCTGCTNTACGAGGGTGTGTGTCCTGTCCCGGCCTCCCCCTTGCCTGGTCTTGTGCACGGGTTCCCCACGCACTTCCCCCACTCCTTGCCTCTAGCCCTGGGCCCTGTGTGCGTGATCCTGGTGTTCCCTACGGTCCTCCCCGGTTGGGAGTTGGCTTGCCTCGCCTCTATGATGACTTAGGTGGGGAACGGCTAGACCTTCCACAACCACCCTATAAGACCCTGAGAGGCATTTTTCCGGCACTGCAGCTCCTTCGTGGGGATTACCCGAGGGCCCCGGTCCACGTGTGGTTACGCTCGCAGCGGTACGCCGCAGCAACCTTTCCCCTTCCCCGTGAGGGTATCGTCCCAACCCTCACACATGGGGTGACTGTGAATGTCTTTCGCATTCATTCATGTGAGGAGGAAATCTACTGGCCTTTTTGACATTTTCCATGATTTCCCACTATTTCCGTAATTTCTGGTACTGTTCGTATTTTTTGGTAATTTCTGCAGTAATTCCTGAAATTATCAAAAAATACCAGAAATTACCAAAAAATGACAGGAAATCACAGGCACCGATATTGACAGGATCAGAAATGCAGAAGTGGAAAATACTGATGAATGGCTGAATGCGTTCCAGAAAGGTCAGAATTTTCAAATGGAACAAGAGCACCTGATCTCCTTTCAGGCTTAGTGTGGTGGAGGGGTTGGCATTGGCACTCCTGCCACTGCCAGCCCACCTCCCAAGATTAAACGCCCAGCCTTTCCTTTTTTTCAGCAGCAGCGCTTCTCAGAAGAAGTGGCTGAGATGTTGGGCATGATGGTAGGTGGTGATGGTCAAAGCAGGGACTCCCAGTCTTCCACCAGTAGTGACAACAAGGTGCAGTGCACCCTGCTTGCAGCACTCAGTGTCACTGGCAGCACCGATGTGGGGTCAGATGTGGGCAGCAGTAACGTTGGTGCTGATGTGGGTGCTGTGGGTGATGCTGGGGCATCCACCTGTCCTATTGAGCAGGATTCCCCTCTGGAACCACCCCCCAGGGGGCAACTGCAATGTGGCAGGATTTGGGGGAGGTGTTATTTGGACTCATCTCCCCCTCCAATAGCAGCACCCCAAGAAGCTACTTACCCCCTCTTTGGCTCATAGAATCAGGGGATCCTCTTCTATTCCCCAGAACCCTCAGTCTGGCAGCAGCAACCACAGCAGTAGCAACCACAGCTGCAGTGCTAGCAGTCGCAGCAGCAGCATGGGGTCAGCCTCCCACTATAACCTTTTGGTGGAGGATCTAGACAGTGAGGAGGAGGGGAGGTGGAAAACACCCCTATTGTTCCTCCTGAGCCCCCTACACATCCTCCTCCTGTGAACCCCTCAGGGACAAAGGCAGCAGTTCCCAGCAGTGACAGGAAGCTTGGAGTGCCCTGCCGGTCGACTGTGTAGTCTCTCATGAGTTTTGCTGCTGAAAGAGCAAGCAGGCACAGTGGGCAGTAGTGGGTTCCCTGTTCCAGTGGGCAGACCTTCCTCCTCCACTCAGGGGAAGGAGAAGGACAAGGCAGAGCAAGCCCCATCTCAACCCCACATGCAGCAGCAGCAGTAGGCCACCACAGAGGAGCTGGAGTGGGGGCAGGCGCCAGTGCACAGGGAAGGGTGTCATCCAGCAGCAACGCAGCTCACCAGGCAGGTGAGTGAAATGATTGTGCTGGATGACCAGTCTGAAGGGTTCCAATGCTACCCCCCTCCCCCGGGTACTCTGTGCAAGCTGAAAATACCCTGCCAGTTTTGGGGATTTCAATACTGCCCTCCCACCCCCCGGAGCAGTCTCTGCAAGCTGAAGGTGCCTTGCCAGTCTGTGGGGTTCCAATGTTCCCCTTCCCCCCTGGGCAGTCTCTTCAAGCTGAAGACACCTGGCCAGTCTGGGGAGTTCCAATGCTGTCCCACTGGGGCAAGCTGCACGAGCAGATGATGTCCTGCCCCCCTGGGGCACTCTCTGAAAGTTGATACACTCTGCCAGACTTTGGGGGTACCAGTGCCATTACCTGCTGCCTCTGCTGCTTCTCTGCCTGCCTCCCTGCCTGCCTGCTGCTGCTCCTGCCATTGCATGTTCTTATCTCACACACACAAGTCTGACCCCCCTGAGGCATTCTCTGCAAGTTGATTCCCTGCCAGACTTTAGGGTGCCAATGCCAACACCAGTGCCAGTGCCACCTGGTTCTGTTCCACTGCCTGCTCCTGCCAGTGCATCTCTCTCTCTCTCTCAGGTCCAGCTCCATGGGACAATCGCCCTGACACACCTTGGGGTGCCAAGGACAGTACCAAATACCAAGAACTGCTTTCCACCATTGCCTGTCCTCCTGCCTGTTGCTCCTCTCTCTGCCCCCCTGGGGTGTTGGCACCCCACACTTTGGGGTGTCAAAAAAAACCCTAATTGCGGCTTATCTGGAATACTGCTGCTGCTGCCAATTCTCTCTTTCTGATAGGTCCTGCCCCCCTGGGGCAATCTCTCCTAGTTTAAATTGTAGGGGGAAAGTCAGAAGGGAAAAAATGTGAATCAGCCAGTCAGCACCTCTCATCCTGAATCCAAAACTGTGCTCCCTTCCCCATAGCACTAGGAATCTTGCAGGACCCTGTCCTTCCTGTAACAGCAATTTGGACGAGGGGAACAATTTAAATATTCTGGAACTGCCAGCTCATGCATAAGGGGAACATGCTAAATTCAGTCTACCTGCAAATCCAAATGAGCTAAAGGAAATATCAGTTCATGTACAAAATCCTGCAACTCTTACTTAAACAAAAGTGTTACTGAATTTAGGTGCAGGATAAGCCTGTGGCTATCAAGCTGATCCCCCAAAATATAAGAGATGGAGACAAAGGTCCATTGTAGATGGGATGTGCCCATGTGGGTCCCCCCATCCCCCACAGATCTGGGCACC
This sequence comes from Sphenodon punctatus, assembly GCA_003113815.1. Lineage (NCBI taxonomy): Eukaryota > Metazoa > Chordata > Lepidosauria > Sphenodontia > Sphenodontidae > Sphenodon > Sphenodon punctatus. The sequence goes on along the minus strand of QEPC01001860.1, from coordinate 308,466 downwards.
CATCTGAAGACAGCATGGGTGGAGACATGCTCCTGTTATTTATTTATTTATTTATTTA
>QEPC01001860.1:268485-305295 GCA_003113815.1 Sphenodon punctatus | reverse complement strand
GGGGGCAAGGCCCATCTCCCCAGGACTCCCCCTCTCACAGGGGGTCCCCCAAACCCTCCCCAAGGGCCACCTCCCCTCCTCTCACCAGGGGGGTAGGCCCTATACACCCCAACCCACTCCCCATGCCCCCCACCCTCAACCCACACCCACTGCATCCCCACAATCCCCTTAAAACCACGTTAAAAACAAGATAAAAAACTACCACCCCGTAACAACAGTAGCAATAATATTAATGGGGTGATGACAACAACAACAAAATAAGCTACAGAAACTATAGATGTCTGTCCGGCGGAGGGGCCCCCGGTGTCCCAACCCAGTCAACGGCCCCAGTCAACGGCCGACACCCTTTAGGTGTCGCCCTTCGGGCTGGCGCCCACAGGACCCCGCCCTGACAGTTCTTACCTGGGGAAGGAGGAGGGAGAAGCAGAGTGACAACAGGCTCCTCCAATCCAACAGCCCCAGCCCCAAACACAGCACTGCCCACACATGCTCCTGTATGGAGCAACCTGGGTTTTTCCACCCAGCACACACCCATCCCCTGCCATATGAACACCTTACCCCACACTCACTGGAAGTGTGCTGGTGCACCACCCAGCAGATATGGACCCAGCTGGGAGCCAGGTCCTTCTAAAAATGACCATAGTCATTCAGGTAGCTTTGATTGTACCAGCAGTTATGCATCTGATCACTCCATAGTTCTAACTTGTTACAGGCCTGAGGAAGGGCCCTGTGTGTCCAAAAGCATGCATATGCCTGACGGAGGATGGTGCCATCAAAAAATATTGTTTGAACTGCTTTGTGTCCATTAAATTTAATAGGACTCTTACCTGACTGAAAAAAAGAAAAGAAAAATCCAATCTTTTAAAAGCTCTAGTTTTCTCACAAACAGTGCTCGGTTAGGAGGTTAGGGACTGACGTGGAGATGAAAGTGGCTCCATCTGACCTCTTTGTAGTCTTGAATTAAAAGGCCTGCTGGCAGGTCACAAACCTGGACTACCACATTTACCTCCTATCAGGAGGGAGTGTAATTAAATGAGACAGGCTACTAAGTGTGACCAATCACCTATCCCCACTGGAACACAAGTTAAAGAGAAGGGTCAGGTGGGCCATTTTTGCTCCGTGTGTGTTTGTGTTCAGGGAAAGAGAACACCACCCTGATCCCTGTGTTCTACATGCAGATCTTTAGTCGATGCTCTACAAGTCTGCATATGAGATTGCAAGGACAGGCCTTAAAACAGAAATAGGGAAAGAGAAGATAACTGCTGCTGAAAGATTCAAAGCCACGGTAACCCTGTCTGCTGGTGTCGTGTGACCCCACATAAGATTGGGACCCATCGTTTGGGAAGCCCTGTTAGGCATCTCTGACCCAAATTAACAGACTTTGAAAAGTTAAGGACTATAATCTAGAGCAGCGTCCAGAAGGAAACTAGTGTAGCGAGTGAAATGCTAGACTGACAGCTCTCCGTGTGGGCTGTGTTGATGAAAGGGTATTTCTGCCAGAATAAGAAAAGGAGAGGGGGGGGAAATGGGGGGGGGGAGAAGGCCTCTTTCTGGAGTTAAAGGAGAATCATCACTGGTTGTTGATAGTGTATCTTTCTAATCTCTTCCAAAAATGTGGAATTCCTATTTTATCAGAGAGAAACACGGAATTCCAGGTTTTTCCGGGAAATATCTGCCTACAAAAACTCACTGTCAGCAGTAGAAGTTTATAGGAGGTCGAAGCTCTGTGGAGGCTCCGGCGTGCGCCTGAATCCAAGAGAAGAGATTTGCCGACAGAAGAACACAGCTGCATCTGACTTTTGGTGAGGCAGAGGTATGTTGGGGTCCAAGGAGGGGGTTGGAGCAGCACCCCTTCTCCCCCACCTACAGTGGGTAAGACTTGGGCTCCATGCCGGGCTGGCTGGTGTGGGATATTGTTTTCTTTTGTTATTTGAATGTCAGTGGCAACCAGTGCATCAAATTGTCACAGGAAATGAATAATTTGCAACAAACACTTTCTAATTTTAACAGCCAAAAAGCACACATTTGGGTCTTTTTAATCAGATAATTTTTTTGCGGGAGTGGGGAGTTTTCAGAGAATTTCCAGTTTTTGGCAGCGAAATCTAGGAACCCTTCTTATCAGGAACTTTCAGCCATCTCTTACTTGTTCTGTGGCTGACTTTCTCCTCCATGATTTTGCAGTTTTACACTGCAATTCTAATGTTGCAGCCAAGTGAGGAGTCTAATGGAAGTGTAAGTGAAGGCAGTAGCCATTAATAAGACTTTAATATAAATCTCCTTGTGGGAGATTCTTTGATTTAAATTGTAATGTTTGAACCATGGACACCACAAAACGGCATAAAAGCAAATTATGCCTCTTCTGCCCAATGAGCTGCCAAAATGATTTCACAAACTAATTATGGCAATTGTAAAAAGTCATGCAGGACGTAAAAGGAGGCACCCAATGATACAATGGAGACTTACCTTCACATCACATTCATGCAGCAAGGGAGACAGAAGCAGTAAAAATGAACCAAAATATCACAACAGTGTAGGTGTTTTACTGTGATAAGTGCTATGGAGGCAATAAGAACCCATTGAATTAAATAAAGAATGAACCTAGATTCTTGCTTCTAAAAACATCTGTCACCATAGCAGCACAGGTTTTAGTTACAAATTATTATTTTTTTAAAAAAAGGTTTAAAGCTGACAAAAACAGCTAGAGTGTGTAGCATGGTTGGAAATGAAAATAGAGCAAACAGTGAATGAAATAATCTTGGATGGTGAACTGAGGGCCACTAGTTCCTGGTGAAAGGGAGCAAATTCTAGAGCTGTGCAGACATTCTTCTACTCAGACCCACCTGGGTCTGCTTTAGATGGACCCAGCAGGTTCCCCATGCCATGGTTTGCCTACACTGCCCCCTCCCCGCCCGCCCTTTTGGGCAGATCGCCTGACACTCTAGCGTAGTGCCTGCAACTCTATGGCCTTCCTGGGAAATGGCCAGCTGGGAGTGGAGCTGCAGCATGGGTCTACCAAGCAGACGGACAGTAGCTTCACTCTGGGCTGGTGCCCCTGGTTTGGCGGGCCGCTCCACTGGCAGTATTCTGGGATGTTCCAGAGAGCCACAAACGAGGCTGTCCTGGAGCAGGCTTCCACATCTGGCGAGCCGCCTTCAGATGGACTGGCCAGCCTGGGAATGAACTGGTCTGGTGCTGCCACCCCTGGAGCTGCAGTCTGTCTGTTCACGTTCATTATTAAGAGGCTCCCAGTTAATCTGACCCGCTGAGAGTGTCTATTGTGTTCCTAATTAAGAAAGTAAATGCCTTTTGCTCTGGAACTTCTGGGTGTTCTTCACCTATAGCGTGAAGATAAAGTGCATTAACATTGGGTGTAAACAGATGTACCACAGCTCCGGGGGTGACAGTGCCAGCCTGCTTCATCCCACATCTGTCTAAAAACACCCATTAGCTGAAATGAAACCAATAGTGAATATCGACCAATATAGTGAATATTAATAGAGGAGTGGGAGGTAGGAATCAGGCCTTTATGGATCGTTAGAACGGGGGTTGGGGTGAATTTTGGACATTCCTGAAAGGGCTGCTTCCTGATCAGGCATGCCGTTGATTTTCTGCACTTTCCAGACAAAATCAGGATGGAGATAACATTAGAACAGGCAGATTTATCATTCAGCTTTTCCTCAAAATAAAATAGTCTAGAATGGACAAGGGGAAGGGGTGACAATTGAAGGAACATAGAATAGTTGTTGGAACTACTAGTGGGAATAGTTAAAATAATTGGATAATATACACCAGTGTTGAATATCTCAATTTATCTTTATTGTGGATACTGTGCATTATCATGTGCTGAAATGAAAGTTACTGCATTAGAAAACAAACTAGTTTTATTCATGCCAGAATGGAAGAAGTTGCAGACCAGTTCCTACTGGATCATTCGTGAGTGTCTCTTGCAGTGTGCTATTCACTTCTCAGCTATGGTTAACACAGGACCCATTTTACCTGGACGGTTTTCTGGAAGAGTAATGACAACAACTAGTCCAGAGGTTCATTTTCAGATAAACTATACCACTACCTCCATTGTAAAGATGTTTTCTATTAGACAGACATGTTGTATATCTTTCCAGGAGACATAATAGCCTAATGAGACCTCCAAGCAACTTCATTCCCTAGGATGTCAGCTGAACTTGTTGTGCAATCCAGTGAGAATTGCACATACATAGCCTATACCATTATTAACCACATTTTCATTCTGGTTTTAGAGATGCTATTGATTCCATGGTATTGTGTATATTTAAAACGTTGAGCAATGCAAGAACTGGTAAAATCTCAAGAGCCAAGGTGACCTTTTTAGTGTGTCCTTTGTAAACTGTAGCACTGGCATACAATGTCACTATGAGATGAATGTTATAGACACCCACTAGCAGTCTGCCAGCACTGAAATACATATGAATGACTATCAATATCTTGCCATTATTCCACCCACACAACTCACAATGAAACCAGACAAAGCAGTGGCAGTTTTTGGTCCTTATTGATTTGTATTAGCTTTCATACTGCCTAACTGTGCTTTGCTGGATACCATCCTTTTCTGGGTGGAACTATCTGATACAATAACTGAGAAATCCTTGTGTTTATTCATTTATTTATTTATTATTAAAATTTATTTGCCTCCCCCTCCTGCTATAAGCATCTCGGGGCAGCTAACAACATTTTAAAATACGTAACTAAAATACAATTAAAACAACATAAAATCCCCAGATTAAAATAACCCATACCCAAACCCTCCCTAACCCAACCCACCAACCCCATCTCCCTCAGGAAAGACCCAGCAGAACAGCCACTGTCTACGGAAAGGGGAGGTCAGTGGTCAAGGGGAGACACTGTCTACGGAAAGGGGAGGTCAGTGGTCAAGCGGACCTCCAACGGGAGGGACTTCCACAATCGCGGCGCAGTCACAGAAAACACCCTTCGCATGGTCGACACCCGGGAAACCCTGGGACCTTGAGGACAGTGCCCCTGGCTAACCGCAGGGGCTGATCCAGAATACGGAGGGTGAGGCAGTCCTGCTGGTAGGTGGGGCCCAGGCTGTTTAGGACTTTAAACGTCAACACCAACACCTTGAATTGGGCCTGGAAGACTATTGGCAGCCAGTGCAGAGAGTGAAGCACCGGTGTAATGTGCTCACGTCGTCCCGTCCCCTTCAGGAGATGGGCCACTGCATTCTGCACCAGCTGCAGTCTCTGAACCAGCACCAAGGGTAGTCCCACATAGAGTGTGTTACAGTAGTCCAGTCTCAAGGTAATAAAAGCATGACGATTGTGGCCAGATCCGAGTCCAAGACATACAGCCTAAGCCGACATACCAGATGTAACTGGCGGAATGTCCCTTTCACCACAGCCACCACCTGGACATCCAGGTGGAGCTGCAGATCTAGGAGTACCCCCAGACTATGGACCTGAGATATCACAGGAGGGCGGACCCCATCAATGATGGGGGCCATCACTCCCCCGACTTTCCCCACAACCTTCACCTCCGTCATGTCAGGATTCTTCAGACGGCTTGCCCTCATCCAATCCCCCACAGCTGACAAACACCGGCTAAGCACCAAGACTGCCAGACCTGGGTCAGATGAAAATGAGATATATAGCTGGGTGTCATCAATATATTGACGACACCTTACACTAAACTCCGACAACATTCCCCAAGGTTGCATACACATTGAACAAGAGAGGGGATAAGATAGAACCCTGCGGGACCCCACACATGAGGTCCAGGGGAGAAGATGAAAAATCACCCAGCACCACACATTGGGTTCTCCCAGCCAGGAAAGAGCGGAACCATTCAAGAACAGTCCCACAAATCGCTCCCCAGTCCCATAGCTGAGTCACCAACAGCTCATGATCAACGGTATCAAATGCAGATGAGAAATCTAACAGAATCAACAGGGTCGGACGACCCTGGTCAAACTCACTGGAGAGGTCATCGACCAAGGCCACAGGTGCATTCTCCATTCTATAACACGGACGAAAGCCAGACTGTGAGAGATCAAGAAAATTGACCCTGTCCAGATGCCCCTGAAGCTGTCGAGCCATCACCTGTTCAATAACCTTCCTTAAAAAGGGACGGTTAGAGACCGGCCGATAGCTGGCCAGGTTGCCAATGTCCAATGATGGTTTCTTGAGCGGGGTATGCACCACAGCCTCCTTGAGACAGTCCAGCACCCTGCCCTCTCCAAGGGAGGCGCTGACTATCCCAGCCAGCAATGGCCCGAATGTCTCCCAGCTAGCCTTAACCAGCCAGGACGGGCATGAATCTTATTCACAATAAGTAGCTTGGACAGTCCTAAGAGTATCCCCTGCATCTAAGGGCGACACATCCTGAAATTCATCCCACAAAACAGGACAATAAGGGGCTTCTACTGCCTCTGGCTCACCTAATGTTGCCTCAAAACGGTGGTGAATTTAAGCAATTTGATCCACAAAAAAGTCCACAAACAAATCACAGCGGGCATTTGATGACTCTAAATCCAGGCGGAGGGAGGCCGGACTGACCAGCCCCCTCACCACCCAGAAACTTAGCGGATGCAATGAGGCCAGCAAAGAAAACCTTCTTTGCTGTCCACACCGCAATCGCATAGGTACGTAACCAAACTCTATGCCGCAATCGGTCAACTTCAGCACATGAGTGACATCACGATCGCTCTAACCGCTGCCCTTCCCGCTTCATCCACTGCAGCTCCTCCGTATACCACAGGCATCTGCATTGTCAGTGCTTCGGGAGCAGATGCCTGGGGGCCACACAGTCAATGGCCTCCACCAACACGGAATTCCACACGGTCACGAGGTCATCAAGTGAGTTGCCATCGAGGTCAGAGGAAACATCCCCTAGAGCAGTCTGGAACCCTTCTGGTTCCACAAGCCTTCGGGGGCGAACCAACCTAACTGGTTCTGCACCCTCCTGGGGGCCGACATGCACCAGGATACCAGTCTGGAGGAGATACTGATCTGTCCATGACAAGGGCAGTGTTGATAGCTCCCCCACTAACTGATCCCCTGCCTCAAGGCCAGTGCAAAATATCATGTCCAAGGTATGTCCTGCAACATATGGGGGGCCCACCACTCTCTGATACAGACCCATGGTTGCCATGGCGGCCATGAACTCACACTCTGCCGCTCCAAGACTGGCGTCGGCATGGATGTTGAAGTCCCCCAGGACTATCACCCAGGGGAACCGTAAAATCACCTTCAACACCAGCTCAGTCAGTGCGGACAAGGAAGCTGCTGTACAGGTGGGTGCCCGGTATATCAGCAGTACCCCCACTCTCTCTCCAGCCAAATCCAACACCAAATCCATGATAGATTGAACAGGAAATCTCCTCACAGACAAGACATCCTTAAAAATAATGGCTACATCGCCCCTCCCCCCCATCCCTCCAGCTATGGCTGATGCTGAACAGAGTACCCAGCTGGAACAAGATCAGCCAGTATAGGCCCCGATTCAGTGTCCAACCAGGTCTCCGTAATACATGTGAGGTAATATATTTCTCTTGTATGTTTTGCAAACAGAGTACTGTCTGTTTATTTCCACTGCTGGTGACCCTATGAATTATATTTCAAGAATGATCTTAAATTGCCCCTTAATCAGGAGCTCACGCTCACTGCATTTCCCCCATTGATGGCATTGGGGAGAATGCAGTGAACACAGGTGCTTGTCCATAATACTACCTCTGAAAGAAATAAAGAAGTCCCCTTACATCATGAGCTGCAAAGAAAACAGAACCAGGGCCATTTTTACATGGGCCGCAGCTGCGTGGGGGGTGGGGGTGCGTGTCGCAGCATGGGCAGCATGTGGGCGCACCCCAACCCCCACTCATCAGGGAGCAACCTCCTTTTCCCCTGATCGCTCCGTGAGTTGGGATGTGTGTTTTGCGGGAGCGTGCACACACACCCACTCATTGGCCGTGGGATTTACATGAGACGATACCACTCATGCCCACGCAGAGGCTATCCCCCCCACATGTGCAGAGCTAGAATGCCACAACCCTGTAAGGTAGGTCATTATTATTTCTGTTTTACTGATGGGGGACAGAGACTGAACAATAGTGGCTTGCCCAAGGCCACCCACAAAATTCATGGTTAAGAGTGGATTTGAACATTGGTCTCCCCTGTCCAGCACATTAGCCAGCTGCCTCTAGTACATTTGTTACTATTATTTTTCTTTATTTCTATATAGGTAAAAGAATGTGTCATGTAGAGCATTAAGTATTTACTTTTCCTCTCATTCTTTCCTTCAGAAATATTTCCATTTACTTGCTAAAACTATCCAGCTTAATGGATATCAAGGATGAAAGTCACATTGAAGAACGGTGCACTTTGTACTGTAAAACAAACATATTTGGTGGTGGAAGAAACTGTGGGTTGTTTTTGTGACTGCATCTGTCAAAAAGTTTTGATTAAAGGTAGTCCATTTTTGTTACATATAAAGTCTCATATTTTAATGGGTTGAAATTTTTGTAAGTATAGCCAGCACATTACAGTTCCTTAATCTCTTAAAGATAAAATCATGACTAGTATGTAGGAGGAGACTGGTGCTAATCAATAATACACTAACAAACGTTTGCAAGTAGCTCTTACATAATTCGTTACCAACCCAGTTAAAATCAATGGACTAATCTTTAAGGAAGGGTGCCTGGATCAAGATCATGCTTGGCTCTTTGCGACTGCCCTTACTGAAAAGAAAACAATATTTTTCCAAATACTGTAAGAGCTTATTGGACTTATGAAAAGCACTGACACTAGTTGATGCTCAGAAGAAAATTGCTAGAAGAGTAACAAAGGCTGTCATCAGTGCCAGATCTAGGGAATAGGGGATGTGCAATTTGTATCATTTTAATTAGTTACAAAAACAAATGAAGTCCCATTCATTTTTGTGACTAATGTTACGAAAACAGATGAATGAGCAAACAATTATCATTTACTTTCCTGTTTTTGTTTTTTCTGTTTTATTTACTAAAAATAATTTAAAAATTAAAAATTACTGCACGTGCGCAAAATATCTGCTGGGGTCATTCTGCATATGCATGGCCCTTTTCCAAAATGTTGCCAGCAGCGTCGACACCCGTTTTGAAAAGCGCATCCAGTCTGAACATGCACAGACTGGCTGCACTTTTCCAAACTGGTGCCAACGCTGCCCGTGTCAGTTTTGAAAAGGGCTGCGCATGTACAGAAAGACCCGGGGTTTAATAAAATAAATCAAACCCTGAAAATGAAGGAATTTTGGTAAATGAAATCTAAAATGAAAACAAATGGTGTGCCTTCTGCACAGCTCTACTAGGGAAATCAGGGTCCAGGCAGAGATCTAGGGGCCTATGCAAAATGGAGATATAGGTCCCCTTCTGAATCATCACAGGCCAGGGCTCCACACATTTGATGTCGTGTCAGCCCATCTTTACCTCAGCACTTGCCAAACTCCTATCATCATTTCAAGTTTATTTATGGACTATGTACTGGGGGGTTACTGCCTATCATCTCCCAACCCTCACCCTGTCCCTGCAACATATAGGGCCTTCTATGGCCATACATTTTACCCATTTGGATCATGGTCAGATTAACCCATAGGCTAAGGTTATAGCCTTAGGTCCTCCTTTTTTTTAGGCCCTCATTTTCTTATGTATTTTTAAAAAAATCTGCCCCAGGTCCAGCGACGCCCCTCCTCCCCTAACTGCCACATGGACCTGGGGCAGATTTTTGTACTTGTGGCCTGTGGACTTGTGGCCTGAAGCCCTGTCTCCCAGTGCCCATGGCACCCTCCCTGAAAAGCATGTGGGAAATCAAAGCTCTGTGCGTGCACCGGTGTGGAGTCAGCTGCAGCTGTGTGTGGGGCATGTGAGTGGCAGTGCGGTCTGTAGTGCCACGGCTACACTCCGGGAGATAAGACTGAGAAACGGGGGAGCAACTCAGGGACAGAATGGCAGAGCAGAGCCCTGAGCTGTGGACTGGGAAGAGCAAGGGCCGGGAAGGAATTCTTTGCCACCTTCATAGCCGCTGCGAAGTCGCGTCCAGCGGAGCTCTTCCAGGTGGTGAGGGGGCTGGTCAGTCTGGCCTCCCTCCGCCTGGAGGGGGAGGTTTCCCAAGCCCGCTGTGAGGAGTTTGTAAACTACTTTGCAGATAAGATCACTCAAATCCAGCATGATTTCAGGGCCGGAATTGATGCAGAAGAAGGAGAACCGAGGGTTATGGCTGTCTCTTATACACATCTAGATGTGTATAAGAGACAGCTCCGGGAGATAAGACTGAGAAACGGGGGAGCAACTCAGGGACAGAATGGCAGAGCAGAGCCCTGAGCCTGTCTCTTATACACATCTAGATGTGTATAAGAGACAGCTCCGGGAGATAAGACTGAGAAACGGGGGAGCAACTCAGGGACAGAATGGCAGAGCAGAGCCCTGAGCTGCTGTCTCTTATACACATCTAGATGTGTATAAGAGACAGGTGTGTGTGTGTGTGTGTGTGTGTGTGTGTGTACGTGTGTGTGTGTACGTGTGTGTACGTGTACAGAACTGTCTTTGGATGGTTGCAGTCATTATTCTCAGGAAGAAGCCAGTGGGTGGTGCTGGGGGAAGAAACATCTGGCCCCCGGGATCTCGTTTGTGGCATACTGCACGGTTCGATTCTGTCTCTGCTTGTATTTAATATCTATATGCAACCTCGGGCTGAGGTCATAAGACAGTTTGGTGTGCATTGCCACCAGTACATGGATGACACCCAGCTTTATCTCTCTTCTTCGACGAACCCAGGTCCTGCAGTCTTGGTGCTTTCCCAGTGCTTGCAAGCAGTGAGTGACTGGATGAGGCAGAGCAGACTGAAGCTGAATCCTGATAAGATGGAGGTGATTTTGGTGGGTAGGGCAGCGGAGGTGATGGCTTCCCTTGTGGAAGGGATCCGCCCCCCCGCTGACCCTGCAGGTACAGAGTTTGGGGGTTCTCTTGGACCCCTGAATTGTCAGGTGGAGGCAGTGGCAAAGGGAGCCTTTCGCAAATTACATCTTGTATGGCAGATTCAGCCATATGTTTCAATCTCCGACCTGGCCATCCTCATTCATATGTTCATCACCTCAAGGCTGGATTACTGCAATGTGCTCTACGTGGGACTGCCCTTGGTGATGACTCTGAGGCTGCAGCTGGTGTAGAATGCGGCGGCCCTTCTCCTGACAGGGACAGGCCATAGGGAGCACATTACACCTGTGCTCCAGGCTCTGCACTGGCTGCCTATAGCGTTCTGGGCCCGATTCAAGGTGCTGGTTTTGATCTTTAAAGCCCTAAAGAGTCTGGGCCCCTCCTATCTGAGAGACCACCTCACTCCCCAGGCCGTGGGGTGACCTCTGCCGTCTGCCGGGGGCGCCTTCCAGGAGGTCCCCCGGGTGAACCGGGGGCCCACGATGGAGAGGGTGTTCTCAGTGGATTCACCATGGCTGTGGAACTCCCTCCCAGAGGAAGTTCGCCCTGCTCCCAGCCTGTTGTCGTCGCACCAGCCTCCCTCCCCTCCAAGAAGACAGGACACAATGTTGGATTTACATGGCCGCACCCTTTATTATCCAATTACAAACAGCCGAATAGGTGAGGGGGTGACATCGCCTATTGCGATACGGGTCCAGCATCAACCATAACTAGCAATTTCAACAGAAGGGGCTGCGAAATACCTTCGCCAGCCTCTTCAACAGTAAAAAACGTCTCCCCTTCGTCCAGCGCTGGGGGCGCGGCCAAAGGGGACATTGTCCGTCCGGACATGAGTAAGGATTGAGGTGCCTGTCAGTGGGAGGCCTTACAATGCCCTGCCACCTTCATTGACACCCTTCTCCCAGGGAAACCAACACCCCGCGTGCCATACCCTGCCCCGCGGTACACGTGGCTTCCCCATCCCTTAAGGAGATGCCTCCTAATTTTCTTATCCTACTTAAACGATGCTGGACCCCCGCCACCCAGGATCCAAAAAAAACTCAGGCGGATCCAGGCCCCCACACCTATCGCAAAACTAATTCTAAACCTGCCTTGAGAGCTCCGAGATAAATAGCATTACCAGCTGGGGACAAATGTACCCCATCTGCCCTAAAATAACCCACTTCCTTATATGTAATTTGCGTGTGACTGATTGTCCCAAATCCAATTGAACCTAACCATTTCTTAATTTCCCTATTAATTGTCTTACGTGTCTTATCTATTCTTTTGGTCGAATCACCCTCCACCCAGCGTAATCTGGTCACTAACTGCGTCCAAATTATTCTAACCCCTTGAAAATATCGCTGCACCTCTAACAAATCGTTCTTAATATCCCGTATCAACTGTACCCCTTTTAGTCCTGGCAAATCGTTTTCCCCAAGGTGAATAACTAAAATATCTGGTCTGTGCCATCTTCCAAGCTCCCTTAACATAGGCAGCAGTTGGCGCCACCTCATACCACTCCTCCCATGCCAGTTGATTATAGCCATTTCTGAGAGCCCCATCTGGGCACCAACTGGGGATTCTCGCGCCGCCTTCGCTGCCCAGCGCACCAAGCTGTGCCCGCATATCCAAATCCTAGTCCGTCTGGACACCATCCGATCTGTCAATGGAAGGAGATGGCATGGTTAAATCGACATATCCATGTTAATGACGTACATAGGTGCGGTATGCTGCCGAACGCCAACGGCCGACAGCCTGAATCTCAGGGCCCGACATTCCCATTTGCGCCGCAAATGTGGCTGCACCTATGCGGAATGAATGGGAACCATAATCCCGGGGCGGGATGTTCAGTTTTACCAGTGTGGCCCTAAGTACGGACGTGAATTGGTACCTGGTAACTGGTTTACCATTCAGATGGCAAAACAGGGGGTCCCCCGCCGGGGGGCGAATGGCCAAATAAGCTTGGACTGCCAAAACCGGGCACAATCCGGGATCCCCAGCCCTGGCTAGTGTGATCATCTTACCTTTTCCCCGCTGGTCAGTCTTGGATAACCTTAATCTAATTTTCACCTGCCTACTGTCCCACTGTATATCACGATACCCTATTGCCCTACCTGACCTATCCCCAGCTGACTCTGCTACCATCTCGCTTACCCGAAAGGCTCCAAAGAATGCCACTTTAAACAGGGTGGCAAATAAAATTTCTTCAAATCTATTAAAACACACTAACCTCAATGTGTTTACTATTCTGACCAGTAGGGGGGGAGTAATAGGCAACCTGGTATGCACAGGAACTGTTCTTTCCCGTGCCCACGACTCCAGCAACTTGCGTGTCAGAAATCCTCCACCAGGTGGCGGGTGCCCAGCCAATTGGCTCATGAACCCCAGGGCAGACAATCTACCCGAAATAGTACTAGCAGCAAGCCCGTCATTCCTTAATGACATGGCGAACTGCAATACTTCAGCCTCGGGGATGGGAAAACCCGTGCTCCATCCCCGGTTTGACCGGAACAACTGAAAAGCCTGGAAGGCAGCCTGGTAAGCCGCCCTGGTACGTCCCGCCAATGAGGCCTGAACCGAGGAACTTAACTCCAGGATCCAAGGTTCCACAGATCGGACGGCATGGGTTCTGGGTTCTCGCTGGCCTCCGGAGCGAGCACGCGAAAACGCTCCATCTGGAAACGAGAGAGAGCATCTGCAATCTCATTCTCGAGTCCAGGGACGTGCCTCGCTCGAAACAGAATGTTGTGCTGAAGGCACAGCAGCACCAAGTGCCTAACCAAACCCATGACCCTCTGAGAACGAGATGACAAGGAATTAATTATTTGAACCACTGCCTGATTATCACACCAAAAGAGCACCACTTTGTTGGCCAATTTACTGTGCCATAATCTGACAGCCACCACAATGGGGAACAATTCGAGGAATGTCAGATCTCTGGTGATGCCAGCCTGAGCCCACTCGGCCGGCCAAGCAGCCGCACACCACCGCTGCTGGAAAAAGACCCCAAATCCAAATGCACCGGCGGCATCCGAGTGGACCTGCAGTTCCGCATCCAACATAACATGTCCTCTCCAAACAGATACCCCATTGTACTGCTCCAGAAATGATAGCCATACCCTCAAATCCTCCTTAATTTCTTTGGTTACCCTGATGTGATAATGAGGCGATAAGTCCCCAGCTAACCGCCCATACAAACGGGACAAAAATGCCCTGCCTGGTGCAACTACCCTGCATGCGAAGTTTAAGCTCCCGAGGAGTGACTGAAGCTGCCTAACCGTGACCTTGTTAGCCAAGACACATTCCCCAATCTTCTGCCTCAGTGCTATTACCTTATCCATAGGCAGACGGGAAACTCCGAGGGTCGAGTCTAACTCGATCCCCAAATATGTGAGTACCGAGGAAGGGCCCTCTGTCTTCTCAGGAGCTAAAGGGATACCCAAATGTGCAGTGATGCGTTCAAATAGGGCGACCAGGTTCGAGCAGTCCAGCCCGTCACATTGACCGACGAAGAGGAAGTCATCGAGGTATTTGGTCATACCTCCACCACTTGCCTCCTGACGTACAATCCATGCCAGCAGGGAGCTGAAGCGCTCGAATGCCGAGCACGATATAGAGCACCCCATTGGCATGGCCTTGTCGTAGTAATATTTTCCTTGAAACTGGAAGCCCAATAAGTGATAACTGTCCGGGTGGACTGGCAAAAGACGAAAGGCTGACTTAACATCGCATTTTGCCATCAAGGCCCCGGTGCCATACTGCTTGATCAGTTCAACAGCCGCGTCAAATGACGCATAGTGTACTGTCGTCAGGTCTTTGGGTATCCCGTCATTCACCGAGCGGCCTCGAGGATACGAAAGGTGATGGATTAGATGGAACTGGCCCGGGGCTTTCTTAGGTACCACTCCCAATGGGGAAAAGACCATTCCCTTCAACGGAGGCACATCAAAGGGGCCAGCCACACGACCCTCCGTTACTTCCTTCCGTATCTTGTCTGCCACCACATCCTCCATGCCCACTACTGATTTCAAATTGTGAGGCACTCTACCTATTGGCACCTCCCCTACTGGAATCCTAAAACCCTCTTTGAACCCTCTCACAACATAGCTCACCTCATCCTTATCCGGGTGCAAAAGCAAGGCTACTGCCAGCCTATCGACTCTCACTGGCGTTGGTGGGCTTTCCTGTTCCTCCACCCCCGGGGTTCCCTTGTACCCCTCTTGAAGCGCCCGCAGCCACGGACTTCCCTTTTGCCCAAGGCTTGGGCCGGGGGCAGGAAGCCGCCGGGTGAAACCCTCCACAGGAGGGGCAGGTATGCCGAAACCTACACGTGGGACGCGTACATGCCCCTGACCGGGAAAATTCCCAGCATTGTCCCACGCTGCCCGGATTTCCCTGCCTGCCCCCCGCCCTACCTGGGTCATTCAGGGGGGCCACACTCCCTTTAGCCAAGAGGTGGCCACTATCAGTCTTAGGTGCCCCTTTGGAGTCACTCATGCACGTCAACCACAAGTCTTGCGCATGGATGTCCCATCGGAGCCCTGGCTTAAATGACGCCCGGTGTCTGAATGCCTCATCATACCGGAGCCACGCCCCTGATGGCCCGGTTTCGTATGCCCGTCGAATAATCTCGGCATATTTGAGAAGTACTGCCCCTTTCTCTGGGAACATTTCCAACTGTACGCCATGGTATATGGCATAGGCAGCCGTCCAGTTGGCCCAGTTTCTATCGGCTTTTGGGCGCTTGTACCGCTCCTTCTCCTTTTTTTCATCCTCCTCCCCAGGTTCAATTATCGGGTCGCTAAAGAGGAGGGCGAAAATATCCACGTATTCTCCCCTCCAAATCTTTTCCCTGGTGGCAGGTAATAAATGTTCCCCTATGGGGTCCGATAAATCTACGAAACTTCCCCCCGTGGGTGGGAGCTGGCGCGGCAACCCAGCTCCAGAGTACTGCGGAGCCCACTGCCTTGGGAGTGCCTGCTCGGGGGGGACCCCACCCTTGCATGGCTATAGCCGGCCACCCTTGTGTCGTGCATGTTCCTTGCACCTGCCCCCCATGTTGATAACCATCCCCATTGCCCTGCTCATGCTGTGACCTGGGCATGCCCCTTGGTTGATTAAGGGGGGCCCACTGCCCACCCTCGGGTACTATCTCGCCCCCATACCCACTGGGCTGCCCAACTGTCATGGCAGCCGTCCCTTGAGAGGTGGGGGCCCAAACCTGCAGGGCCTGTTGTGCCTGGGTTTGCCCGGTTACAGGGGGCGGCCCCCCATAACCCCAACTCTCTTGTGGTGCCCCTTGTGCAGTTGTAAACCGGGGGGCGGGGGATGAGACCTGAACCCAACCCCCGTTCCACCACAAATATTGCGGTTGTTTTCTTCCAGAGGGAGCGGGGTGGCCTAAATCTGTGTTCTGGGCACACGGCCCTCCTTCCACAATTGGACCCGGGCTGTTGGGGCCATAAATTCCTGGACCTGCTACTGAAGGGGGGATACTTCTCTGGACCATGGGTCCCCTCATCCCCCCCGTCTGCATACCTTCCACTGGTGCAGTGTAGTGTTGTGTCCCACGACTGTCTCGATCCCTCTCTGCAATCGCCCGCTCCAGGGCCTCAATCCGGGCTAGCAATCGAGGGTCCTCCCTGCTGCCCCGAGCTTCTTGCTGGTGCCTGGAAAAGTCTTGCACAGGGGGTGAAGGCCCCTCATCCTGCTCCAAATCCTCAACCTCTGTTTCTCCCCTGGTGCACCCTTCACCTTCCTCTTCCTCTAGATCGACCTGGGACCTCCTTCGGGGTACCCTTGGCACCCTGTCCCCCACTTGCCCTCCGAACTCTCCTTCCGCAAACTGGGCGGGAGGGCCAGCCTGGCGGACACTCCTCCGGAGCCCACTTCCTGCCATGTGGGGGATGATATCTGCCCCTGCACTCTGCTGAGCCCCACTGTGGGCCTCTGGGGACAGGGCTCTACTCAACGCCTCTACTACCAAACCAGGGACACCTGCCCCCGATGGTCCTGGCCTGCTATCCAGCGTACTTTGGCCCTGGCCTGCCTGACTAGGCCCCTCTCCTAGTGGGGACATTCCCCCACCAAACACAGCTGCCTCACAGGCCACTAATCGCTCCCAGGCTGACCCCACACTGCCAGGGGGCTCAGGATCTAACTGCGGAGGGGGGGGGCAGGCCTGCCCCCTCCTGGACCCTGTTACTCGTTTTACCCCCTTTCTTAGGGGCACCACTCGCGGAGGCTTTTGCCCCTTTTACATGCCCCTCTTTCTTCGCCCCTTTCTGGGCTACCTTTGTTTTCTGGGCCTTCAGGGCCCGAGCCTCCACCCCATCCCTGGGGCCACATTTGCGCCCCCGCGCCATGCCACTTGCCTCTCTCTCACTCCACTCTTATCCCCCCAGCTCCAATCACTTCTTCAGGACTCCTCTTACTCCAGGCCGAGCCGAGTCTCTTTCCTACCACCCCAGGACTGCGCGGCCTGCTTCTTCTTTCCCCGCTCCTCCTAGAGTGAGCGGGGAGAGCCTCCAACGCTGCTGACTTCCCCACGTGATTTCCAGGGGCCAATCAGCGGCTCTATTCTTTCGCGCGGTTTGCAAGGGGTTGCCAGGCAACCCCTGCAAACCAGCAACACAGTGCAGCTCAATCTGCTTGCAAGCGCTGCAAGCAGCAGCTGCATCCTCCAAACACAATCAGCCAGGAGGGAAGGGAGGTAGGAGATGGGGCGAGACAACCCCCCACCGCCTGGATTTGCGGCGGAGGGTATTGGCCTTTCATCGGGCCTGTAAGACCTGGCTGTTCATCCGGGCCTTTGAGGGAAGGGGGAAATGAGTGTGGGGGTGGGTTGTTTTTGTTTTTTGCCAGTGGTTTTACCTCTTTTTACTGTTTTTATTGTTTTAGTAACCCCTTCCTGTATTTTAAATTGTTTTAAAATGTTTTGTAAGCTGCCCTGAGCTGCCGTAAGGCTGGAGAGAGCGGGGTAGAAGTCTTTAAATAAATAAATAAAATTGATACAGTACAAGCTCACAACATACATCCCAGGGTTGAAACTTCATTACAACTGTATTTGTCATTAATGATCAGTAACTGTAGTGGAGAACGTTCCTTCTCTCTTCTAAAAAGGGTCAAAAAAGTCTTCTGATCCACCATGACTCAAGAGCATCTCACGGCTTTGTCTCTTTGAGCACTGAGAGTGAAATTGTCTGGTCTTTCAATTAAGATGACATCATTCATGACTTTGTCACAGCCAAAGCGAGGGGGAGGGGTGGGGGATTGTTTGAAGAAATGAGTGTAGTAAATGTAAATTATTTATATTTGACAAATTTATCTTTTATTTGGATAACTTTGTTAATTTTAGACTAATAATTTTGGTTTATGACTATGATTTTTTTGCAAGATGTAGTACATACTTAGGCCCTTCCCTCCTATTAGTTTTAGACCCCTTCAAAGCATCAAAACCCAGCAACTGTAGCAGTGCTACATTTCCCATTCTCTTTTCTTATAGTCAAAACAATTTTTGTAAAAAAATTAAAAGTTCCTTTACAACATGATATGTGCTAGAAACAGGGTGAAAACAGACATGAAGCGAACTCCAATTTAACGCCGTTTTAACATTGCTTATGCATGTTGCAGGACTGTAGTGGTGCCCTATGCAGCCCTGCAACATGCATAAGGAAGGTTAAACTGGTGTTAAAGTGGCACTGGCATCATGACTGTTTTCATCCATAGTCAGTTTTAGCCTGAATAGGTTTCCACAGGAGTAGCCATCATCACCTGCACAACAATACTGATCAATTTAGCCCAGCATTTATTTTCTTATTTACTTAAACCATCTCTGACTGGTATTTATTTAACCTATTTTTAAAAGTTTCCAATGATGGTGGTATAAATTTTACTTATTATGAACTTTGGCATATTTGAAAACTGACTGTTATCCCCTTGGTCTTCTTTTTTTCCTAGGCTATACAGGGATTTGTTTTACCAACTCCAATGTGTTAATTGTTCTTCCATATTCTTATCTTATATTATTTTTTAAATGGGTGAATAGGATCATCCGGTTTACCTCCTTCTGCAGAAGCCTTTATTTTGTATACTTCTATCATGTCCCTTCCCATCCATCTTCTCATTAAACAACCAGCCCCAATCTTTTAAGTCTCTCTCAGTGGCAGGAAATCTCTCCAGGCCTCTAGAAATCTTTGTCATCAGTCCCTGAGTCCCTCTTGTTCAAACTTTAACAAATATTTGCTGAGTGGAGATGAAATTTCTCTCATCCCCCCTCTCCCCGGCAAACTCCTAGAGTTAATATCTGACATGCTGAAATTGTGCTGTGAAATAAGGACACTTTCCCATGTTACCGGGGAGGCAGGGAAACTTCCACTAGGGATGGGACTATCAGTATCGGATTAATCTGAAAATGCCAATAATCGGCGATATTGGATTAATCCGATAATACCAGTATCGGCATATCGTTTTTTTAACGTTGCCAATTTTTTGGATCCTTAGCATTGCGGCCATTTAAAAAATGGACGCAATGTTAAAGTTCCTAAAAATTGGCAATGTTAAAAACCAATATGCCGATACCGATAAATCGGATATCAGATTAATCCAAGACCGATAAAACCGGTAACAGATAATTCGCCAATAGTCCCATCCCTAATCCACAATGGCAATCATAGCTCTATTCTCACGAGAATTAGAGCACGTGGTAATGTACGATTCCACTTTTATCCCATGAGAACACCTGTTGTAAAAGCTACATTGGGAGACATGGCCATGTGCGAGTATTCTTGCGGGATAAAAGCAGAATAGCACATTCTCTTGTGCACTACTTCCAATGAGAATAGAGCCACAATTGCCATCATGGAAGTTTCCCTGCCTCCCCGGTAACATGTGAAAGTGGCCTAATTCATAAGTACAAAAGAGTGGCAGCAAAACATCCATTTTCAAGTGTCAGCGCTTGCAAAGCAAGGGGTTGGCAGTTTAACAAAGCATCAGCCTAGCCAAAACAGCAGCTCCAACAAAGAGCCTACCCACATGAGAAGGAAATCTTAAATAAATAAATCCAAAACCAAAATGATAAGCTGTCAGTGGAAAATAAATTCAAAATTTTAGCTCCTGGGACCTACAGCTTCCTGGTCTAAACTGTGTGCTGCAGCTGCTGTCAGAGTCAGAATAATGAAGGAAGATAGGGCTCCTAAGATGAGGTGTGCCAAGCAGATGACAGAAGGGAGGGGTACTAATGGAGGGGGAATGTATTTCAGCTCAAATTAAAGCACAAGCAGCAGAGTCATGGTCCAGTGCTTAGCTCAGTAATGATAAAGCGTATGCAAATATTAATGGCACAGGTAATGAGATGTTTAATAAAGATGTAAATCCAAGTTTTTGAAATGAAATCCTCTCCTTACCTTCTCTTCTACTTCCAAGTGCTCCCTTAAAAAAATTTTTTTAAAAAAATTAGACGGTCTCTTTTTGTCTCAGCCAACCTATAATTTATTAAATGCAGTATTATCATGCAGAGAGAAGTAGGTCAACATTAAGAAACTGTTTAAACAAACTTCAGCATTTGTACTTCTAGCTGACTTTGGCTTAATTATGGGTGTGTCCTCAGTTGCATTTGCACACAAAAGGAATCCTTTTAATAGCATACAAATTACACAGAATATAGGATAAACACACCAATCAAAGCAGTTTTGTAACCTCGTTATTGCCGCTAGCTTATTAGCATGAGGGTTTGGCACCCTGGGATTCTGCACAAGGGGCTGAGATTCTTCCCTGCACCCTGGGATTCTTCCCTGCACAAGGGGCTGAGTCCAAAGGACTGCCAACTGCAGCAGGGGACAGTGCTAATTAGCAGTCATTTCCATATGTTGATTCATGTAGATTTATGCAAATTTTAAATAACTCCTTGCCCAACACTAAAGTTGGGCGGGAACAAAACAACCAACCAAACAAAAAGAACCCCAATGGCAAGTCCATGGGAAAACTGGCCAGATGGCAACCTTAATCGGGCACCACAGAAGCATATTCAAGGTACATCCCAAGTGTATTATCAGCTTATTATTTATTAAGTCTGAGCAAGTATATATTAAAAACTAATTGACTGAGCTGTACACCTAGGGTTACCACCTCTCTGTGAGGAAACTCAGAGGGGGAAGGACAAAGTTGGATGGATGGGGCAAAGGGTCTGTTGTGCTTGTAAGGTGGAAGGACAGCAGGGTGGTTTGAGGTGAGAGCAGAATGGTGGAGGGTCTAGGCGTCGCAGAGAAATAAACATAAGTTACTCTATAGTATATTAGGCAAGTATAAACCACCAGCATTTCTACTTACAATTAAATTTTGGACATAAAAATGTATTAAAATATTTTAATTTGTTTCCCAAGGTAGGGGTCCCCAATCGACACTGTGGCCAGGGCCCTAAATCCTTAAAATGGCCCTGGATCTCCATGCACCAACATTCCTGCATTTGCCGTGAGAGCACAGAGATGCACGATCTCCAAGCTCCATACCCATCCAGCTTAGGGTTTCCACCGCAGTCCGCGGGGGTGTGAGCCATGAAGCCACAGGATTCTGTACACATGGTTGATCCCTGTCATCCAAGCACACAATGGGTTAAAGGACACTGACACCTCAGTCTAGAAAGGTGCTGATACAGGCCAAGATACAGAACGGTATTACAGTGGGTGATCAGCTTTAAGAACAGGAGCCACCATTAAAGTCAATCACCTGCCTAAAAGTCCATCATATGCTTAAGTTTTTTGTTTGATAAGGGCAGTTTTCAACACCTAACAATATCAATCCCTCTCATTCGGCAAGCACTTCTAATGATGATTTTTTCAGAACTTCTTTCCAAAGGCAAGAATAGTTATTCTGGAATAATTCCCTTCCCATGCTTCTCTTTCCACCAGCACAAGAAACAGGATTAAACAGTTCCCCTAATCTCCTTGCAGGGAACTGCCAGTAGGTGGATCTGGAACAATAAGGAGTAGGACTGTGCATTCGAGTTTCAAAGAATACAAATAAACCAGAAAAGGTTCTTTTCGGCTTCTACATTCAAAACACAAATACTAGCTCTGTGTAGTGGGGTTTTGAGTGAACTCAGCATTTCCTGAAAAATGTAATATTCATGGCCTTGTACTGGACCCCCAGAATTGCAATGCATATCCAGCTTGGAGATGAGCTGCTCTTTGTCAGATGCCTGCTTGAGGAGCCTGTAGCGAGCCCTTCCTACCTGCAGGTGCTGTCTCAAAACTGGAGTCTCCAGCACTGCAGCAAGGAGGGAATGAGGCTGCCAGAGAAAAATGGTGAGTCCCTGGCAGCCTCATTCCCGCCCTCCCCTTGACAGTGACACCTCCCACAAGCTAGTGACTCCCCTGAGTGACTCACTTTCCACAAACCAACGACTCCATCAGAGCCAAGTCAGAACCATATCTCGTCCACCCTCCCCAAAACAGAGACCTGCTCCCTTACCTAGGATCATTTGTCCCATTCTCCCCAAGCCAGTGGCCCCAAGCCAGTGACACCCCCTAAGCCATCCCTAAACCCCATTTCCCCATCCCCAAGCCAGAAACTCCCCACACAAACCAGCCCCAACTTCCATTCCCCTCTCTACATGCCTCACTCTTCCTCAAACCAGCGACCCTGAGCCAGAGCCATGCCCCATTCCACCCTCCCTAATATAGCCACCTCCCCACCAAGCCATCCATATTCTCCACTCTCCCCCAAACCAGTGTTCCTACTTTTTACACTGGTAGCAGACTTAGCAACAGTTTTGACTGCATTTGTCTTTCTTTATCGGCCTGTCAAATTGGCAGGGGCTCACTGCATTTCTGTGCCAAAATAAGCCATACACAGGGACTTGTGTTCACTGTTTTCCCCATTGGCAACAAGCCTAATAAGGAACCAATGAGGCAGAGATGCTGAGACAGAAAAAGTGCCGATGTTTTCTGGGATTAGAGAGGACTCAGGAGGTGGAGGTTACTACTTACCTCCCAAACAGAAAACAACCTTCCTGGAAGTCAGAACCTTCCTCTACACTTTAACCCCAGTCTTTGTTTAAAGGTGCATACCTCCTCTTTATCCTCACTTTAATATCCCTGCTCATGGGAACACAGAGGAGGTTAGAGTGAGTTAGGAAGTACTTATCTCTCAGGATATGTTGCACTGAAACCAATGTTACACTATCTCTTTGCTTTCTTATTTGAATATTTCCTTGGAAGCAAACTTAACACACGCTTTCCTCTTTTTCATCTTGCAATTTCTTTCTCCTTGATAATTTTTTTATCCCCCCCTCCCCTTTTCTTTAAATGTTGCCCTGTTAGGATTTAAACAAAATATATACTCTTCTCAGCCTACTCATTGTGAATCACCTGCTGCATTTTACTATGGCATCAAGTTGCCAAGCAACCCATTTTAGCTCTGAGAGAGTAATGATCATTTACTAGCGGATACACATTTCCCGGGCAGGGAATTCATGTACCCATATCTGCAGCTTCAGTGTTTTTCTCCAAAGAATAACATTTCCAGTCTCCCTTACTGAATTCATTATGTGACGTTAATATTTGGCAAGCAAATACATTTCTAGTATATTCAGCAAGCAAATACATTTCTAGTAGCTCTTTAATTGTATCTCTGTAAAACATCAGACTGTTCACAAGGATATGGTTACTATGCAAATGCAGGATATGCCCACAACTAAAGAGAATTTTGACTTTTTAAATTTAAAGTTAAAGGGAAAGACAAACTAATACAATACACACAAGTTTGATCTTGACTGACTAATCATGCTAGTACCGTGTAGGCATTTTCCAGAGATGTAAGCCATCATGCATTTGATTGTCCTGGATTTAAGATAAGGCATTTCAAAGCAATTCAGACTGAACCGTTGTCACAAATTATACCTCTGGCAAGCAAATGAGATGGCACCAGAGAACCCAAAAGACTAGTTAAGATGCAAGGGGGAGGGAGGGAATGTAAAAAATATTCAGAACTAAGTATCTGCCTTTAAATGGCCTCAGATTTTAGAATCTTTTTCAAATGTGCTTTTGAAAAGGAACTTAATACACAATGATCCACAATAAATAAAAGAGAGAGTGAGAAACAGAATTCAGTCAGAATTCAGCCAGCATTCCATCTTCTAACATATTATGAGGCAGGCACCAGAGAACCAAAAGGACTAGTTAAGAAGCAAGGAGAAAGAAATGTTAAAAATATGCCGAACTAAGTATCTGCCTCTAAATGGCCTCAGATTTTGGAATCATTTTCAAATGTACCTTTTAAAAAGAAATTGAATACACAATACTCCACAATAAATAAGAGAAAGAGTGAGGAATAGTCCAAATTCAGCTAGCATTTCATCTTATAACCTACATTATGAGGCAGGCTAAACTGCTGCTCCACAAAGAGAATGAAATGGGAGGAAAGAAATTGCATAGCATTCACATTTTTTTTCAAAAATGCTTAGAGGCATATTATTCTTCAGCTCAGTGAAAGGCTGTTTTGCATCAATCAAGTTCCCACTGCCTCACTTCGGGTCAAATGAGGAAGGCCCATGTCCTTGATCTCATTTCTTTTAGTTACCCTGCATAATTGCCATGTCTTTTTCTAGACTGTAAACTTGTTAGATCAACTAAGTGATGTTCTGTGCTTGAGCTGTACAGAACTCATAGCTTAAAAGCAAAGGTATCTTTGGGCAACTTCAGACGGGACACTCTCCACCCACTACTCGCTCCCTCCCCCATTATACATGATGCAGGGTAACTTTCAGTGTTGCCCTATGGGTGCCCTGTAACATGTACAGTGGGTGGGAAGTGGGTGGGTGGTGTCTTGCCTAAAAAGAGTCACAGAACTGTCAGCCAGTTTTATATACACCTAATTCTGGTCACTTTTGTGACCTAATTCTGTCACTTGCTGGCAGTCCTGGGAATTGACTATGGGTGAAAACAGACATGATGCTGACCACCCTTGGTGGTCATTTATGCATGTTTCAGGGCTGCATAGGGCACCAATACAGCCCTGCAACATGCATAAATCACCACCAAGGGTGGTTAAAGGGTGGTTATGTCTGTTTTCACCCTATGATACAGCAGCTTATTGCTATCCAAAATTGCCAATGCACAACATCCTGTGACCCTGACCCAACACATATCTCTAGCCTTCAGAAATATCCTCAGCATAGCCCTGGTGGCATCGTTTGTCAGAGGATCCTTGGAAGAACAACTTTTGGACATCTTAAAGTCCGTCACCAGGAGATTTCTCTCCTGTACAGAAGACATTTAGAGCCACTTTACACAGCTTCAACCTAATTATGTGCTGCAAGCAGGGACAGATCAGCGGTTGGAGGTCTCATACAGTCTGCAGCCTAACCCTAAAAGTGACCATCAGATAGCCTTACTCCCACTGAGCACTACTTCAGTGACAATTGCTAGGTGACCAGGTCATTGGGGTTCTTGATCGGTGTGAAGTCTTGTAGGATCGGGGCTGGAATGAGGCCTGAGCTCCATGTCCAAATCGGCAGGTCTAGTCAGAGGTCACTAGTAACAAAGCTGGACCAGACCTAGGAAATCTTGAAGCCGCAGATCAATACTAAGGTGTGAGGCACAATCAAAGATCAAGAAACACTAATGTCAAGGGTCAGAGCCAGGAAAGCAATCCTCACAAGGCAAGGACATGGTGCACAGGCTGCACATGGATTGAAGCAAGGACTCAGAGAAGGCAGGAGGAGAAACAACATGGTGAGTGGAAGCAGGCTGCATTAAGAGCAAGGTGAGGATGGGATACAGACTGGGTTAGGACTGGAGCAAAACCACTACATTGCTACTAGTCAGAGTGTTGATCAGCTCCGGGAGAGGCGGCCTGGAGGCAGCCTGAAGTAGCCAACTGGAAACTCTAGCAGCCAATTAGGATTCTGGTCACCCCAGGCCCCTCCAGAAGTCCAGTTGGGATTGCTTGAAAGTGGCTAATTAGTAATTCAAAAGCACCAGCAGAAAGAACTTCAGCCTGGCTGGTTCTGAAACCCTGACAAGAATATTCACAGAGTAACGAACTTTAAACTATACTCAAAAGCTGCAAAATGATCCTAAGTAATTGTCTAATTCCTCATTGGAATCTCTTAGAGGGTGTTAACAAACGAAACGTTGTCGGCGCACCCCCCAAAGAGATGCAGAGACATAATATTGGTTTAAACAGCATGGCCGCACTCTTTATTCAATCGGTAATCAACCGTAAGGCCGGTGGGGCTTTGCATAGCAAACATGGGTCCAGCATGCTAGCGAACCATCCTTATTAACTATAACTGAGTACTGCTCGGAAGCGCCTTCCATTAGCAGTACTTTAAACATGAACAAACCATCCCCTCCTTTGACAGCCTCGGGGCCATGGCCAAAGGGGGGCGTGCCCACTGTGGGCATGAGTAAGTCAGTAAGTGCTGCGCAGGATCCGGAGGCTGTGCACGCCCCTACTCATCCTGCTCAGCACCCCCTCCCAGGGTTACGACCCATGTGCATGCTGTGCCCTGCATTACACACGGTATCACGACCCCATCTCTTAATGAGATGACTCATTTAACTATCCTTAACCTATTTATCCTAACCTAGCGTGCTGGACCCCCGCAGAGTGTGACATTAAATACTTTCTCAAAATAATACCATTGCCAATTATATTGCCATATTGAAATGAACTTACCAATGTATTTGTCTTTTAAACTATTTGATGATGCCAATTGTAATTGCCAAATAAATGCCAATCTTCAAAATGCAACCTATTTATACCTATGCTTACACTGTCAAGGAGGCGAAAGATGACCCTTATTAAAAAGGCTGCTCACCAAAATTCCTCCTTGGCCCCTCTAAAGGCAACCGTTCAGAAACCACAGTGCTCGCGGGTGGGTGGGTGTGGCTGCTTCTGTTGCCTGCCAGACCGCAATGCCGCTCTCACGCGGCTCAGGGGATCCTCCCTTCTAAAGGGGAGGAGGCCCACACCCCGTGCTGTGCTCTGCGCTTGTGCCTCAGGCACATTGCCAAAGCAACACCAATCAGAGAGAGCCCTTCTAACAGGGCTCTCTCAAACGACCATGCTGCCAGGGAGAAAAACCACGCTCTTAAGAACAGAAAGGGGGGGGGCTCGACAAAATGCCCGTCGCTGCCATTTTGTTGGCGACGGGGGCTTAGCACACATTACCGCAAGCCAGGTGGGTCTCCACCTGTCTGTATATTAGGTGTTCGACACCACTGGGACATGGGGCTACCACCCACCATACCCACAGCCCCTACTCACAGCGTGGTCTCAGAGAATGTGGAGTCCTCTGTACAGATGAATGCTGGCTATTTGGGCTAATGTGCACCCATGTATCTGCATCCCATTAATTAGGTTGCATGCAACGCCTCTGCATCTACAGGCCCACCAGCACCATAGAGTGACGGGCAGAAATCCTAGAGGGTTGGAGAAGTGACCACTTCCTGCTCCTCTCTTCTCTCTCACTGGTGCTACCAATGGGGGGTGCAAACGCATGAAAAACACATCAGGGACTGCCCATTTATTAGGCTGGACACATGCAAAACATGTGAATAGGTGCTGAGTGGGGGCTGCACAGACAGAACCCAAACTCCAGTGGACTAATGTCTCATTTCTTTTCATCCAGTTACCACAATGCTAGTAATATATGCTCTGTATCAAAGATGATAACTCTATCTACATTATTTTGAGGGTGTATTTATCAAATTTTAATACCACC
This sequence comes from Sphenodon punctatus, assembly GCA_003113815.1. Classification (NCBI taxonomy): domain Eukaryota; kingdom Metazoa; phylum Chordata; class Lepidosauria; order Sphenodontia; family Sphenodontidae; genus Sphenodon; species Sphenodon punctatus. The sequence goes on along the minus strand of QEPC01001860.1, from coordinate 277,636 downwards.
AATATGAAAAACCTTCCTTCTTTCATAGGCATGTAGTGATATTAAAAGGGTACCTAAAAAGTGTATCTTCAGTGAGTAGAGGATTTGTGATCTGATGTGCAAACTTCAGAGACACTGACACATGCAGCTCTCAAGACCTTTTTAAGTGGTGTAAGTTAGTATTCCTCTGTGATGTCCTCTGTTCAAGATCTAAACAAATATTTATTGCTTAATTTGCATTTATATGCTGCCCTTTCCCGAAGGCTCAAGGCAGCTCACAAATAATAAAAACATTAAAATCAATACAAAAAAACCTTTTAAAAAACCACCCAACACTTCCACAAACCCCCTATAAACCTCAGTACCACCTCCCCATTTCCCATATCCAACTCCCCACAGACATACCCCAAAACCATCCTTAATCTCCTATCCCTGCCCTCAAATACCTTTTCAAACATAAAAGTTTTGCACCACCTCTGGAAGATGCCTAGGCCCAGACTCAAACAAACCTGCTGGGGAAGGAAGTTCCATAGCTACTAGACAGAAATCGAGAACGCCTTCCTGTGGTCTCTTGTTATACGCACAAGGATAACGGGATGGTTCCCGCAGGGAGGCACTCCCAGCTGATCGCAGGGTCCGCAATGGGACATGGAAGGACAGGCAGTCTTTCAGATATGTGGGGCCCACACCATTTAGGGTTTAAAGGTCAAAAACAGTACCGGCAGAGCTGTTCCAGGTGGTGAGGGGCCTGCCTCCACCTGGAAGTGGAGTCATCTAATGCCTGCTGTGACATTTTTATTGACTACTTTGCAGACAAGATTGCTTGTATTCACCATGACTTGGGTGCTGCCATTTTACCTGCAGATTCAGAGTCTGAGGTTATGGAAGCTCAGTCTTGTCTTGTTTATTTGGATCAGTTTCAATCGGTATCACCCACCGATGTGGGGGAGGTGCTTGGGGTGGTGAGGGAAACTAGTTGTGAACTAGATCCTTGCCCGGCCTGGCTGGTGAAAGCCAGGCAAGAGACACTGGTCCGTTGCTGTCAGTGCCTCGCTTTTGGGGGGTGGGGGTAGGGTGTTGGACGTTCTTAAAACTGATTGTCCAACTCCTGCTTAAAAGGCCATTTTTGGATGCTGACTCCCCAGTCAGCTATCGACCTGTCTCTAACCTTCCCTTTTTAGGGCAGGTTATTTAACAGGTGGTTGACCAACAGTTCCATGCTCATCTTCATGGATTCCTGGACCCGTTTCAGTCAGGCTTCTTTCCTGGGTATGGTACAGAGACTGAGCTTGTGGCCTTGATTGATGACCTGCGCCTGAAGTTTGACAAGGGGAATTCCAGCCTGTTGATCCTGTTAGATCTTTCAGCAGCCTTTGATATTATTGATTATGAGGTGTTGGTGACACGTCAGTGGAACCTGGTGGGGGTGTGTGGGACTGCTCTTGAGTGGTTTCACTCTTTCCTGTTGGGGAGATCCCAGAGAGTGATGATGGGTGATTGCTTTGTCATCTCAGGACCTCCCTAGTAGAGTCCCGTAGGGTTCTATTCTGTCTTCCCTCTTGTTCAATGTGTATATGAGGCCAGTAGGTGAGGTCATTTGGGGTTTGGAGTCAAGTGCCATCAGTATGCTGATGACACCCAGCTCTACCTCTCTTTTTCATCTGACCCAGGCCCTGCAGTCTTGGTGCTCACCATTGCCTTGCTGCTGTTGGGGACTGGATGAGGGTGAGATGATTGAGGCTATATCCAGACAAGACCAAGGTGATGATGGTTGGCCGGTCTTGTGGGCTAGAAGTGATTGGGACTCCTCTTATTGATTGCGTCCAGCCCCCTCTAGTTACTCAGGTTCACAGCCTTGGGGTGCTTCTGGACCCTCTGCTGCCCCTGGATCACGAGGTTGCAGCAGTGGCCAGGAGCACTTTTCACCAACTTTATCTGGCGAGGAGGAGGCTGCATCCCTATCTTTCTGATTCTGATTTGACCACCGTCATCCAAAAGCTGCTAGTGCAGAATACACCAGCCCAGCTCCTTCTGGGGGTGGGTCGCTATGACCACATTACATCTCTGCTTTATAGTCTGCACTGGCTTCCTATACCTTTCCGGGCACAGTTCAAGGTGCTGGTTTTGACCTTTAAAGTCCTAAATGGCCTGGGCCACACATATCTAAGAGAAATCTTTCCTTACATGCTCCATTGCGGGTGCCACCTGATAATCTTGTTCACATGACAAGTGCCTGCAGAGAAGCATTCTCAGTTGCTGCCCCTATGTTATGGAACTCCCCTTGGAGGTACATCAGAATCCCAGCCTGAGTGTTTTCCAGAGACAGTGCAAATTCTTTTTTTGAAAGAATTTGGCAGGTGGGGTTAAGGGATGAGGTGGGAGGGCTTAGGGGTGAGGGTGGGTTTTAATGAGTGTTTGTCTTTTAGGGAGTTTTATTGTATTTTCTGTATGTTTTTATTATGTACGCTCAGGCCTTAGGGGAAGGGTGGGGTAGAAATTCCAATCAACGACTAAAGAAATTTGCTACCACCTCTGGTGGTCGAGTGAACAGGAGGCTGCTACTCATTGGCTCTTTTCCTGTATTTATTTCATGTTCATGCCGTACCTCCCTTGTCTGAGTAAGTCATTACTAGGGTTGCACCGAACAGGTGGTCCGAGCACTCTCAAAGATTTCCGAGGTTCTGAGTATCGGGAATGAGTCTTCAGTCGTAACTTGGAAAATTTTCCAAGGGCTTCTAAATCAAACGATACTCAGTGCCTGAGCAAAACAAATAAAAAATCAGGGTGGTTATTAGCATGCCCCATAATTACATGCAAGCTCATAGGTGGGTGGGTGGGTTGCACTGGGGTGCCCCACCAAAACATACCATTATCATTCAAGTTTCAACAAGTTTAGGCCCATGGCCCCATGCATACCATCAGCCAACAGGCATAGCCACAAAAACCAGACATGCACCCCCCAAAATATGCATCCCTTGTTCTATGCCCCCCTATACAAGGCAAGCCCCCTCCACACATACCATAAATTAACCAGAAAGTATTACCCCTGTGACCCAGCTGGGCACATCTTGGCAAAGTTGAACCCACAGCAAAAGTACAGTGCAAAAAATCCCAAAAAAACCACAGCAAAAAGTGAGACAATCACAAGACAAATCCAAAAAGTGAATCTGTAAAAGCCACATTGCAAAAGCCAAAGCCAAAGTACCCACAGCATGACCCTCTAGAGTATCAAGCAGCACCCACTTTAAAATAGATATATATATCTATTTTAAAGTATGGTGTCTAGTAACCCCCAGCATTGCCCACACGGGCAGCCCAAGTCAGACACCCATCCACCTCAGCTGAAATACTTACAGATACAGCAGTGTAGCATACAGCCAAATTCACCAAAGAAAATGAAAATGCCCAAACAACCACTTCTATTTTACTCATGCCAGCCAATCAAAAACTGTGCTTGTCTATCACTCACCTGTCCCCTCCCATCCCCACCCCCTACCAAATATGGCACTAAGTTTTGTTTCCCAGCTCAGAGAAATTTGGTTTCAATGGAGGTGATTTTAGAAAGTTGTTAGTGTAGGGTCAGGTCTGGGACTGGGTCACTCTGGTCACGTGAGCATCCATCACTCGATCAACGGTTCCATACTTTCCGAGTACCAACCTTGGTTCTCAGAACCTCAGAACTCGGAACCTAGTACCGTGATCCTTGGTGAATTCAGAAAAAAATCAAGTACTGAGTTTCAGCCCTAGCCATTACCAAGACCTTGGAAGAGAAGATACCTTTGCAGAGAGAGAGGGGCCCCCAAAGGGAGGTCAGTCCCACTAGCTTCAAGAGTAGCACTCCTGAGGTTCCTGCAGGGCCCTCTCCCCACCCAACGACTCTTGGTTCCTGGGGTGGCTATTTCCTGAGGAGCCATGTTTCCCCACAGAAGGTGAGGCAGGGTGAATAAGGGACCCTGTTTGATGTTACAGGCTTGCCATTAATACTAATTTATTAATTTTGAGCACTGTGCATGTTACACAATGATCTGTACTGTAGGGAAATTATCAAAGTCAGAGAGATCAAAGAAAGTCTTTAATTTAAATGAGCATTAGGAGGGCAGTATTTTCCTTAATTTGAACTTCTAGATTTCCATTTCAGTCTAAATGACCCCATGAGGTGACTACATGACAGATGTCTTTTGTTGTTGTTGCTCAGTTGATACTCCTATGGTGAATGTCTTTGGTGCCCTGGCAATGATCTTTAATAAATAATCTTCAAAAGGATAAGAGTGGAAGGAACATTCTTCCTATAGGGAATTGACTTCATGCTTCTTTGACGCTGAAGCTTTCTCTGAATCATGTCACCTGTTTTCACCAAAATCTGTACGCATCAAAGTCACTGACCTTTTGACAAGATGGCTTAATGAAATGTAACAACCATCACTGGGTCTTTTCCTATCCCCACTGAGGTCAATGGGAATTTTGCTCATGAGACTTTAATGGTTGCAGGATTGAATTTACATTAATGACAAATGTGTTATACTCAAGTTCTTGTTTCTTTCTGATGTTTCTTCTAAGGTTGAAAGTTATTTACTTAAATGCAGGATTAATACAATTTATTTAATATTTTAGGCTACTGTTTATTAGGGGTGGGAATATTGGTTCTCCCGAGATCTGATATTGCCGGTATTTGGGTGTATTGGCTTAATCTGTGTGTTGGTGTCGGTTTGACTGTTGGTTTGGCTGGTTGGTGAGTGTTGGTGGGTGAGTGTTGGCGAGTGCTTGTTTAATTTTTTTTTTTTTAAATGAAGAAGGTGGCTATAAATGCTGGGCCTGGGGGAAGGCCAAGGTGGTGGAGCCAGTGGTGGAGGAAAAGGTTCCTGCCACTGCTGCTGGACCTTCAGTGGTGGAGGAGGAACAAGAGCCGGCGGGCACAGGAGGTGCTGCCACTCCTGCCAGGTTTGTAAACTTTTTTTTTTTACTTTGAGGACAAGAAGAATACTATCCTTTAGAGCGAGCTCACTAGCGTGTGGGTGGGTGGTGGGCATCAGTCAGGCACAAACAGTGGGCATCAGCGGGTGTCAGCGCATGTCTGCCACAGAGAGAGAGGGTACTGTAGTGTGGAGGGCTCTTCCAGCAGTCAGGCATGAGCACGAGCACCCCCACCCAAACATGTGCTAGGCTAGCAAGGGTCTCCACTTGCCATCCCTACACCCCCCCCAAATAAGAGCAGGATTTGCACGTGCCAGCCAGGGTCTTTCCAGTTGCCACCCATAGCGCCCCAAGGAGGGCAGGATTTGCATGTGCCAGCCAGGGTCACGGTCTCCCGTTGCCATCCCTAGCACCCAAAAGAGGGAGGACTAGAGGCATCATCATAAATGCATGATGATATTACTTAGGTGTTGTTTATGTGTTCTTGTTTCAGAGAGGGTGAGGATTCAGAATCCTCCAATGCCGGTGCCAGGGGCAAGTGAAGGACACCAAGGCAGAGGTCGCCAGTGCCACCCCCAGACACTGGGTGGACAAGGTCCAATGTCTGGCGGTGGTACGTGAGGCATGAGGATGGATCTGCAGAATGCAAGGTAAGGAACTGGGGCTGGAACAACAGGGAATGGATTGCCCAATGCCCTATGACCTGTTAGGAACAGAAGTCCCCTGCAGAGAGAGATTGGCCACCCACCCTCTTGTGGAGACAGAATGCAGGCAGGGCTTGACAGACCATTGGTCTGACACAATATGGCACTTCTTATGTTCCTATATTTTTATGTTCTTTAGGTCTGCCATAAAAAATTCCAGAGGCAGCATGAGGGAACCACATCATGACTGATAGTCCACAGTGAGACGCTCCATGGGCTGATTGTGAGGCAGCAGCTGCAGGACTTTGGCGTTGTGGCCATGGAGCTGCAGCATCATCGTCGCCAGAAGAAGGGGGGGAAGGCACAAAGGAAGGAACGCCATGTAAACCCTTCCCCCTCCTCCAGCTCTGATATGGAGTCCTCCAGGCCCCTGGAGTCTGCAGCGGCAAGGGTCTTTCAGGCCAAGGTGGAAAGGCCCACCCTGGACTTCGTGGACCACCTATGGCTGCATGCAGCCACCATGGAGAACCGCCTGGTGGAACAGTTCTAGGCATTCGAGGTGGAGAGAAAGAAGGTCGAGGCGTATGGCAAGTACATCTCCACTGAGATGGAATGCCTGGAACTGTACCACCAGTCAGTCTCCAGGTGGCATGCAGCCATGGTAGGGGCCGTGGACTTCGCCTTGGCCCATGGCTACAAAATGCTGAAGCACAAGGTGCCCGCCCCTCAGTCCTGTCCTGCACCCCTTTTGCCTTTCCCCCAAGTTCCGGGGGACAGGCCCAAAGACTAGATAGACCCCCTAAGTTAAAAGTTTCCTTTCTTTTTATATATGTTTGGTTTGGGTTTCATACGGTTGTTGTTCTTGTTCTTTAAACATTGTTCATAAAGGTTATATTTGTTGTTACAAGCTTTGTTTTAACTGCCAATCTTTTATCCCTCTGTGCTGAAGGTCTGGGAGGTGGCAGAATCTCATACAGCTAGTCGATCCCTACCAGCAGCACCTGGCACCTCCACATGTAGCATAGGTAAGGTATTACCCAAAGATGTGCCAGCATCAGGGTCTCAACTTGCAGACAGCCCCCAAGGAGGGGCAGGGCTTGTGTCTGTATGTGCCAGAGAGAAAGAGAGACAGGCTTCTTGGCAGCGGGCATCAGGCGGCGGGTTTCCAGGGTACAGAACCCTTGGCACAGACAGCATATAGGCCTGGGGGCCATTGGCAGCAGCAGACAGTGGGTTTCCAGGGTACGGAATCCTTGACACAGACAGCATATAGGCCTGGGTGCCATTGGCNAGCAGCAGCAGACATTGGTTGCCAGGGCAGGCAGGCAGGCAGGCGGCATGGCATGAGCAGCAGGCAGGCGGGCTTAGGCAGACTTTGAGCTAGGCAACCTGGGTGGGAAGACAGGCACCTTGGCATGGGAGGCAGGAAGGCGGACTGAGGCATGCTTTGAGCTTGCTGGGCGGGAAGACAAACAGCGTGGCCACTTTCGACAAACCCTTAGCCACTTTCGACACGGCCGGTCACATATTGGACTAGCCAGCCCAGTAGGCCAAGGGATCGCTTCTGGGATCAATGCACGGCTCTTCCTCAAGGTAGGTCTTCACAGCTGCTGAGGCACCATCGTATTCCCTCTCGTAGCTCTGCCGGGGAACCACCTCTACCACTTCCCTCAGCCACGTTGCTTGCCCTATTGTTGTGGCCTGCATGTAGGCCTGCACCTAGGCTGAGCTGCTTCTGCTGCTGTTGGCAACAGGGGTGATGCTGCTGCTGGCTCTGCTTGCTGCTACCGCTAGGGCTGGGGGCAGGGATAGACCCGCCTGGTTGAGAGGGGTCCACTCCCACCATCCTCAGGGGTGTCCACTCTGCCTGCCAGACCCTCTCCACCAGCGCATCCTTCCGGAGGGCATAGAGCGCTGTCTGGTGTGCCATTCTTCCCTTGACCCTGGGGTCCAGCATTGTTGTCAGGACATATTGCTCCCGCTGCAGAAGCATGTCAAAACGCGCCTCTAGCCCTGACTTCAACTTCTGCACCAGGTCAAGCACCTCATAGGCCAGCTTCCTGCCTGCAGGGCCACAATCCCGCCCCTCGAGAATCTCGTCCAGCCTCTTCTGGAGACTCCAGACCAGAGGGGTCACTGGCTAAGGGTGGTGGTGGAGCTGCTCACGGTCTCCGTCACGGCCAGGAACAGTCTCAGGATGAAGACCATTTGAGTCAGGAGCTCCCATTCCACCCCATTAAACCCTTCCAGTGCCCCACAGTCCGCCTCCAGTTGAACCAGATGAAAGGCGGTTTCCTGCTCAAGAAGCCGCTCAAGCATCAGGAAGGTTGAATTCCACCGTGTGGCCACTAGGGATGGGCAAACATAATGGAGTTTGGAAATTCGGTTCAGTTAGGTTTGAAATTTGAGTTCGGTTCAGATGTTTGGTCAAATTCTAAACTTCCGAACCAAGTTCGGCCATTCAAAACCAGGTTTTTTGGTGTGTGTTGCCAGTCTAGGGATGGGCGAACAGAACAGAGTTCAGAAATTTGGTTCAGTTCGGTTTGAAATTCGAGTTCGGTTCAGAAGTTCGGTTTGGTCAACCGAACAGACCAAGTTCGGTCCAAACTCCAAACTTCCGAACTGCGTTCGCCCATCCCTAGTGGCCACCATCCTGGACCAGCTGGTGCCCTGGGGAACCTTGCTCAGCCTGCTTCTCCTGAAGGAGCTCGCTGCCCTTCAAGCTCCGGTTGAAGAACCCCGCCAGCTTCCTCCCCTGCTCGATCAGGGAGCTAAGGGTGCCTTCCCCAACCCCCTTATCCCCCAAGACCAAAGCGTCTCTGACCACCAGGTGAAGGGTGTGTGTGGCGCAAGGGATGCTGGTGAAGTCTCCATCATGGACTGCCTTTAGTACATTTGCGGCATTGTCTGTCACCACACACCCCTTGGTGAAGGCCGCGCCTGGCGTAACCCACTCCCTCATCATGGCGGCCAGGGCTAACTATGTTCCTGGAGGTGTGGGAGCTGTCCATGACTTGTGCCTGAAGCAGGGCCCACCTATACCCTGCTTCGGGACCCCTCCTGCCACTTCCAAAAGCTGCCTCCGGGTCCTGCCACAAGTGCGCGGCTACCACCAGGTACGCGTGCTGGGCGTTCCTGCTGGACCACAGGTTCGTGGTAAAATGGACCATGGTTCCCCCAGCCCCTGCCAGCTGCTCCCTCACCCGCTCCTTCAAAGTCCTGTAAAGGTCTGGCACCTCAGTCTGACTGAGGGTGGTGCGGAATGGCAACTTAAACTGGGGGGGCCAGGAACCCAATCAGCCTTGTCCTCTACAATTGAGAAGGGCTGCCCATCCAGCATGTATCACAGAAACCTGGCTGGATGATCTGGCCAGTCCAACTTTGGCGGATCTTGTTCCAGCTGGGTATGCTGTGCAGCATCAGCCCCGCACGGGCGGCCGGGGAGGTGGTGTAGCTATTGTTTTTAGGAAAGACTGGCCTGTTAGGAGGTATCCAGTGCGGGAGATTATGGGTGTAGAGGTCCTGCACGTGGTGTTCGATTTGGCTGGGGGCAAGCTAGGGGTGCTGCTGGTGTACCGGGCCCCTTCCTGCCCGGCGGCATCCCTTGCCGCTCTAGC
>QEPC01001860.1:235099-264058 GCA_003113815.1 Sphenodon punctatus | reverse complement strand
TTGAGACATCCAGGTAGAGATGTCAGAGAGACAGTTGATGAGACGAGCTTGAACAGAGGGAGAGAGAGAGGGAGTAGAGAGATAGAGTTGAGTGTCATCAGCATAGAGTATATCTATCTCTACATATCTATATCTATATCTAAGTATATCTATCTCTACACTAAATCTAACTGCTATTAACTATTCTAAAACCTATTGAACTAAATGGAATATCCTAATAACTAAAAAGGCCTTGTCCTACAAACACACTGTATCCCTATCTATCTCTATAACTAAGCTAACTACTATCTATCTATCTATACAATATTACACAGGGGGAAACACAAAGAACACAGTGAGGGGTACAAAACTGAAATTAAAATCAACTAATAATAATCTTACTCTAAATAAATCCCAAACTTAAAACAGGGGAAGGGAATCAGGGATGGAATAAGCGGGAGAGGGAAAGGATTCAGTGGAGGGGGGAGGGAGGAAGGAAGATTGAACACAGGGAGGGGTAAAAACAAAAAAATAACACCTAAATCTAATTATATAATATAATCTAAATAAATGCTAATATGGAGGTAAATGGGTTGGATGGGTGAAATAGGAGGAGTATGGAAATGGATTGGGGAGCTGGGAACTGCTGGGAGAGGGAGCCTTCTGAAAACGCCTGCTGTCAGGAACAGTGACTAGCTCAGAAGGTGTTGGGAAGGGGGGAGGGTAATGAGTTTTGTTACTTGCTGCGCCCACCTCACCGCAAGCCCCATTGGCTCCATGCAGCCTAGCCCATGGGCGATCGCAGACTGCGAAGCCAGTGGTCTGAGGAGAAAATGGATGGTGAGTGGGCAGGCTGACTGCTACTCCAAGCCTCTCCACCCCTGGTGCCTGGTAGTCTGCTCCTCAGCTGACACCTCCCATGCCCCCTGTGCCTGCCTGTGTCAGGCAGTGCTCACCAACTGGCAGTGGTCACGTTTCTCCCACCCGAACCCAATCTGAACTGACAGAACTGTTCGATCGTTTCGGAGTTCGGAATCAGGTTCGGTTCAGGTTAGGTCGTCTGAACAGACCAAGTTCGGGCCGAACTCCGAACTTCCGAACCACGTTCGCACATCCCTAGTTTGTTTGGTTAATGGCAGGCACTGTGTACTGACTAACTGGGAAATGTTGGTTTAACACCAAGCCGAGCCTAATCTATTTACTTTTCTGATGACTGTGGAGCCCTGAGACACAGGCAACAAAGGATTAACCCTTTAGGAGTTGACCCACTTTATGCCCAATGTAGGGAGAAGAGGGAAACTGGTGCCTTCTGCCTTACGGTTATTAAGGGTGCAAGTGTCAGGAGAACCCTCCACCATTAAAGTTACTGGGAGTTTTGCCACTGACTTCAGTGGGTAGAGAACTGTACCCTCTGTCTCTCTCCACTGAAGTCAATAAATCCCTGTTAACTCCAAGAGTGCCAGTATTGCCCTCTAAATGAAGAGCACATCCAGGCAAAAATGCAACTGATTCTAGGGATGTGCGAACGTGGTTTGGAAGTTCAGACCGAACTCAAATATTTCGGTCGACCGAACCAAACTTTCGAACCAAACTCGAATTCGACTGAACTGTTCAGTCGAATCTGAACCAGTTCGGAAGGCCAAAAAACCCAGTTTTGAATGTATGAACTCGATTCGGAAGTTTGGAATTCGACCGAACTCGAATACTTAGGTTGACCGAACCGAACATTCGAACCAAACTCGATTTTTGAACCGAACCGAATTTCCAAACACGGTTCTGTTCGCACATCCCTAATTGATTCCGGCAGGGGCATAGCTAACTAGTTTGGAATGGGCTCTGGTACAGAAGATGGGATGAATTCGTCCTGCCTCTAACCCTCCTCCCAGCAGCAGGGAATGCAGCTAGCTGCACCACGGAATGTGGGCTCTCCCCCCTTCCCCCACTTGTGGGCTCTGGAGCAGCTTTATTCCCTGTCCCTGTTATAGCTACACCCTTGGATTCTGGATCTAAATATACACATGAATTTACTTTCTGTTATCATCATTTTTTTAAAAACATGCAGGGCATTCCTTTAAAAACCTTTACTTTCTAAAGCATCCTTCAGACCAGATTCCTCAGTGAATCTGTGGTTTAGCAGCAGAGCAGCCAAAGCTATGTTTCCTGGAAGCATCAAGAACTCCTTCTGTATCATCCTTTGATTTGCTTCAGCAATTATGCCATCGCTCTTGTGAGTTCCCTCCCCCCATCTCCTTTGTTTATATATACATAGTGAAAATTTCAAGGCTCTTAAAATAGACTTAGATGCCCCACTGTCTGGAGAGAGAGAGAGAGAGAGAGAGAGAGAACGAACTGAATGAACAGCAGACAAAGGGCAATTTCTGAAATCTAATTTAACAGTACACTGGTTAATGCATGGATGTTGCCTGCTTCTGTATTGCTCATTTCAGTCTGTTGTTTTTCATCCAGGAGTCGCTGAGGATCTGCAATGCAGTAAGAGTCGTTTTCACTTGACTGCAATTTTCCCGGCATTGGAGGGTTTTTGCTTTTTTAAATGTCCCAGCACAGTTTTATGCCTATCAAGAAGGGAAAATATTCTTTTCAGATCACAATTTAGAGGCACTAATTATTAATGAATAATGTAATAAGACATATTTTTTTAAAAAAATTAATTAGTGTATTAAATGGATTCGATAAACAGCATTTTCTAAAGAAAGAATTCACTGAAGGAAGACAGTTTTGGAATTCAGATTATTCATAAACTGTCTCCAAATGGATAATGTAGAGATTTCAGATGGTAAGGCATGCAAAGAAGCTCTCCCCTGCCCCCCCCCAAAAAAACACACTTGTGACAGTGGCTGTAAGTATGCAAGTCCCACAAATCCTTTGGGCTGCATAAATCCAAATCATTTTCAAACAGAAATAATAAAAACTGAGCTGATTTCTCTACTTAAAAAATATATAGAAAATAATTTTCCTCCTGTTATGGAGTGTTTCTTAAATTGAAAATATAAAATTCTCTTATGTTACAAGAGAGCCTATGCAGAGAAGGTGCATTTTAAGTCCTACAAGTCAGATTTATTTGGAAAAATCAAATATATTATTTATACATATGAAAAACTTACCAAAACAAAATGCAGCAAAATCATTTCTCTTGACATAGCTGTGGGGGACTGGATGAGGGCAAGCCGCCTGAAGTTAAATCCCAACAAGACAGAGGTGATGGTTGTGGGGAAGGTCGAGTGAGTGGTGGCCCCCATCATTAATGAGGTCCGTCCTGCCCTGGTATCTCAGATTTGGAGTCTGGGGGTGCTCCTGGACCCACAGCTCCACCTGGATGTCCAGATGGTGGCTGTGGCGAAGGGGGCATTTCGCCAATTACATCTGGTGCGTCGGTTTCGGCCGTATGTCTTGGACTCGGATCTGGCCACGATCGTCCATGCTTTTATTACCTTGAGACTGGACTACTGTAATGCACTCTGCATGGGGCTACCCTTGGTGCTGATTCGGAGACTGCAACTGGTGCAGAACACGGCGGGTTGTCTCCTAATGGGGACAGGCTGACGTGAGCACATTACACCGGTGTTTCGCTCTCTGCACTGGCTGCCGATAGTCTTCCAGCCCAATTCAAGGTGTTGGTGTTGACTTTTAAAGCCCTAAACAGCCTGGGCCCAGTAGGGTTGGGCAAATGCAATTCAGAAGTTCGGAGTTCGGATCGAACTCGACCAGTTCAGTCGACCAAACCAAACTTCTGAACCAAACTCGATTTTCGAACCAAACCGAATTTCCAAACTCGGTTCTGTTCACCCATCCCTAAAAGATAATATGCCATTTAGTTCAATGGGGTTTGAATTTCCAAACTTTGTTTGAAAGTTTGGAGTTTGGATCGAACTCCAATAGTTCAGTCGACAGAACCGAACCTCCGAACCGAATTTCCGAACTCAGTTCTGTTCACCCATCCCTAGGGCCCTGCCTATCTGCAGGACCATCTCACCCGCCAGATCCTGGATGGGCCCCTGAGGTCGGCCAGGGGTGCCCTCCTTGAGGTCCCCCGGGTTTCTCAGGTATCGACCTTGTGGAGGACATTCACTGTGGCTACACCATGGCTGCGGAACTCCCTCCTGCCGGAGGCCCACCTGACCACTGACCACCCCACTTTCCATAGACAATGTAACACCTGGCTGTTCACCGTGCCTTTCTGAGGGAGATAGGTTGGGTGAGGGTGGGTTAGGGGGTAATTTGTTTTACTGTGAGGTTTTTAATTGTATTATTGTTGGTTTTTAATCTGTTTTAATATGTTGTTAGCCACCCCGAGATGCTTTTAGCAGGAGGGGACAGCATACACATTTTATAATAAAATAAAAATAAAGACACACAAGGAGGGTCCCATGGTGCTGAAGCTTGAAACCAGGCTGATGATTTCATGACCTACTTCTGACAGGCATGGTAAAGAAAGTAACTGGAACTTTGTACAAAAAGAAGAAGTTGTGATCCATGAGTATCTCTGAATATCAACATTTACTGGCGTAGGATTTGATCCTGTGATGGAATAGCACATGCTAGCAGTTAGCAAGGGTGAATGTTTCATTGAACTTAGTAGGACTCACACTCAGGCTTGCTAACTACTAGTACACACAGTACCCTGATGGAGGATCTCACATTGCTCCTGGCATCCAGCTGCCCATTATGCTAAGCCCCCTTCACCACCAAAATGGCAGCAATGGGCAATTTGTCGCACACACACCCCTGGAGTTTTAGGAGGCACAGAGAAGGGCCGTTACAGGGAGGCTAGTTAGAAAGCCTCCCTGTGTTTTGAATGGGGGTTGCAAGGGCAACAGTTTCTGGAGTGAAGGCGCAGTGTGTACGCCTCATTGAGACCTGGAGGTCCCTCCCCTGTTAGAAGGGGCGGATCTTCTGGGAGCTGCGCGGGAGCAGCATTGCAAGGGCGGAGGCCGAAGAAGTCAGCAGCAATAATTGCTGCTGGGTTCCAGGACCCCGGTCATTGCAACTAAAGGAGAAGAGAGGCATGGCATGGGGGAGGAAGAAGGGCGGTGCAGGGAGTAAGAAGGCGGCCATGCCACCTGGGGAGGATCCGCTGGACTCCGGGAGGACCCACGCGGCCAAAGGGGAACAAGAGGGGAAGGCCCCTCCCACCAGAGTGGCGATGCTCACTCAATTTCTGGGATGTGAGGCCCTGCATCAGGCCCGCAATCCTCCCTCTGCTGCCAAGAACCCGGGGCCGAGCGTGAGGTTGGGGCAGTGGCAGCCTCAGCCAACATAAGTGGGCCCGACAGTGGCCTGGGAGAGGTTGAGGTTCAAATGGGAGAGGTTGAGGTTACCCTTCGCAAAATCTGCAGGGCGTCCGCCGGGAGGGCAGGGTGATAGCCCTGTCAGCTCGGTACCGGGAGGAAATGGGGCAGGAACGAGATAGCTGGGCCTCAGGGACCCCACAGGGCCCAGGTGAGTGATCAGGAAAACAGGGAGCTATGGCGTCCCTACAAGTGCCCAGGGCAGGCAAGGACCGGGGGGAGTCCCGGTAGATGGGGGGCCTGGAGCCCCTGTGCATGAGCAGGACATGGGGCCCTTGATGCAGTGAGCCTCTTGTGTTTCCACATTGTCTCAGGGCCTTTGGCCAGCCTCAGTTGGCCAGGCCAGCAGGCCTTTGGGGCCTGGTGTGTCCTCGTTGTCACAGAGAGACAGGATGCCCCCAGCGACAAGGAGGCAGGTCGAGATGTTGGAAAACCAGGCTGAACCCAATGATGAAGAAATGTGGCAGAGGATTTTGGCCCTCAAGAGAGAGCTGCACTGGGATGGTGGGGGACGCACAGCAGAAATCATGGTTGTCGCCCCTGTGAGAGGCTTGCCTTGCCTGGAGGTGGCACAAGGTGAGTTTGTGGGCCAAGGGGAAAGGGTAGATGGTGAAGGAAATTTGGAAGATTCAGGTCAGGTAGTGGAGGGCCCTATAAATACTGGCCATGGGCTCATGCAGGTTGAAGAATTGGGGATGTCCCAGCAGGAATCCACAAGAAATATGCTTGGGGGGTCATGGGGGTCAGGCCCTGTCCAGGGCACTAAAAAGAGTGGGCCACAGTTATTGTTTTTGGATGGTAGATGGGTATGGGTCACCTCGGCAGTCCCACCCATTAGCGGTGTGGGCAGGCAAGCACAGACAGTAGGTGGGGTACAGGTAGACAAGGAGGGATGTGGATCGCTAGGGGCCTCTAGTAATGGGAAGGAGAAGTCCACTAATGAGGGCATGGGTATAGGAGTGCAACTGGGTAGCTGCCCTATTCCACCCCCTGGGGGAGCTGTTCCGAGCGTTGCTGTCCTGTTTGGAGAACATTTACTTCTGGCAACCAAGGAATTTTTTTTGAGTAATCCAATAGTTCAGTAATCCAATAGTGAACCACACAGAACCGGAGGACGGAAAAGAAAAGGAGAAATTTCGACGCCCCAAGGCCGACCAAAACTGGGCAAACTGGACGGCGGCCTTTGCAGTATACATGGAAGTGATACTGCAGGCCGACCCCTCACGATGCCTAGAGCTTCACAAATATTCGGACATAGTCCATCCAGACGGCTCAGGACCAGCGGGTGCATGGCTGTGGTATGACGAGGCCTTTCGTCATAGGGCAGCTAACACCCCAGGTTTGCGTTGGGACGTACATGCACCAGACTTGTGGCTGGGGTGCATGATTGATATGACCAGGGCCCCCAGGTCAGATAGCTGGCATCCTTTGGTACGCGGGGGGGTTACCCCGGCGAATGAGCCATTTCGGGGTGAAAGTCGAAAGGTGGGGCAAATTGGGCAGGCCTCTGTAGTAGGGAAGCATGTAGATTTCGCCATGGGTGTTCCAATTGCGGGGGAGGGCACCCGGCACTTAACTGTTTTAGACCAAAGCAGAAGGGCGGGAGAATGGGGTATGGATCCGGGGGAGGAAGCACAAAGGGAGGACAAGGATCCCCATCGGGCGCACATCCTTCAAAAGGGACCGACGCCGTTCAGAACTGACCATTTGGAATGGGCACTCAGGGGGTATCCGGAGAGGGCAGAGGTTGACTATGTGGTACAAGGTTTTAGGCAGGGTTTTCTTATTCCGGCCGGTCCAGTGCAACGACAGGAGAAGGTGAATAATTTAAAATCTACAAAAGGGATGGAGGATAGAGTTAGGCAAAATATAGGAAAGGAGGTGGCTGAAGGTAGGGTTGCGGGACCATTTGACCAACCCCCGATGGGGAACTTGGTAGTGCCCCCATTGGGAATCGTCCCTAAGAAAATAAAAGGAGAGTTCCGCATCATTCACCACCTGTCCCACCCCCGAGGCGGCTCAGTTAATGATGCCATTCTGAGGGAGTTGTCTATGATCAAGTATGCGTCATTTGATGAGGCGGTAGTGAAGGTAAAGGCCATGGGAAAAGGAGTCCTATTAGCAAAATGCGATGTTAAATCTGCACTCCACTTGCTGTCGGTGCACCCCAGTTAGGGGTGGGAATTCCGGTTCTCCTGAGATCCGATATTGCCAGTATTTGGGTGTATTGGCTTAATCTGATAAATCAGATATTTACCTCTGAAGTCAATAGCCACAATGTAAAAAATCCAGTACCGCGGCAAAGGTTAAAAATCCGGTATGCTGATACCGGTAAATCTGGTACCAGGGAGATCCGATACTGGTACATCCAGTATCCGGTGTTCTCCCCGGTGTCCCACCCCTAACCCCAGTAGTTTCCACTTATTGGGTTTCCATTTTGAAGGGCAGTACTATTACGACCAAGCCATGCCAATGGGTTGCTTGATATCGTGTTCTGCGTTCGAGCATTTCAGTTCCCTTATAGAGTGGGTGTTCAAACATAGACTCCAAGCGGGGGTGGTGACAAAATATTTGGACGATTTCCTAATAATTAGTCATCCCAAGGTAGAGGACTGTGCAACTGCCTTGCGCATGTTTCAGGAGGTGGCGGGTGAACTGGGCATCCCCTTAGCCCCTAAAAAAAACTGAGGAGCTGGTAATGTGACTCACCTATTTGGGAATTGAATTGGACACAGAACGTATGGTATCAAGATTGCCAGATGACAAGCTGAAGGTAGCCAAGCTGAAGGTAGCCAGGGATAAGATTAGGGAGTGCATGGGAGCTCAAGAAAATTACAGTTTGTTCTTTACAGTCACTGGTAGGGACCCTTAATTTCACGTGCTGGATGGTGGCTCCTGGGAGAGCAATCTTATCGAGGTTATATGGAAGCTAAGAGGGGGACTGCCCCCTCATTACCGGATATGGATCACCAGTGAGATGAAGTGGGACATGCGTGTGTGGTTAGCATTTTTCGCAGAGTACAATGGGGTCAGTTTTTTGAGAGAATGCTGGCTCCTGCAGGCCGTTTTACAGGTCCAGTTGGATGCAGTGGGCGCTGCAGGGTTTGGGGTTTACTTTTGAACGCACTGGTGCGCAGCCCCCTGGCCCCAGGAGTGGCACTCATCAGGTGTTAAGAGGGACCTGACATTTCTGGAGTTGATCCCGATAGTGATAGCAGTTCAGGTGTGGGCAAGGCAATTTTCTAACCACGCTGTAAATTTTGGGTGTGACAATTTGGCTGTGGTTCATGTGGTTAACACACTCTCCTCCCGGTCACCGAGGGTCATGGGGTTGGTCCGGTCCTTGGTGCTGACATGTTTGAAGGACAACATTCTTTTTACGGCCTGGCATGTCCCTGGAATCTACAATGGCATTGCCGATGCCCTGTCTCGATTCCAGATGGACCGCTTTTGAGAGTTCGCACCTGAGGCCTGAGCCAAACCAGACCCTTTGCCGCCAGGAATTTGGAACCTTCAAAGTTAGAGCTACAAACCCTTGTACAAGGATCCTTGGCCCCTAGAACTCAGGCGCCATATGGTAGGGCCTTCCGGAACTTCCAAAATTTTAGGGCAAGAATGGGGTGGGGGATGGGCTTCCCCATTAGTGAACCAGAAGTTATTCAATTTGCAATCGCTTTTTAAAAAGGAGGTTTGGGGGTGGGCACCATAGCTGGAATGATAGCAGCCCTCAGTTTTATCAGCAGGATGAAGGGTTTCCCTCCTCCAGACAAAGTTTTTTATTTGAAACATATGCTGGAGGCATAGGCTAGGGTCCCTGCTGCCCCGTCGGGTATTCAAGCCCCGATAATGATACCAATATTAATTCGTTTGGTTGGGGCCCTAAGGGGATTGTGCTATGATGATTATGAGGTGCAGTTGTTCACTACGGTATATGCCATCATATATTTTGGAGGGTTTAGAATTAGTGAGGTCGTATGCAGATCCAGCAAGAACACCTCCCGCTGCGCCTTCGGGATAGATGACTTGGAAATGGCATCTGCCAGTATCTGGATTTGGCTGCGCTGTTCAAAGACTGATCAGAAGTACCGGGGTCAAATCATGCAGTTGTTCGAGTGCGGTTCCAATACAATATGTCCGGTAGAACAGATGAAGCGCCACCTGAATATCCGCCCAGGTTTTGAAGGGGTGCTATTCATACATAAGAGCAGGGTGCTACTGACAAGCTATCAGTTAACATCAGTCCTCCGGGCAGCGCTCAGACAGATCAGGTTGCCCCCAGGGGAATTTGGGTCACACTCATTTCGCATTGGGACTGCTACAACCGCGGCAGCTGCCGGATTTCCTGAAGATGCAATTAAGGCAATGGGGAGATGGCATTCAGGAGCATACAAGAAATATGTCTGACTTTATCATTACTAATAATTTTTTCTTGTCCCTGCCAGGAGGCAGAGCTTCCAACGCAGCACGGCATGTGGTGTGGATCGTGGGGCACAGTCTCGTGCAGTGGGCAAGCACAGCTTCTGCAAGGACCTCCTGGGGTTTGCAATTGGGCCTGGCAGAACTGGCTTCCATTAGATGGATGGGCAGGAGCGAGATGCGATGGCATCAGCTGCTCCCCCTGCTTAGAGGCATAGAACGATCACCTGTATTATTATTATTATTATTATTAAACATTTATAAAGCGCCAGTAACAACCTGGCGCTGTACAGAACATATAATCAGCTGCGGTCCCTACCTGTGGCTTACAATCTAAAAGACAAGGAGGGGGAGACAAGGAGAGGGGACAGTGGGAGAGACATGGGAGAAGACAAACAAACATTCAGGCGGATGCGAAGTCTCAGGCGTGTGTACTTGGCTTGGTTACAAGGTGGTCGGTAGCAGCAGTCAGCAGAGGAGGGCCGACAGTAAGAGCAAGGGGAAAGACTAGAGGGCATTGGGAAAGGCAGCATGGAAAAGGTGGGTCTTGAGGAGGGATTTGAAGGAGCGGAGGGAGGAGGCGAGGCGGACGTCGGCAGGGAGGGAGTTCCAGGCATGCGGGGCAGCGAGGGAGAAGGGACGAAGGCGGTTGGGCGAGCAGGAGAAGCGAGGGAGAGCGAGGGAGGGGACAGCGGAAGAGCGGAGAGCGCGCGCAGGAGCGCGTAGGGCGATTAGGTCCGAGAGGTAAGGGGGAGCTTGGTCATGGAGCGATTTGAACGTGAAAACCAGGAGTTTGAACAGGATACGTTCAGGAAGGGGGAGCCAGTGAAGGGAGAGGAGGAGAGGCGTCACATGGTCGAAGCGACGGGCAGAGTGAATGACCTTGGCGGCAGAGTTTTGGATCGCCACAAGGGGGGACAGGTGGGAGCGAGGGAGGCCAGCAAGGAGGAGGTTGCAGTAGTCGAGGCGAGAGATAACCATGGCATGAACAAGGATTTTGGCCGAGGAGACAGATAGAAAGGGGCGAATGCGGGCAATGTTGAGGAGAGCGAATCGGCAGGATTTGGCCACAGAGTCAATGTAAGGTTTAAAGGAGAGGTGCATGTCAAAAATGAAGCCCAAGCTGCGGGCACGGAGAACAGGACGGATGGTGACCCCATCAATGCAGATGGTCAGGTCAGAGGGAGAGGAGGGGGAGGGAGGAAAAATGAGGAGTTCAGTCTTGGCCATGTTCAGTTTGAGTTGGCGTCGGGACATCCAGGCGGAGATATCAGAGAGGCAGTCGACGAGGCGTGAGCGGACAGAGGAGGAGAGAGAGGGGGTAGAGAGATAGAGTTGGGTGTCATCAGCATAGAGCATACCTGTACCGTATACATCAGTTATCCACCTAGGGGAAAATGACCTGCCTGCCTAGAAAGGGGTTAATTTAATAATTAAAATTAAGGAGGATTTGTTAATGGTTAAACAGAGTGGAAGGTATTCATATAGTATGGACAGAGTTATTTCCCAGGATGGTTTGGAATAATGCAAGGAAACTGGGGAGGGTAGATAAAGCTAGAAGAAATGTTAATAGGGAAATTGTTAAGTGGTTGGTCGGTTTGGAAGGTACTAGCATTAGACATGTAGGCATAGTTCATACCCAGGCAGAATTCTATAGAGACGATGGGGTTCACCTGTCAAAACTTGGGAATGAAATGTACCTTGTATCATTGGCGGGGCATTTGGAAATGTTATTTAGTGGATAGGCGGTGGGGGGTGGAGTGGTTCGAGATCGGCCACCCCTTTGTGACAGGGGTCCAGTATGCTATGGTAGGATAAATAGGAAGGAATAGGTTATTAAGAGTCATCTCCTTAAGAGATGGGGAGGTGATACCCAGCGTAATGCAGGGCATAGCATGCATTGGGGTTATGGCCCTGGGAGTGTTGTATTAGCAGGGCACGTAGGGACATGTGCTGTCTTCGGGCCTTGTGGATGCTTCACTCCTTACTCATGCTTAGAGTTGGGCATGCCCCCCTTCGGCCATGGCCGTCGCACTGTCGAAGGAGGCGATGTTTACAGTTTAAGGTACTGTTAACGGAAGGCACATCTGGACAGTACTGCAGTTAATAAGTTATGTTATTTAACATACTGGACCCAAATTGCTTGGTGCAATTACCCACCAGCCTTTGATTTCTGTGATCTGAATAAAGAGTGCAGCCAGATTTAACCCAACACTGTCTTGATGTCTCATTGGGGTGCATCGACAAACAGTCTTGGTGAATCTTTCTGGTCTATAAGAGTAAGAGCTTCCAATACAGTTCAAGTATCAAAGTCCTAGCTATGGGCCAGTGCTGCACTCAAGGTGGGTGAGTATGAGTATACCTATGGAGCCTTGTATGACTGGCATGATATAACATGTTCATGCAAAAGAGAAATGATGCTGAGGTTATTGTGTTACATTGGGACTCTGGAGAACTAGATTCCAATTCAGACTCACTGTATGATCCTCATGGATAAGTCACCAGAGCTCTGACTTCATTGGGGATTGAGCTGGCAGAGTGTTTTGAAGACTGGGCTAGTGGTCTGTGCATTTTTCTTGCTTCTGTTCCCCATATTTTCTTGTCTGTTGAGGTGGTCAGCTCATCAGAAGCAAGAATGTGTACATTGAAAAGGTGTAATTACCCCCAAACCTTGAGAGAGATGCTGGGGAATGGCAGGGGATGAGCCCTCCTGATTTAACAAATGCTGACACTCATACTCGGACTGCTCCATGGCAGGGAAGGAGAATCACTACCCTCTTCCCTCTGTCCAAAAGAGCAGTCTGGGGAAAACGGCCTCTGGTATTCTCCCAGGATACAGCTGTTCATAGCACATGACTGGGTAGTCCAAGTAGTCAGAAAGTTGATGGGGCAGGTGTTCCCTAGATCCTAGCAGAAAATTATATGGAAGATGTTTTGGACTCCACCCCCTCCCTTCAGATCTTCAAAATAGATATCACCATGCCTGATAGATAGGTGCTGGAGATGTGGCTCTGAAGAAGCTAATTTAGCTCCTATGTTCCAGGACTGTATTTATCTTTACTCAAAGTCCCCTCTGCGCTCATCATGGTGGGGTTTTGGCGGCGACCCCCCTCCCCCGTGGAAAGAAAAGTATGAGGACGGGGGGGGGGTAGTAAGGCCGCTAGCTGCGGGGAGTTCCGGGAGGAATGAAGTGGTTGCCGCGCAACCAATGATGGGCGCTTGGGACTCTCACGAGAGTCAGGACTCCTGGGTGCCATCTTAGTTTCCCTGATCATGTGCCTCACTTGCGGCTGAGCGTGGAGCAGGGAAGGACGTGCGGGCAGGCTGTGCGACAGAGATTGGGCCGCACGCCTGCTGGAACGCAGGCGCACCGATCCACTTCCATGGAGCAGGCCGGGAGAGGAGGGACGGACCTACTGGGAAGCTGAGCGGCAGCGTGCAGCTGGAAAAGGGAGGCTTGTGGCCTCTCCCACATTTACCCCAACCCCATCCCATTGCAGAGGCTGGGAATGGGAGATATCATGGGTGCCCCCCCATAGGCTGGCGCCATGAGGGCCCAAGCCCACAACAGGGACTTGAGAGCGGGGCTTGGGGCCGGAGAACCACACACACCCTGATTCTACAGTACCACCACCACCCGCAGGTGTTTAGGAGTGAAAGGTGGTGAGCGGGTTGGGTGGGGGAGAAGGGAAGGGGTACTTGGAGCAGGCCAGCAGCACGAAGGTGTGGCCGGCAGGCCCCCGCGCCTTTGAGTCATAGCCCCCCCCCGGGGTTTTGTCAACAGGGAAGGGGGTGAGTGGATTAGGCCGGGAGGCTCGAGCGTAGCCTACCCTGCCTTCAAGAGGAAGTGGGGGTGTTGTGTGGGCATGGCAGTGGGGAGGGAAGGGGAATTTGGGACAGGCCGGCAGCATGAGGGCGTGGCCAGTGGGCTCCCCCCCCATGAGTGATAACCCCTAATATAAGGTTTGGACGGAGGGGCAGGCCACATGGCCCCCCTCCAGACCAAGACCCCAAGAAAAACTCCTGCCAAGAGAGTGCTGAAGGAGCCCCCAAAAGCAGGCACAGCCAAAGAAAAGCAGCGGGCCGTTTCCCAGCAGGAGGCAGTTCTGCAAGCTATGCAGCTGCAGCTGCTGAGGTACCAGGCCTACATTGAGGAGTTGGAGAGAGCTCAAGGGCACAAGGAGGAGTGTGAGAGTGGGAAAATAGGGTGGCAGAACCCGTCAGAGGTGGGCACCACCCCCCTCAGGGGGGAGGGGCCTCCCCGCCAGGGAAATGGGCGGCGCCAGGTTCTTCTGTCTCGCTACAGGATGATGAGTCAGGGACCAGTAGAAGAAGGGAGGACTTCTCACCTAGCCACCAAGTGGAGATAGAGAAACTCAGAGGGGATGCAGGCCCTGACAGACAGTCTGGAAGTGGCCCAGCGATGCCAGCGAGGGGCAGAAGGTATCAGCAGCGACCCAAGGCCCCAACATGAGCTGGAACCTGGGGACAGTGATCAAGGTGAGGAATACTGGTGTGAAGGGGATTGTGAACAATGGGGGTCAGGCGCCAAGCACCAGACAGCCCTGGGGCATCATGGGGACACAGAGAAGGGGCACAGATACACCATTCACCGTACGGGGGGTGGGTTGGCCCCCTGATGAGTTGATACACTCATTGTCCACCCGAGAGATTGAGGCACTGCCCACCCCTCCGATGTAATGTGGCAGCCCAGGTATGGGGGGGGCGGAGCGGTGCTGCGTGAGTCAGGTCGGGCGGTGCTGTGACTGAAGGGAAGCGCCCCGGCCCCTGTCCGGGGGACACGCAGATGTGTCAGCCCCATTAGGGGAGCACTTTCTACAAGCCATGAAGGAGAAGATTTGGAGTGGTGAATATATAGATATATTTGCCCTCCTCTTCAGCGACCCCATCCCTGACCCCAACGACAAGGAGGAGAGGAAGGACAAGGAGAGGTTTAAGATGCCGAAGGCACAGCGCACCTGGTCCAATTGGACGGTGGCCTACACAATTTACATGGGGGTGACATTGCTCAAATTCCCAACGTGGGGGTTAGAGCTGCTCAAATTCTCATACATAGTATGCCAAGCTTTTGACACGGGAGGACCTGGCACTTGGCTGCGCTATGATGAATCATTCCGGTGCAGGGCAGCCAATAACCCGAGGCTGAGGTGGGATTTGCACGCCCATGACATCTGGCTGGAGTGCATCAGCTGTTCCAGATATGCCCCACGATCTGACAGTGGTCATGTCCTCTCCTGTGCAGGGAGCACCCAGCAAGGAGACAGGGGCCAAGCGGGAGAGCAAGGCAGTCCCCAGTGGGGCCAATATGCTGGGACTATAATGATGGAGGTAGATGTTTTCTGGCCCAATGTAAGTTCAAGCATGTGTTCACCCAGTGTGCAGGTGACCACGCCACCTTAGGATTCAATAGATTCAAACAGTATGGGGCTAGGAATAGGGGAATGGCAGGCGCTTGGCAGAGCCTGGCCAGACAAGGGGGTGCCACCCAGACAATGGGAAAGGGCACCAACCCAAATTCAGCATGATGCCTTGCTGGCAGCGACCCGCAGGCACCCAGATCAGGTGGTCGCCAACTACGTAGTGGAGGGATTCAGGCAGGGTTTTAGGATTCCAACAGAGAGCCCCCGTTATCACCTGAGTGCCAGGAATTTGAAATCAGTGGCAGGGAGTGAGCAGCTCGTTCAGAAAAAAATCAATAAGGAAGTCAGGGAGGGAAGGATATAATGCCCCTTTGAGACGTTGCCCATGCCCACACTGAGAATATCTCCCCTGGACATAGTGCCAAAGATGACCCCGAGAGACTTCCGCATGATTCACCACTTGTCCCACCCAAAGGGCGAGTTGGTGAATGATGAGATCCCTCCGGAGCTCTGCTTGGTGAGGTACACATCATTCGACAATGCAGTTGAAATGGTGTGCTCCTGCGGAAAGGGGGCCCTCCTCGCGAAGTGTGACATTAAGTCCGCGTTCCGACTCTTGCTGGTGCACCCTGAGGACTTCGAGCTGCTGGGCATGCAGTTCCAGGGGAAGTTCTACTTCGACAAGGTGATGCCCATGGGATGCTCCATCTCATGCACGGCCTTCGAGAAGTTTAGTACGGTGCTTGAGTAGATTACGCGCCGCCGCGTGGGTTGGAGTCATATGATGCATTATTTGGATGATTTCCTCTTTGCGGGAAGGGCGGGGACCATGGAATGTGCACTGTTGATGCGTGCATTTCAGGAGCTCACTGCGGAGCTGGGAGTGCCATTGGTGCCTGAAAAGATCGAGGGCCCAACGACAAGGTTGACTTATCTGGGCATAGAGCTGGATACTGTACTTTCCCTGTCAAGATTACCTGAGGACAAGATCCAGGCGCTTAGAGAATCGATAACAGCCAGCCTGGGTGCCCCCAAGATGACAGTCAGGCAGCTTCAGTTCCTTATGGGTAGTCTAAACTTTACCTACCGGGTCTTCGCACCAGGGAGGGCGTTCATGTCCCACTTGTATGCCCATGTGTGTAGGGACCATTCCCCACATCACCACATCAGGGTGATGAAGGAGATGTGGGCGGATTTGGCGACCTGGGAGGCCTTCCTCCAGGGCTATAATAGAGTTAGTTTCTGGCGGCAATGACTCCTACTGGAGGCCAAGCTACAGATACACTCCAACACAGTGGGAGCCCATGGCTTTGGGGTCTACTTCAGAGGTAAATGGTGTGTGGCCCAATGGCTGGCAGTCTGGCAGGAGCAGGGATTAACCTGGGACTTGACGTTCCTGGAGTTCTTCCCCATAGTGGTGGCAGTGGCCCTGTGGGAGGCTGATTTTGCCAACAAGAGGGTTTCGTTCTGGTGTGATAACGTGGCAGTGGTGCATGTTATTAACAAGCTGTCATCAAAATCAGAAAGGGTCATGAGGCTGGTCTGGGCCTTTGTCCTCAAGTGTCTGCAGGCGAACATTTTGTTCGTAGCTAGACACGTGCCTGGGATTAACAACGACATAGCCGATGCCCTTTCTCGATTTCAGACAGAGCATTTTTGCCAGCTGGCCCAAGAGGCCAGGGAGGACCCTGACACATTCCCAAGGGATATGTGGAGCCTTGGATTCTAGAACTATATCAGGCAGTGCAGGGGTCTCTCATGCCCAGAACCAGGCAGGCATACGAAAAGGCTTTCAGTGAGTTCCAGGAATTCAGGTCACAAAAAAGTTGGGAACTCAGATTCCCCATTCCTAAGAGGTACATACTTAAGTTTGTAATGCAGCTTAGATGCAGAGGTTTGGCGCTGGGGACAATTGCTGGTAAAATATCGGCCACTGCCTTCACGAGCCATTTGGCAGGTCATCCCTCTCCCGATAATGGCTTTTTCATGAGCCGTTGGAGAGGGATCTGGACCAGAAACACCCCTCAAGTACAAGACACCAAGGCCCCCATTACCCCCCAGTTGCTTACCAGTATAATACAAACATTGTGTCATGTCTGTCATTCCAACAGTGAGATAGTTCTGTTTGCGGCAGCCTTCTGTGTTGCACTATTTGGAGCTTTCAGGATCAGCGAGCTCATCCCTGACTCCAGGGCTGACAGGTCGAGCAGAGCCCTCCAAATTCAGGATGTGGCATAGCAGGGAGGAATTCTCATGTTGCATCTACGAAGGTCAAAGACTGACCAGAGGGTGAGGGGGCACGTGGTCAGGCTATGCCCCACCGAGGATATCCAAATCTGCCCCGTGGGAGGGTTGAGAGAGTACCTAGAAGCTCATCCAAAGAGTATGTTTGTTCACAGGGACGGGTCTCCACTGATGCATTATCAATTCGGGGCAGTCCTTAGCATGTGTGTTAGGGCAGTGGGCCTTGACACGAATTGTTATAGTGCACACTCCTTTAGGATAGGGACAGCATCAGCAGCGGCAAGCATGGAACTGCCCGTTGAGCAGATACAGAGGATAGGGAGATGGCGATCAGGTGCATACCACTCGTATATCAGGAACAACGAGGCAAGAGTGTGAGGGCAAAAGGAGCTGAAGGAGGCACAACTGCTTGACCCTGATTTCTTTTGCAGACATGGCAGCTCTGTAGGGACAGAAAGTGGTCTGGATCATCAGCCACAGCATTGTGCACTGGGCAGGAAAGATGACCACACGCAGCGGGTGGGGTACCCAGCTGGGCCTAAGTGACCGGGTGGAGGTAATTTGGATAGGTAGGCACAGAATGCTTTGAGAGCAACTGCTCCCAATGCTGACTGTGGCAAAAGAAAAATTTCCTGCACCGGTGGTGCTTGTAATACACTTAGGTGAGAACAACTTGCCTAAGGTAACAGGATTGTGGCTGACGAAGAGGGTGAAGGCTGACCCGCAGGTGGTACAGGAAAGATTTCAGGGGTGCACACTGGTGTGGTCGGACATGTTGCAGAGGAGGGTATGAGTCAACGCTCAGCACCCAGGGTGGGTGGACTGGGTGGCAAAGAGGGCAAACACCGAAATCGGTAATTAGCTACAAAGAAAAGGGTGAAAGGTCATAAGTCATGATAGTATCAACCATGACAAGGATGAGTTGTTTAGAAGTGATGGTGTCCACCTATCTGATACGGGTTGTAATCTCTACCTTGGGGTCCTAAAACACAGGCTGGTCGAAATACTGGAAGGTGTTGGTGGTTTGGCGGCGAACCAGCCAAGCAAAGCTGGCAGTTCTGGTGGCGGTAGGCTGATTTAAGGACAATTGTTTAAAAAATTGTTTAAGAAATTGTTTAATACATTTAAGTACATAGCATATCATGATTAGGAACATCTCCTCAAGAGATGGGCAAGGTCAGGCATAGCCGCACAGTGCGGCCCACTGTATGGTCAGCCCAAGGGTGAGAGGCGAATGGCCGAACCCACTGGGCAGACCATGTGCCAAACAGGCGGTTACGGTGTTCTCGCCCTTGTTGGTTAACCCCCCCATCCCTCAAGGGGGAGGGGGTAGGTACGAACAGCCCACTCTGGCCCAGGGAAACTCGGTGATCGGGACAGGTTGTAAGTTAAAGAAGTTTACAAGGTAGGGCACAGGAGGATTCCCCTCAGGCTTAACCTGAGAACATGGGGAAGAAGGGCGCCGGACAGATAGGGCAGCGCCCGGTAGGGGTGGCGGGAACCTCTTGTGGTTGGGGAAATCAGTTAGGGACAGTTAGAAAAGGGAGGACCCCAGTTAAAAGGGGGGAAGTGGAGGGGTACCCCTTCCTCCTTTGAAACAATTAATAAAGAGTGCGGCCGTTAAAACCCACAGATGTGTCCTCGTCTTCTTTGGGGGGTGCGTCGGCAATGTTGTTTACATTAACAACAGAACCATTGTTGTTCTAACAAAACCATATTATAATCTTACCATGTAATTTTAAATAGCTGTGCCTAAAAAGTTGGTCCTTTAAAAATGGAAAATTAAGAAACCACTCAACAATAGAAGACTTCTGCAACAACATGGTGGAGTTGGCCACCATGGAGAGAATCATATTCTACAACACACACCGAGAATACATTCTCTAGCATATAGGCTGACTTCTTAGAAATTAGTGATTTGATCTCATCCTTGTCTTCTCACGCCCCTTTCCTCCCCTTTTATATATTCCTCTTCTTCTCCTCTTCCTCTGCTAAGTTACTTTACTACTTTAAGATTTATTCATGATACGTTGTTCATCATTTCTTGTTTATGACATATGATGATCAAGAGCATTAGATATCATCTAATGTTATACTTTTTGAAGATATGTTAAACAAATCATTTTTGTCTATTTTGTATAGTTCAGAACTCAATAGAAAATAATCTTTTTAAATAGTGTGGGATGTAGCTATTGCTATACTCATGCCCCTAAGAAGATATTTATTCCCATGATACGGTGCCTAGTTCTTTGGGTCCAGGGGTGTAGCTACCATTGAGTGAGGGGACTCAGCTGTGCCTAGAACCTGGACTCTGGGGGGGACTTTTGAAAGTGGCCTGAGCTCAGCTAGGAAATTTCCAGAGTGGGTGAGTAGAGAGCAAGGGAGGGAAAGGAGCTCAGCCCCTGCCCACTCTGAAAATTTCCTGGTGGTGCTGCTCAGGATGCTTGCTAAAGGGCCCACCAAAAAGGAAGGTTTCAGAGTGGGCAGGGATGGAGTGCTGGCCTCACCCCAACCCACTGTTTAAACTTCCTTCCTGTCATGCTGGAACTTGGAGGGTGGGGGGCGTTGAGAGCTGGAGCAGTGCCAACTGCATGAGTAAGCTGCCCCCCACCCTGGAGATCCTGTCCTTAAGGGAAACCAGAATTGGTACATGAGCCTGAACCTGCTACAGCTTTGCTTCACCATTGTATTGCAACCACCTTGTCCCCTATTACAACTTACACTCTTGTCCCAAAGGACATAACAACGAGGGTCAAAATGAAGAATTTCAATCTATGTAAGAAAGAGAAATAGAAGGGCTTTAAAGGGGGGGAGGGGTTGTTGAGTGAGTCATACGAGTTTGAATAGAACAGAAGATTTGAAAGACCAAATCAAGTCCATCAGAAAGCCAGGAAATCGTATGAAGGGGCGGTCATACTGAGTGCTATTGATTCAGTAACAGAAGCAGATGAATAGCATACTTTATAACAACTAATAGAAATCTAAACCAAAAGAAACCCATGCTCGCAAAGTCAGCTCGTATGAAAGAATGAAAAGCGGGTAATTATTATCTGGCGCCACTGTGATTTGAGCTAGATCGTTCATGCAGCCTAAGAATGTTGCTTTAATTAGAAAACTATCTAATTTTAATTAAATGCCTTTGTTGGCTCTCCAGAGGTAAGTTACTGCACAGTCAGCATGTAGTTCAGAATCCTTTCTGCTTCACAACCAATGAACTCAGAGATCTCCAGAAAGTCATGTCCATGTAGCTGTAATTCACATTAATTGCACTGTATTCCAGATAAGAGACTAATAAGGTTCCTTATGACTGTTTACATTCCGCACCTTAAGTTAAGCAATTTCCAAGCCAGAGATAACGTCAGGTTCAATAGACTTAACAGCAACAATGCAGAAAAAAGGGAGAGAGGGAGGGAGGGAAGGTGAGTGAGAAAGACAAGTACCTTTCAGATGAAAAGCATTTTTGTCATTTCTAGAAAAAATATAACAGGAAAACGCAAAATACATTATGTTTACTACTTCATTCAATTGCAGGGCAACCAAATGTAATGTTCGTATGGTAGGTCACCTCTAGTTCATATTAAATGTTCACAAAAACTGGGTTTTAGGTTTGTCCGTTTGCATAATTATGTTCCTGGCTTTTTAATCACAATAAAACAGTGTTTAGTCTGTTCATTGGGGGGGGGGGGGGGACTTGTTTGTTTGTTTGTTTGAAGAAAACATCCACATAATTTTATTCATGTATTTAAATTTATTTCTAGTTTATTTAATCAACTAGGCTTTATTTGTTTGTTGCATATTTCATTCTTTCCCTCACCATTCTATATCTTTCATCTTTCCT
Organism: Sphenodon punctatus; assembly: GCA_003113815.1. Taxonomy (NCBI): domain Eukaryota; kingdom Metazoa; phylum Chordata; class Lepidosauria; order Sphenodontia; family Sphenodontidae; genus Sphenodon; species Sphenodon punctatus. The sequence continues at coordinate 242,894 of QEPC01001860.1, read as the reverse complement.
TTTCTTTCTCGTTCATTTGAGATCGGAACTAAGATTCTGTTTGGCTGCTCCATAAACATTCATTGAGGTTTTGAGGCAAAGGCTGAATTTTGATGGCCAAAAATAGAGGGAGGCAACAATGGGCATTTTAAATATGAAGAGCCAGACCATGCTGAACAAAGGAACGATTGCAAAATTAGGATTCGACTTTTCATTTGGAAGCAAATGACTTTGACATTTAACTTCAGCAGAGATAGATACAAGGTAGACAAATGCCACCTAAGGATTGGGGCATGATCCAGAGCCCATTGAGGTTAATAGGATTCTTTTGATCCACCTTAATCGGTTTTGTATCAGGGTCTTAATGAATTTCATGGAATTATGGTAGTTTATTTTGGAATCAGAGAAGAGACCATTGAAAAGACCAGAGAAGAAATCATTTTTTTGGAACAGCCCAATAGAATTTCATTTCTGTTCTCAGATGAAGAGGATTTGTCAGAACCTTCTGGGAATAAAGAAATTGGCATTAGAGTATACTGTTCCCTTCTCAATCTCCTTCAGAGTGAAATTGTTATCTTTCATTTTGGACTTCAGTGATTGAATGCATGCATTCTAGTTGACAAGTGGAAATATTTCTATGTTCATCTTGCTTTAGAGGGGAAAAAAATGGACATATTTCAAATGATGGTTAAGCTAAGGAATAAATATATTTCTTCATCCTATCTTTGCAACATTCCAATACCTTCAGGACTGTTAGAAAAGGCAACAGCAGATTATATTTTGGAAAAATCTTTTCAAGAACAAGATTCTCTCTGGAATAGTTTCTGGCATAAGAACCAGAGGTATCCTTAGAGAAGCTAGCTGTAGAAATAGGTGCACTGTGAGACTGGAAATTGATTTTGAAAATAGAAATAAATAATTGGAGCAAATGAATTTTCTTTTCATTTAAAGCCATCCTTTCTAATGGCATGAGTATTTTAAAATCATTGTAATTTGGGACAGAGTCTGTGTCTGATACCAAGATTAGATAAAATTAAGAAATGATAGGTACAAATTAATGAGAGGAAACCAGCTTTTAAATATATTTAATTTTAGCCTGAAAAATCCTAATGTCAGTATGTCATGGCACTCTGGTCAGTTTACAGGTGGACAATGCCCTTGACAGAAAATCTGTCATATAAGGAAATTCTGAGTTTGGGGAAGAAATACTTGAAGTACAGAAAGAGAGAGACAGAGAAGTCAAATAGGAGCTATAAACTAGCACTATTTCATGGAATTTCTAGGATGGCTGATTAGAGTTGGAATTAGCCTGCCAGAAGTGAAAGCTGATGATGAAGATAAATTGCTTTGAACAGAGAAAGAATAAAGAAAAAAATAAGATGAAAGGAAGAGAGCACTGGTACAACTGGGAAATGAGAAAATCACATGACCTCCCACAAATTGTACCGACATAGCTTCTTTGACCTTGATTTTCAAAAGCTACTCATCCTGAACTAAAGACCTGCAGTTAAACTTAATTTTGCTGCTGGATTCTTTGAGAATGGCCACATTTATCACCAGCATTTTCTGAAGTTTCTAAATGTCTCTAAAAAGTTTATGAACCACAGTCTTTACTGGTCTCATGCCAGTGTTTCCCAAGCTTTTGCCTATATGACCCTCCATTTGAGATTTAAACATGGTCTCATGACCTTGGACAGCAACAGATAAATGCAACACTATCAAATATCATTCAGGATTGTTACCCCTTCCGCCGATGGTGTTACACCACCTCCCCCAGTGTGGGAACCTCTGCTCTATAATCAAATATTAGGCAAATTTGGTTTCTTGTTAATATTTGGTACTGAAATAGAAGGGAGGGGAAGTGAGCTGGTGGTAGATGTAAAAGTAAAGAGGAACAGGTGGATGAACACATTTATATTTAATTTTTTTAATGGGTGGGAGATGAAAACATCGAAAGGCACTGGTAGACTCAATTTTTAAAGTGCAAATACACCAGGAGTCTTCCTCAGTTAGAGAGCTGGAAATATCAGCTGTACTTTAATGCCAAAATGTTTTCAAAAGTAGTTTTTTTGGTTGCTCTTATCTCATTCTCAGGGGTACTAAACAAAGATTTTTAAAAGTAAGTAGTTCTTTTGGGTGCCTCAACTTTATATGCTCAGTGAAGCACACTATAAAAGAGGGCCACAGTGATGCCAAAGCTTCAGTGTTCAAAAAATCCAAAATATGCCCCCCAAAAGCCTGCTAAACTGAGAGAAAATGTTGAAATGAGATTCAAATGTTGGAAAAGTGAAGGAATAAAGCTTTTCTGGACAGATTGTGTGGATGTTCTAGAATATCCATAATTTCAAACGATGAAAACGGCAAGCAAAATCATCAAGGTAAATAACATTAGGCACCCCAAGAAAGGCATGATCGCTGTTAGGTTAGAGTGTCAAGGAAGGGTGAAAACAGACGTGACGAGGGGCCCGCTGTGGCCCACTTGGGCCAGAGACTCACCAGCACATCTGTTTGTGGGACTCCAGATGCTGCTGCCTCAGCCCGCACATGCGACTGGTCTAGATGTAGTCACCCAGATGATTCTGTGGCCAGCCATGGTCTGGGCCAAGGGTCACCCAGGTGGTCCAACGCAGGCCACAGTGAACTAGCACATCTGTTCCTGTCGCCATCCCCCACTGGGGATCAGTGGCTGCCATGGCTGCCTATGGTTGGTTGCCATGGCTGCCCATCATGGCGGGTGGCAGGGTGCTGAGGGGCACCAGGGGCAGACATTTGTTCTCTTCTCCTGCTGGGATAGGGCAGGGGTGGGCTCACCAGCTGGCCTGGTCAGATGCACGTCCATTCAGTGTGCCGACCTGCACCCAGGTGGAGGTGGCCCCCCTCCCTGGCCATTTGGCTGGTGTGCCAGCTGCACATTTGTTTTCATCCAAAGTTATGAACTCATGGAAGGAGCCTTTCATAACACAACTAATTTTAGCAGCATAATAATATTGGTATTGAGAAAGAAATTATAAGTAATCATTGTTTTAGGGGACGGGGGGAACCTGATAAGCTTAAACCAAGATCGAATGGATTTTATGGTACACAGTTGTCATTTCTAGAATATGATCAAAATCAACATTAGCGACACAGTAACTCAGGGGTGCAAGACTCCTATTGACTTCAGCAGTGGAGGACTGTCCTGCAAGAATGAGATTCTCTCAAGCTGTTTAGTAGTGGTACTGATCCAATGTGCTGATATAAGCCACATTGAAATAAATGGGATGATGCTAAAGGCTTCTGTCAGTGCTGAACATCTTGAGATTTATGCCTTGGGTTTCAGGTCTAGGGCTCTTTGATTAAGGTTTTTTTTAATGGATTGAGTCATGCTGCTGAATAAGGTATGACCAAACAGCACTGCTCAGAAGCCCAAATGTTATCAAGATTGCAGTGTGTTATGTGCTGTACAAACACAGCCTACATTAATGGGATGGCCAAAGCTAAAAGAGTCTTCTAATGAATCAAAGGTCCTTTTCACACAGACACTCTACCACTGATAAAATGGGTGTTACATTTGCAGGGCTGCAGGTGTGCTCTATGGGTGCCCTGCCACACGTATAATAAAATGTAACACCCATTTTATCAGTGGTAGAGTATCTGTGAAAAGGGCCTATGAAGATGATATTAAAAACAAATGTAACTGTGATTTTTCCAGATTGTGTATTATTTATGCACTAACAGTAGTAGTTGACAGTAGTTAAGAGTAACTAGTTTGCCAAAGCAACAACAAGTTAAGGGGAGAAAAGAGGCACTTGGCAGGAAAGGTTGAGCAATAAACACAAACAGTTTGAAATTTCTCTCTTTTCCCCCAGCTCAAAACTATCATCACCTCTGGATTGCTACTAAAAAAAACCTCATTTTTGCAATATGATAAAGGTGTGCACCAGGGGCCCTTGGCGTTTTCTTTTTCCCCCCCCTTATTTAATTCTGTCGTTTTCATTTTCATAAATATCGAATTGTCGTTTTTGTTTTTGCTTTCGTTTTCCATTTGTTTCCATAGAAAACACATTTTTGGTTGTAACATTTTTGTTTCTCACTATATTTCACTGAAACATAGAATTATTATACCTCCAATGGAAGGCATTATGTGTACCAAAGTCCAAAAAGATTAAATAAAGGAATCCCATTTTAGAAACAGCCGAATTAATTTATTTTGCAAAAATCTTCATATATATTCTTAGATGTAACTTCTTTGCTTCACATTTAATGTAGATGAAACTTGGCAAATTTATACCCCTTCCTATATTTACTACTTCTGCCAACTTTCAGAATAATTGGATAAAGGGTCCTGGTGGTATAAGCAATTAGCTTATAAATGTATGTCTGACTAACATCTTTGTAGTCCAATCAGTGTACATGAAATTTAGCAGGAATGTATATCACACTTTCACAATCATCTCTTCCAAATATCAGATAGATGTGATAAAGGGTCCCAATTTTATACGCTTGCACAATATATGCAGAGAAGGAGCCTATGCCAGGAATTATGTCACTGTGGTATAAGATCGGTTTGTGATGCCAACTGGCCAGCAGAAATGTCAACCAAATATCCTCATTCTGTGCTTTGACCATCCCAACATCTCTCCCTCAATTGCTACTGGGAAGATAAATAAATAAATAAATAAATAAATTCAACAGCATCTGTTTAGGAAAGAGCCAATAGAGATTCTCTCGTGTCCTCTGTCACAGTGCTGCAGGATGTGATGGTGATGATAATTGGCCAGTCTGGATGTGTAAACTAGGTCTCCTGATTTCTGGGATGCTATCCCAAAGTCCCAGTAATGTCCCTTCTATGCCCGCCTGAGGGCTGCTCCCTATGCCCGCCTCGAAGCCATTACTGATTGATCCTGTAAAGCTATACGCATGCAGTAATTGGCCAGTGAGTGTGTCTGTCAGTCTTTTGGGTTGCTCCACATCCTCCCTCCTAAAGCCTCTCTTCCTCTGCCATGCCAGGTGCCTGCCTCTGACTGGCATTGGATGTGCTGCTATTTATCTGAATAATGGTCTTCAAGGGGACAACTTCAATTGTTTATAAAATTGGTTCCTTTTATCAAAGTGTCCTGTAGTTTAGCATAGATGACAGAGAAGGTATGTAATATATTCCTGCCAAATATCTTGTAAACAGAATGGAATATACAAATGTTGCAGCTGGAAATGTATTATCAAATTAATGTCTTATACCATCAGGACCCTTCATCCAATCTTTCTGAGAATTGGCAGGTGTGTTAAGCTTGTGAAGGGGCATGATATTCACAAGTTTCATGCAAATTGGATGGAAGATAAAGAAGTTGTAGCCATGAATGTGTGTGGAGCTTTTCTTAAAATCACAACATTCAATTGCGTCTAACATCTGTTCCCTTTGTCAAATTGTTTCAGAGATTGGTACACATAATGCTCTCCATTGGAGGTACACGCATCCCAAATTCCATCACAATTGAATAAGAAACAAAAATGTATAGCCAGAAATACATTTTTCAGTTTTTCCCTTTATTTCAAAAACAAAATGTCATTTGTCATTTCTATTTTCATTATTATTTTTTGTCATTTTCATTATTGCAATAATAATAATGAAAATGACAATTTTTGTTATCATTGTTGTAATATCAAAAACAACATGCACACCCCTACAATATGAGGCAGAATAAAGGATTTCCAATATGGACTCTTTTGAGCCTCATTATGCTGTAAAGAAAGCCTTTTCAAACAGAAAAAAATCTTCTAGCTGAAAGTGCCCAAAATAAGAGGCATTATACTGATAACAGGATGAGTGCCATTGTGAACTCCCAATGTAAAGTAACCAAGTCAAGAATGTGAACCTGAGCTCTTGCATCCTCATGAATGTTGCATCCCTTGTCTCTCCCTCTGTTCCCCCTTCCCTGTCTCCCCTCCCCCTGTCTTTAGATTGTAAGCTCTCAGGCAGGTACCGTGTCTATCTTATTCTCTGTAAAGCACCAGGTACATTGTTGGCGCTATATAACTACTACTACTACTACTACTACTACTACGAAGAGGTAGCCCTGGAATTCATTAGGCCCAGTGCAGCTGTTTCTACAAACTGTTCTTGGTGCTGACATACAAATACCCCCAGCCAGATAGCCACTGTGTCACCTTCCACTTTATTATTCTCCCTAGGGGTTTGAGCCTAACACTAATGAAGTCAACAGGAAATCTCCTATTGAAGTCAACAGGAAATCTCCTATTGACACCAGTTAAAAAAAAAATTGCATTCTAGGGTCATCAAGTGCTTTGTGGATTACAGCCTAGGTGTTGATAGCACCTAGTTTCCCTCTTTGAAACTGTTGCCACCATCTGGATATTAAAATGAAAATGGGCAAAAAGTGATCCTACCTGAGCACAAACGATATGGTATGTTGCACTGTATCCATTATGCTTTTTTCTGCACTTTCCCCTTAGATTTGATTTAACCTAAATCTCTGCAGTGTTCAGCTAAATCTCTTTCCATTCCAATACAAGTTATAAACTCCAGATAATGTATTGTGATAGAGGGTACTGATTTTCTGCAGCTACCCTGTTTTTATTTTGTTTTCTTGTAGATGTTTTAATATCACCTCGAAACTCCAACATTTTCATTTAAGCAATTGATTTGTTCCTCCCTAATGAAGTTGAAATTAAATAGCTATCCTCCCCCCATGGGCTCAATCAATCATCATCATCATAATCATCATCATCTGTAACAGAACAGCTTTTGGAAGTGATATTGGTTAACTGCTACTTCACCAGCAAGGAGAGTTCCAAACACTATACTTTTGGCTCCCATTAACTGATTAGGGGGCCATTATATTTCCACAGAAAAACCTAAGGGGATGAGAATGAAGGGATGTGTGAGAACCTGGTAGATATTTTACAAACAGCATCTCAGAATTAGGGATGGGAGAACAGGTTGCGGTTTGGGTTCGGCCATTCAGTTCGGTCCGGTTCGCCCGTTCGGTTTGGCCGCTAGGTCCGTTCGCCACGTTTGGGCGTTCGGAAAAAGGCTCTCTGTGCAAGAAATGATGGCCCCAGATCCATGACAGTGGGTCCTGGAGCTAGAGTGGCAGCTTAAAGATATTGGCCACAGCCCTCCCTGCTTGTAACTTGGCCAGAGAACCCTGGCGACGGGTCCTGGGGCTGGAGTGGCTGTTTCTTGATGCATTGGAGAATTGGCTCTCTGTGCGAGGAATGATGTCCCCAGACCCATGATGATGGGTCCTGGGGTTAGAGTGGCAGCTTGTGGACATTGGTCACAGCCCTCCCTGCCTGTAAGTTGGCCCCAGAACCCTGGTGGTGGGTCCTGGGGCTGGAGTGGCTGTTTCTTGATGCGGCTGAAAGACATCACCTCTGTGCGAGGAATGATGGCCCAAGACCCATGACGGTGGGTCCTGGAGCTAGAAGAGTGGCAGCTTGTAGATATTGGCCACAGCCCTCCCTGCCTGTAACTTGGCCCCAGAACCCTGATGGTGGGTCCTGGGGCTGGAGTGGCTGTTTCTTGATGCGGTGGAATGACATCGCCTCCATGTGAGGAATGATGGCCCCAGATCCATGACGGTGGGTCCTGGGGCTAGAGTGGCAGCTTCTGGGTATTGGCGACAGCCCTCCCTGCCTTTAACTTGGCCCCAGAACCATGGCGGCAGGTCCTGGGGGTAGAGTGGCTGTTTCTTGATGTGGTGAAAAGACATCACCTCTGTGCCAGGAATGATGGCCACAGACCCATGATGGTGGGTCCTGGGGCTAGAGTGGCAGCTTCTGGATATTGGCCACAGCCCTCCCTGCCTGTAACTTG